>MCGT01000014.1:0-571097 GCA_002104935.1 Hesseltinella vesiculosa | reverse complement strand
AGCACTGGAGCTGTTGGACATTGGACAGGTTGGAGAGCTGGAGCAGCTGTTTTGGACAGGTTGGGAGCACTGGAGCGTTGATTTGGACAGGTTGGAGAGCACTGGAGCTTGGATTGGCGGTGGAGAGCACTGGAGCAGCTGGATTTTGACAGGTTGGAGAGCACTGGAGCTGTTGGATTTTGGGACAGGTTGGAGAGCACTGGAGCTGTGGAATTGGACAGGTTGGAGAGCACTGGAGCAGCTGGATTTTGGACAGGTTGGAGAGCACTGGAGCTTGTTGGATTTTTGGACAGGTTGGAGAGCACTGGAGCTGTTGGCATTGGCAGGTTGGGAGCAACTGGAGCAGCTGGATTTTGGACAGGTTGGGAGCACTGGAGCTGTTGATTTGGACAGTTGAGAGCACTGGACTGTTGGATATTGGATGACGATGTGTGACATTGTGGCGACATTACGCCAAATTTGCCGTTTTTGGAATTGGGAGCACATTGGAGCAGCTGGATTTTGGATAGGTTGGAGAGCACTGGAGCTGTTGGACATTGGACAGGTTGGAGAGCACTGGAGCAGCTGGATTTTGGACAGGTTGGAGAGCACTGGAGCTGTTGGATTTTGGATAGGTTGGAGAGCACTGGAGCTGTTGGACATTGGACAGGTTGGAGAGCACTGGAGCAGCTGGATTTTGGACAGGTTGGAGAGCACTGGAGCTGTTGGATTTTGGACAGGTTGGAGAGCACTGGAACTGTTGGATATTGGATGACGATGTGTGACATTGTGGCGACATTACGCCAAAATTTGCCGTTTTTGAATTGGGAGCACACTGGAGCAGCTGGATTTTGGACAGGTTGGAGAGAGACATTACGCCAAATTTTGGAGCACCGCCAGAGTTTTGGATATTGGAGAATATTGTGCGACAGCGCTGGGCCCAAATTTGGAACCGCTGATTATACAGTATAAATGAACGGCACTGCTATTGTACAAGCAGTTGCGTACAGGTCAGTGACTGAAATGACTGAATTCAATTTTTTTATTGAACCTTCTCCATCATACGAGCCTGTTTCTACAAAGAAAAAAAAAGGAACGAAACGCAAGTACACGAAGCACTCGCAGTTGGACAGATATTCGTTTTTAAACGACCTCCTACATCGGCCTACATGCTCAATTGCAAAGATATCTAGAGAGCATAGCGTTCATCCACGCACTGGGCAGCGGTGGGTGAAAAAACTGATTGAACCCAGCATCTCTTCCTCAACGTCCACCAAGCCTACTCTGCCAGTGATCACATGCAAGACTACCACCTTTTCTGCTTTGACAGGTGAAGTGTTGTACCCTCAGCCTTCTGATTGTAATGGTTTTCAAAAAACATGGGGCAAAGGGATCACGATTGAGCAATTGGAGGTCAAGTTGAAAAAAATTAAATTATCTGCAAATCAAGATTCAGAATCAAGCCAGATCGTAAATGAAGTAATAGATAATATGGATAGGTTAAATTTAGCTAACTGAATACTGGTCATAAAACTGTATCTACGGTAGCGATGTTTTTTAATACCAAGGGAAATAAAAATGGCGTAAACCACGCGGCGGTGATCAGCGTCTTTATTCCGGTTTTTTCATTTATTTGAACGCCAAGTGAACCAAGTGAATAAATTATTTAATGCGAGGTAAATGCGAATTCAATGACGGATGTATCGAATATGGCATTCAACACCGACTTTGATAGCTTACTGAACGAAACCCATGATTTTCTCATGGATGTTGAATTTTCAACACCAACACAGGGTCAAAACACTGCTGCAATTCCAAATACTGATTCAAGGGATGTTCAAACCATGAGAAGCAACACCCTCTTAATCAGATCCATGGATGATCTTTTCTTAGCCAGGCCACGATCTAGATTGGACAAATTCATCAAGTTTGGCATTTGGTACATGGCCTTCGTGCGCCATTATTCACAACGCAAGATCAGGGAAGCAACTGGGATCCCTCGTTCTACTGTGTCTTATTACATCTGTAAATACAAGAAGGCAATCCCATGGGATCTCATCCGTGAAGTGGATCCCCAAATATACCACCACTTGCGTCGTTTGGGCAATGGAAGTAACGATGTTTGAAAGGTTCCAATAAAATGACATTTTGCCGTCCAAATTCCCAGTACAAAGATGCAAATTTTGGCGCAACTCCGCTACAATGTCACACGTCATCCAATTACTCCAGTGCTCTCCAACCTGACCAAATTCCAACAGCTCCCTTTCTATATCTCGTCTTTTTTTTTCTTGCAATTCACCTACTGCAATGATAAAATCTGATTTGCGTGCACTAGATTAACTTTCGCGTGAACTCGGTTTTACTTTCGCGCGCACTTGAAAATAATTTAGCGGTTCGCCCGATTGGTTTGCCTGCTAAAAAAATTCATTCACGGCTCAACTAAAAACCTGATTCCCGCCAAATGATGGTGGAAATCCGGTACTGCACCTGAATCGCCGGCCCAACCTTTTTTTTATTGTCGCACTTACGTTCAAGGTGTCATCCAGGTGAGTTGCTCGCCGCCCAACCTTTTTTTCTTGTCGCACTTACGTTCAAGGTGTCATCCAGGTGAGTTGCCCGCCTAACCTTTTTTTTTTCTTGTCGCACTTACGTTCAAGGTGTCATCCAGGTGAGTTGCCCGCCTAACCTTTTTTTTTTCTTGTTGCACTTACGTTCAAGATGTCATCCAGATGGGTTGCCCGCCGCCCAGCCTTTTTTTCTTGTCGCACTTACGTTCAAGGTGTCATCCAGGTGAGTTGCCCGCCGCCCAACCTTTTTTTCTCATTTTTTTTTTAAAAAAAAAAAAAAAAACTTTGTTTATTGTAAAAAAAAAGGGGGGGGATCTAGAGCATCTCCTCCATGCTCAAACAACGGTCATAAAAGGTGAGGGAGTGCCGGATCCACCCTTGGCAATCGCTTGGCGTCACGGTAAGCGCAGCCTCACGGATTCTGGGCGCCAGAGAGTCTTGATCATCCAAGGGAGATCTGCGCACACCTGCCTTGATTTTGGCCCAACATTCCTCAATGGGATTGAGGAATGGGCTGTAGGGTGGCAAAAACATTGGCTTAAAGCCACGGTTCTTGATCACGGCCTTGACGCTGTCACCGGTGTGGATTCTACAGTTGTCCATAATGATATACCTTCCACTTATACCATCATTTTCCAGGCAACTTAAGACATCATCGACGAATGCCAGGAAGTCTTCGGTTCTTGTCCCAGCTTTTGCCCTCATTTTTTTTCCATTCTTGTCAGAGGTCATAGTCGTTGTTGGCTTACGCAAAGTCAGATTGATAATACCAAGCTCGCAAATGGCTCCAAGGATGGTGATATTTGGTCCTTTTGATGCTGGCACTTTCACCTTGGGTGTCTTCCCACGAGTAGCCCAACCAAAACCACGGCGGAGATGAAGGTTGAAACCGGCTTCATCCAAAAAGACACAGCTGCTGAGGAAGTTAAAATCTGGGAGTGCATTCCATTCCAAAATTTTTTCACGACGAAGCTGCCTGGTTCTTGGGGAATTTCTTGCATCAGAGATAATTTGTACCTTTTTGAGTGTCAGCATGCAGTGTGAGCGCAAATGATTCCGTAAACCAGATGCAGAGATTGTCATAGGGGTAAACTGCTCTTCCAAAGCAAATTTCGCTTCAGCCAAAGTATGTGTAGGGTCATCATCAAAAAACGCTACAAGAAAATCTGTGTGTTCCTGAAACAGCTTTCTATTTCCACCATTTTTGTGCTTCACACCAGGTATAGGCACGCGCTGTTGCTCATCTTTCCAAAACAGGGCCATGTATCCTTGTGCGGTGCGCTCCTTGATCCCAACGACTCTACCTGCTCCTGCAGCCGTGTAACCTAAAACATAATGAAACGGGCAAAAAAAAAAGCAGTAATAAAAATCAGTTCATACCATTCACATCAAATAATAATTGCTTACCTTTGTTAGCCACCATATCTATCAGTTCTTCTACTTGAGCAGCAGTATACACACGGTATGCGCCGCGTTTTGAAGTGAGCGGTTCCTTTTTTGGTAAGACGACATCCGAGGGACCATCCAAATCCATTGGTGCGATTTGACGCTTGTATAAAGCTTGATATGTTTTGAATGTTATCAATTGACCGCGTCCAAGCTCCAGACTATCATCACCTGGCCTGAATTCCATTGCTACTTGCAGTTCACCAGCTGGTGCCGAATGCTTGCTTTTGGTTGGACGGCAGCCATCAAACGTTTGATAGGTGCCCGCGAGTAAGCTAAGTTCATCTTCCATTGACAAACTTGAGGCAGTTTCTATGGTTTCGGAGTCGCTGATCTCGTCTGTCGAACGGATATTCCAAATATCGTTTGTTGCCATTTGATTATGATAAGTTAGAAAGGAACAGAAATAATCCTTGCCCGTAATTTATATGCCTGTCTTCCGGCGTGCAAAAAAAAAAAAAAGTTGGGCGGCGGGCAACTCACCTGGATGACATCTTGAACGTAAGTGCGACAATAAAAAAAAAAGGTTAGGCGGGCAACACACCTGGATGACACCTTGAACGTAAGTGCGACAAGAAAAAAAGGTTGGGCGGCGGGCAACCCATCTGGATGACATCTTGAACGTAAGTGCGACACGACTTTGCGTGCACTTGAGATCTGGTTTGCGTGGGGTGGAGATCAGGTTTGCGGGAGTCGGAGATCTGGTTTGCGTGGCTGGAGAACCAGATTCACGTGCACTGGAAATGCTTTGCGTGCAAATCAGACCTGGTTTGCGTGCACTCAAATTTATTTTGCCTGTGAATTGGTTTTCTTTTGCCTGCTAAAATTTTTATCCTGCGCGCAAACCATCACTAAAAATTCTGTACAGTTATTTCAAAAAATAAAAGTCGCTGATTTTGAGTTTGATGTCGTCCTAAACAATTGCGTGTCCAATAATGATGTCGACTGATCCAACAATGAAGTCGTGTTCGCTTTGGTGAACCTTGTTTATTTTTAATTGTCACATAGCACCGGGAGGAAATTTCAATCGGTTTGTCGGAATCAGACCAGTCCAAAGAGTCTCGTTTGACGGACGCTTCCTTGGGGATCTTTGGTTCTTCTGGTACTGTACCTTAACTCGGGCTTCAAGTCGGGCTTCAAGTCGGGCTTCAACTCGGGCTTCAATCAACTCAGGCTTCAAGTCGGGCTTCAACTCAGGCTTCAACTCGGGCTTCAATAAACTCAGGCTTCAACTCGGGCTTCAAGTCGGGCTTCAATAAACTCGGGCTTCAATCAACTCGGGCTTCAAGTCGGGCTTCAATCAACTCAGGCTTCAACTCGGGCTTCAATCAACTCGGGCTTCAAGTCGGGCTTCAATCAACTCGGGCTTCAACTAGGGATTCAGCTAAAAAGATTTTTACTCGAGGAATTATCTTCTCTTTTGACTCATCATGGCCAAGGTCACAATTACGAGGGATCAAGCCCTTTGCATGTTTTTTTGTGAAAAATATACGGAGGATAATGTCGAAAAACTGACAAAGAAAATAGAGAAAGTAAAGGATATCGATATTTGCTACTTGAATGATCCCGTTCAACCCTTCATGTGTTCCATTTTGGCTATCAAGTCGAACCCCTCAAAATATCACTTATACCCTACACAAGTGGAAATCAAAGACTAGCTTAATTTATTATGGAGATTGTTTGGCTATGCTATTTAGAACAAGTAAATCAATGCTGGTGCACCAGGCAGCATTTTGCATTTGTTAAATTTTATCGTCTCAGACTTGGCTTTCATGTGCCGGTGGTAATCTCGCCATGTTGAGAAATGGGCTTCTGTCCGTTTGCATTCATTTTTTTATCGTCGGTTTATCGCCGTAACGACGATGGTACGGTGTCCATTTAAAAAAAAAAAAAAAAAAAAAAAAAAAAAAAAAAAAAAAAAAGCGTCCGTTTGTTCCAAAGCTGTTTTCGCTCAATGCCAAAGTTTCCTATGCATCAATAAACTTCCTATTATCACCGAGTAGATTTCTGTTTTTAATTGGAACTATTTGCTCCTCTGGTATGCCCGTTGTCGACAATCAAAATCATTCAGCTTTTCTTCGTCATCCAAAAGTTGAGAGCAATCATACTCTTCCACCTTGTTCGTAAAGGGCAGCCTGTCAATGACAAGTTTTTCAATTTGTTGATTGTTGCTATAAAAAATCATAAGTTTGTGCAATAGTCAGTCGTATATCACCATATTCACTTTTACCTCAAAAATTCGGCAAGATCAGCTTTGTTCGTGGTGATCCCTGCATGATCCAGAGCAACCAGGCACACCTTTGATTGTCGAGTAATGAACGATAGCATATCTAAAAAAAAAAATTAATCATCCCAAAAAGACAAATCGTTGCAAAATTACCTTGCATGCTACCTGCAATTCCAAGCTCTTTCACAATGCTTGAAATCGCATTGTCATCCATGTCCCTTTCAATCAATACATCGTTTGCCTTGCAACAAACTGAGGCAAATATCGTCTTCACCCTAGACCGTTCCTTGAGTTTTTGACACATTGACCTCAACAATCGGATCCGAGTTTCAGGTGATTCCTTAGATGGCGACTTGCGAACGTATCCAACCATTACATAGCCTTGCTTCTCCAGAGATTTTATGTAATCTTGGTATATTGGCAGGTAACTAGTAATGGAATGCGCAGCATTATCTAGACAAATTCCAACAAATGAGAAGATATTAACACGCCATGTTGTCCTTACCGATATATTGAGGCTTCAGCACGTAAAGACATCTGGTATGAACCCTGTCATGATTCTCATTTAGCTTTCGTTTGTTCGGTGCATTCATAAAATTCAATTTCTTGGTGGCACACCATCGGCCAAACGAATTGATGGACTTGTCATTAAGAAGGTTCGAATGCTCCCAAACAGTCACCAATATCTGCTTCATTGTAACACTTTTAACTTCATACATGTGTTCATTCGAAGGATCTTCAGCAAGATACACCATGTTTAAAAATTGAAGAAGCTGTGCCATGTTGGCTAAATTGACAGCAAAAAAAAAAAAAAAATTATGAGAAAAATGACAATGAAAATTGCATTCCATTTCTTACATAAAGCAAAATCTTCTTCAGATGATTTCACTTTGTCGCTAGATGAGGATTCTTTTGATGAAGGATATTCATGGAATTGGAATGGATCCTGACAAAGCCGGTTCTTGTGTATCAACAATGGTTCTTTAGGGTCAGTCATGTAACAAATGTCAACTTCGGGTAAATTATCAAGATTAGTGAGCCATTTTGTAGCGTTTTCATTCGAGAATTTGTCGCAAAAGAACATACAGATTGCTTGTTCCTTCGTAACAAATACCATGGTGATAATGGTTTGCAAAAGAAAAAAATATTTGAAGCCCGAGTTGAAGCCTGAGTTTATTGAAGCCCGAGTTGAAGCCCGAGTTGAAGCCTGAGTTGAAGCCCGACTTGAAGCCTGAGTTGATTGAAGCCCGAGTTGAAGCCCGACTTGAAGCCCGACTTGAAGCCCGAGTTAAGGTACAGTACCAGAAGAACCAAAGATCCCCAAGGAAGCGTCCGTCAAACGAGACTCTTTGGACTGGTCTGATTCCGACAAACCGATCGAAATTTCCTCCCGGTGCTATGTGACAATTAAAAATAAACAAGGTTCACCAAAGCGAACACGACTTCATTGTTGGATCAGTCGACATCATTATTGGACACGCAATTGTTTTGGACGACATCAAACTCAAAATCAGCGACTTTTATTTTTTGAAATAACTGTACTGTATTTTCAGTGATGATTGGCGCGCAGGAAAGAAATTTTAGCAGGCAAAGGAGAACCAATTCACAGGCAAAATAAAAATTGATTGCACGCAAACCAGGTCTGATTTGCACGCAAAGCATTTCCAGTGCACGTGAATCTGCTTCTCCAGCCACGCAAACCAGACCCCCGACTCCCGCAAACCTGATCTCCACCTCACGCAAACAGATCTCCACTTCACGCAAACCTGATCTCCACCTCACGCAAACCAGATGTCCGACTCCCGCAAACTTGATTTCGAAGTGCGTGAAGGCATGAGTAGTAGGAATACTGTAAATCAATTTATTTATTTACAGAGGTAGGAGACCAACCAGGGAAGGATTAAATTGCAAAATCAAATCCACTGGAGGATTTCGCTGGTACTCCTTGGCGTAATTGTGACAAGCGCCACGGGATGCACCGGTCACATTCACGATATCAGAATACTTCATTTTGTGAATGTACCTGCATTCCCAAATCTTGTAGCGTACGCATGGGCTTAGTCTTTTGTCAGCCGAATGACTAACGCTGATCGCTTCTTCGACAGCTGGCACCATTACAAAGCTGTTTGGATCCATAGAAGTTGGTTGATGGGCTTCCTTGCCAAGGCTGTCCAAGATCCTGAAGGTAACAGGGCTGGTATAATCGCATGGGTAAGGTTCGAAGGGCATGATTGTATGAAATCAAAGTAGTAATTTACGAAGTCGAAAATCACGAAGGTATTTATTGCTCGAGCAACAGCCCACTCTTGCAAACTTCCGTGCGACCCAAAAAAGGACACAAAAACAAATGCCCGGAAGTCAAGCAGAGTTTATTTGTTTATTTTTAAATTTACGAAATCCAAACTCAGTTCATCGCATGGTTCTTCCCTAAGCCCCATTTCTCCAAGCTTCTTCATCAGATGTTCAATGTTGATATTTTCTACTCTTGATCCAGAGCTAGAAACTGATGGTTGTTCCTCGTTTCGCGTATTAAAGGTGAACATCATTGTTTCCATGTCTGGAGCATTGCGTTTGATCTTCACGGGGCGGAGGAGGGGAATCTGTTTCAATTCGTTAAACCAGCGCTGCGCTACACGCTGATGCACACTGTGCCGACGGGCAATCTTTGCAATCGAGACATTGGGATTTTGGATGGTTTCAAAAAGGGTGTCGTGCTTTACCTTATTTGAATATCGCTGATACAGTCCTTCCGGAGTTTAGTGTCGGATTTTATTGGATTATGTGTCTTTCCCAAATCTGACCAAGAGTCTTAAGAATAAATTTTAGAGTTCCAAAAAAAAAAAAACGGAGTGCCCCATCCTAAAAAACCAAGTGTCGTATAAAAAAAAACGAAGTGTCTAACCCCAGTGTCGTGTTTCATGATATCGCATATATTATTTTCAAAAATAAATAAATTTAAATGGGCATACTCTTCAAGCAATCGTCAATGCGATCCGATGAGTACCTAACAAAACCATAAAGGTGCTCTTGTGGAATCTGATTGCAAGCTTCCTGAATGCGTCCAGAAAGCAACTCATCTTCTTTCAGCATGTCGCGCCTCACTCTACTCTTCACTGCAGCCCAAAATTGCTCGATCGGATTGAGCTCAGGAGAATATGGTGGGAGGTAAATGCATCTGTATCCACGGTCCGTGATCAGTTTCTTGATAAGCTTGGATTGATGGATTGGTGCATTATCCATTACGAGGTGATAATTCTGGAACTCAACGTGCTCATCCATGACATCCATCACAGATTCGAGGAAGCTTATGTAGTGATGCGTGCAGGTGCCTCCTTTTCCACCCACCTTCGAGGTTGTCTTCTGTGAAGTTTTGCGCTTTTTTTTGCCCAGGGTGGTTTTGTTTGGTGGCTTTCGAATGCTGACTTGGATAACACCAGCGACACAAATGGCACCTAGGATTGAGTGCGTTCATGCTCTTGCTGTCTTAGTTGTAACAACCGTTTTGGACCCTACGGGAGAATATCCAAATGTACGTCTAAGATTGATACTGAACGCAGCTTCATCGATGAAGATACAATTCATAATGAAATCCATGTCACTATCACGGCAGGTTCTTGCCCACAATAGCCGTTTCTCGATTGTTTCCGGTGCATTTCGCATCTCGGGATGGGTGATCGTTCTCTTCAACGAGAGGTTGCATTCATTTGTCATAAAGTCATGTACAGCTGACTTTTTTACTGTCAAACCGTTGAAATGCCCGCAAAGCGCATCAACAACGTCGGCCACTCGTAATAAAGGCTGTTCATCGATGAGATTGGTAACGAATGCTTTGTGCTCAGAGCCAAGCGCTGGCTTAGGTCCACGTCGTTGACTGCTCGTTTCCAGTTCAATTTCACCAGTTTCGGTCCACCGCTTGCACCATCGCTGGGCAGTCTTTTCAGGTACACCAAATTTCTTCCCTGCAGCAGCAGCTGAGCAGAGTTTTTCGGTGTAATACTCGACCACATTTTTTTTTACGTGATATGGATAGCGATTCCCTTTTGAAGGTTGAGATTTGGTAGGCATCCTTCTGTCATCATCCTTGATTTTGAGCGCGGGCTGATCGTCGTCCTCCATAGATGCATTTTCATTAGGGCGATTCGTCGATATGTATTTGTTGTAATTTGTGAGAGGCTCCACTTCCATGAACTCGATTTCCTCTTCATTTTCTTCATCCACATCTTCCCCATTTTCGTTTAGCGTTTGCCCATCAGGTTGGATATATCGAAATGTAAATTGAGTCATAGGAGCAAGAAAGAAAGCAAGGAAAAAAATAAGGACACTAGCCCCAGACACTCGCTTTTCTTCTTGGCGACACTGGTTTTGGAAAGCACCGACACTCTTTTGCCTTTTTGTGCGACACTTCAAGTTTATTTTTGCAGGCATTTCTGAAATGAGTAGCAGACAGCAAACGCATTAAACCCCGACACTAAACTCCGGAAGGACTGTACACTCTTTCCATGAGTAAGTGGCGGCTCTCCTGGAAGACAGGTGGCGGACTTTGGATTTCCGAGTGTCGCACAAACCATGATAAATTTGGCGCAGGATTTTTTTTTTTTGTCGTAGATATTTTTTTTTCGTGTCGTCATCGACTTGTCGTGCGACAAACTGCTACTTAAATACAACTACATAGGGGTCCTATGGAAGCAGTCATTGATGCGGGGAGAAGAATTACCGATAAAGCCATGCAGATCCTTGATAGAAACATCATTCCACGCCGCTTTGACGATGCGGCCGACCAGAACTGCTCAATCGGATCGAGCTCAGGAGAATAGGTTGGAAGATGCATGTATCGATACCCACGATTCCTGATGAAGCTATCGATGGCCTTGGATTGATGACTTGGTGCATTGTCCATCACCAAATAGCAGCCGTCAAATTCTGGATGTTGGTCCATAGTATTCATGACCTCATTCAAGAAGGCGATGTAGTGATAAGTGTTTGTGCCGATGCCAATGTGTTTGTAGGTAACTTGATCAAGTTGCTTTTTTTGTTCCTTGTAGGCGGACTTGCCATGCTGATTTGAACAACACCAGAAGCACAAGGACCAAGGATCGTGGAAAAAGGCAACTTTCTCAAAATGCGACATTATGCATTTGGTCATCCTGACAAAAAAAAAAAATGTTGCGCCAAATTTGTCTTAGCTTGTGCGACACTCGAAAATCCAAAGTCCGCCACCTGTCTTCCTTGAAAGCCGCCACTTATTCATGGAAAGAGTGTACACGATTTGTGAGAACAAAAACTCAGCGAACGCAACTGCTCTTTTCAAAGAACGCGAAATGACATCGATTTGATTGGTTAGCGACAGTATTTTTGTCACTGTGCGACATTGTTTGTTGGAAGCACGATACTTCCCCCACAGAGAACTCTATGAATCACGTGATCAGCGTCAAAAAAATCCAGATGTCTCCCATTTTGCATCGTCCTTGCTATTAACACAGCCCTTACATTTAGCTCAACACAACACCTGCGGGCTCTCTTTGTCACTTTGATAAGTGCCCCAGAGCCAATCCTTACCAACCTAGTAGGGATATGCTTGAAAAAGGCAAAATCTACACATTAACTTTACCTTTCGTTGTCCGAGAGAACGGCATTTTAAATCAAGCTCATTTACCATCACTGTTTACAGATATGCAAAATTTGAGGAGAGTTTATTTAGAATGATTTTGCACTGTGATTTTCGATCAGATCACCTGAGGACCCCCTGGCGAAAATGACCGATTTTTCATTTTTTTTAGCTGAGGAAGCGGAGGTGTCATATCGAAACTGATCAAAAGTTGGCTGGGCAACCTTCAACAATCAAAGTGGTTTTTTCATAATCATCATCATTTTCGCATTGACACACTCTGGAAATTTTTCACACTGATCCTATCACTCAAAAATACTTTGTAGCGTCTCCCCTTTTTTTTTTCATTTTGAAAGATGTGGATGGCCGTATTCAATCTCCGCACTGCATGCGCGCAGGGGGCCGTGGTGATGGATTGAAAAAGATGTTACACGATTCATAGCAATCCAAATGCCCAAAGCCCAACCTTCTCCAAAGAAATCCAAATGCCCAAAGCCCAACCTTCTCCAAAGAAATCCAAATGCCCAAAGTCCAGCCTCCAACGCAACCCAAAACCCAAGCTTCTACCCGATTTAATGAAACAGCATCATGTCACAGGACGTGGCTGGATCAGGGCATGATTCGGGGTGCTTTTGACTCATGAGCGCGTACTTGATTCAATTTTTTAGCTCATTTGATATAACATTTTCTAACGCACTAGAAAATAATTTGGCAGTTCGCCCGATTGGTTTACCTGGCAAAAAAAAAATATGTATTCACGGCTCAAAAATCACCTAATTCTCCATGTAAAAATCGAATCGACTGTAAAAAAAAAATGAATGAGAGTTGGAATGAGGATTTCATAACCTTATTATTTTTTTTTAATGAAATCACAAGAAGTATGCTGCAAAAGGAATGTTAGCCAGTTTGAAATTCTCTTTTTTTTCTCCTGCTTATTAACAAAAACGAACTCTATAAAAACACCACGTGCAAGTTCCAGGCCATCTCTTTCCACTCCGTATCTCTCATCCTATTTGTCTTTGAAATGAGGATGCAAGTTCCCTTTCCTCAATTTTGGTTTTATCTTTTGTTGGCAGTCTTCCCAGTGGTGAAACCGCAGGTCACGTCGCATAAGCCGACACTTTGTGACCCAACTGTTCAACAGGTATTGTATTGTATTTCCTGCTAAAATAAATATCTTATCTAGAGCAAAAAAAAAAGTATTCGGGTTACATCACAGTGCCAAGCGGCTCCTCCGTTTCCTACTATTTTTATTGGTTCTATGAAAGCCGAAATGATCCTGCAAATGATCCTTTGACAGTCTGGTTAAATGGCGGACCTGGATGCTCAAGCATGCTGTAATGAAAAAAAAAAAAAAAAAAAAAAAAACTGCCTCTAATTCTTCCTGCTCATTTTTATTTTATTTGACGCGCCAGCGGCTTATGGAACGAAGTTGGCCCATGTCGTACCGATGGTTCTACGGCTACTTATAATGAGCGTGGAAGTTGGAACAAGGTCTCCAACATCCTCTTCATCGATCAGGTATGTAACAAATTACTCTCAGAGAATAATCATCTGATTTTTTTTTTGATTTTGTTATTGCTCATCTTGCAAGCCCACAAACACTGGATTTTCCTATGCTGGGCAGGATCAATACAGCACCACAGGTTCCGGTGCTCCTTTTTATCAAGCAATCCAAAGGTTTTTGAAATACTATCCCAAATACCAAAAGAATCCCTTCCGCCTCTTCGGGTAAGAGAACGCGATATTCGTAGGAGAGATTGGAAATGGATAGAGATTAACACGATTTGATATTGCAGAGAAAGCTACGCTGGGCATTATGTTCCTTACTTTGCCTATTATATTTTTTACCAAAACAAGAATTTGCCAAGTGGCAATGTCCCTGTTAATCTAGTCTCCATTGGGATTGGGAATGGAATCACTGATTATCTGCAACAAATGTAATTTTTCTACTTTTCCCAATCTCTGTGTCATTACTGAAAAAATCCATGTAGTCAGTATATGGAGCCAATGGCTTGCAATTCTAGCTGTAAGCAGCGGAAATAGGGCACGCCAGACATCCTAAAATCATCCTATATAGATGGCTCAGTACTTTCAGCCGCAGATTGCAAAAAAATGCGGGACAATACACCCACGTGCCTCAGTATGAGTAAGTCATTCAAGTTTAAGCTCTTCGTAGGATATTCACTCATTGTCATTCAGTCAGTAAATGTCGTTCAACAGGCGCGAACGCTGACTGCGTATCAGCGACTTCGTGGTGTATGACTAATGTACAGATGATTTACAAAAATTCAAAGAGAAGCATTTATGACGTAAGTGGTTTTAGCGTGCTCCTTTTTTTTTTTTTTTTTTTTTTTGCTGATCCTTTTCAATGGTGCAAAAACAACAGATAAGAACGAGTAGCGATCCCCCTGAAAATTATGTCACTTATCTGAACAAACCAGAAGTGCAGAAAGCGATTGGGGCTACGCCAATGACATTTCAAGCCTGCTCTTCTGGCGTCAATTCAAGATTTTCTCAAACAGGAGACTTTTCACGCAACTTTGCCCCATCGGTAGCCTATCTATTAAACAATGGAGTCAAGGCCCTTATCTACGCTGGTATGAATCGTACTCGTTTATCTGATTAGTGCTCATCTCTTTCATTCCCCCACAAGGCGATGCTGACTATTACTGCAACTGGGTAAATATTTGTAAACGCCGACGGAATCGCTCAGCTTCATCTTTTTTTTTCCGCTAGATGAGCAACCTCGCATGGACAGATCAACTCAACTATCCTTTATCAAATAACTACAGTTCCCGTCCATTATTACCGTGGAACGTAGATGGCAAGGAAGTTGGGCAATTCAAGCAAGGCGGTAATTTGACCTTTGTGCGTATCTATGCGGCTGGACATGATTCGGCATATTTCCAGCCTGAAGTTAGCTTGTCGATGTTTAATACGACAATCCATGATCTCGCATTTTGAAGATTTGCTTTTGTTATGAATCAAAGCTATTCTTTGAGCCGTGAATAAATTATTTTTTGTCCAGTAAACCAACTGGACTGATCGCAAAATCAGCTTCAAAAGCACGAGAAAGAAAAATTAGTTGCGTGCGATATCTTTTCTACCGCATGCATTCCAACCCTCTAGCTCTTCACTCGGCTGTCCGAGGGAGTTTAATTTAAGTATTGTTACTGTATCATTTTTTGAACGTGTGTGCAAAATTCGGAGTGGATCGGCTAGTGGTTTTTGATCGGATCGCCTGGGGATGGACCCCCTGGCGAAATGGCCGATTTTTCTTTTTTTATTAGCTTGGACCAAAACGAAACTGGTCAAATTTTGGCTAGGCGGCATTTACCAGTAGACCTGATCTTTCACCATGGGAATCACTCATCCATTTTGTGCATTCGTGCAAAATTTTACATTGATCATATCATTCAAAAGTGCTGTGCATGTTTAATTTTTTTTTTTTCAAAACGAAAAATATTTTGGATTACCATATTCAGGCTGCGCTAGCGCCTTTCGACCCCGATTGGTGCACGCAGGGCAGCGTAAATACTGCATATGCTTTCTTGTACAAGTTGGATCACCATCGTCATGCGTAGCTTGTTGATGGTTGTGATTTCATTTCATCATTAATTCGAGACTTTAGATTTTTAGATTGCTCTGGAAAAGCTGGGCATAGGAGGCTTGAATTGTTTTGGAAATGCACTGCGTCAGTCCAGGTTCGAAATGTTCTATGCGGAGGCTGAATACAAAGCAACCCATTTTGAAAAAAAAAAAATTAAATCAGAGGCACAAATAGTCTCCGAGAATAAATCTGAAATGAAAAATGATGTACAAAAAAAAAAAACTACTCAAATTCACTTGGATTAAAAATTGGTCTCCAGGACACGCATGAAAAGCGTCAAAGTCTGAAAAAGCGATTGCGGGGATGGAAGCCCGGTCATCCGGCTAACAGTTGAAAAATCAGCGGGTGTTGAGGGAAATCACAGTGGAAAAAATCAGTGTGCGAGTTTTTTCAAGCTGGCGGGTTCCACAATACGTCAGCTAAAAATGCGGGTTTCACAACGCAGAATGTTAGGTCTCAGTCGGTCGAGACTAACAAAAAACCAGCACAGAAACCCGCAAACCCACAAAAACCAGAATGAACGAGGATGTTCATTATACAGGACTTGAAATCCCCCAATAAAATGCATTTATGTTTTTGAAGCACTATCAACGTCACTCAAAACCTGAATGCAAAATGGATTTCCGTCATTATTTGGTGGATGACAGGTATTTCTTTGAGATGTGAATAATGTTTTTTGACCAGTGACCCAATCGGACAAACCGCTGAAGCTTTAAAGTGCACGAGCAAAATCAAGTGTGTGCGAAGTTATTTTAAGTGCATATTTTGTAATAGCATGGAAAATTTGGGATGAATTCATTTAGATCTATTCTGCGCTATGACTTTTGATCAGATGGCCTGGGGGGTTCCCTGATGAAAATGGTCGATTTTTTCATTTTTTTAGCTGGTGGATCGGAGATGTCAAAACAAAAGTGAACAAAAGTTGGCTGAGCGATCTTCTTCAATCGACGCGGATTTTTCAGGATCTTCATCATTCATTGGTTTGGGTACTTTTGCATAATGCCACATTGATCTAATCACCCAAAAGTGCTGTGCAGTGCTTGTTCTTTTTTTGTTTTTTTTTTACGACGAAGGGAATGCCATATTTAGTTTCCGCGCAGTTGCTTTTTTTCTTCATTTCTTGTTGTAATGGCAAAACAAACAAAGCAGACTCACAAACCTGGAAAGCGAAATTTATCCAACGAGGAAAGGTTAATCGCTCGAAGCCATTTTAGCCGTATCAAAAAAGAGCGTGGCAAATATTCTTAAGTAGAATTTGCCGCCTGGATAAAAAAAGAGTTCAACCTTGTATCTTTCACCCAAGGAGCTGCCTCCAGTTTGCTGAAAATAGATGACGCTTCCCTCGCTGATATGGCAAATTCACCCGATACAAAAGTAAGTGTAGATGGAAATGGAAGGAGGGAAAGGAAGGAGGGGGGGATTTGGAACCCAACAAGAAGGATGAATATAAAAATTATTTTATTTTCTAAGCGATTGCTACACGGAAATATCATATAAGGCAATGAGCCAAAACTAATAATTTGTATTTTTTCGAAAATCCCAAATCCATTTTTATAAGTTTAAATGATATTGACTGTACTGGTACGGTACTGTACGGACCTGATAATTTTCGCTGAGGAGGGATAACATAACCGTTTGGCTATGTAAGGACAATGGGGTCAAGTTGAACGTGCTGCAACTGAACACTACCACAGCATACCGGTACATCAGCTACCCACCACCACCCACCAAGTAAAAGAAATATGTTTATTTTGTGACATCTTCAAGATGATGTCTGTTCGTTTATTTTAATACAGGCTACTCAAGTTGTTGTGTGGTACGTGTGTGTATATGATGCGAGTGTCTGCCATGGTAAAAGGAAGGCGCCAAGAGAAAGCAATGCCATTGGAGTCGGAGGAGAGGTATTACGCGAGGGGCTGGTGATTTTGATTTGCTGCCAGCAGCTGAGGGCAAGTTATTATGCCATGCGATTTTGAATGATGGTTTTTTTTTTTTTCTTTTTTTTTTCTTTTTCTTTTTCTTTTTCTTTTTCTTTTTTTTTATCGCATACTTTTTGCAGGATTGCGCTTTTTGCAGGATTGCGCTTTTTGCAGGATTGTGCTTTTTGCAGGATTGTGCTTTTTGCAGGATTGTGCTTTTTGCAGGATTGCGCAGTTGTTCGAGTTTGAGTCATCTTCGGTCAAAATTCAAGATAATTGCATAGTCATTGGTCAGCGAAGAGCCAACCGCGTGTCACATATTTGTTCGCGCTCCCCATCCAGATGAAGTTTGAATGCGCGTACAAACGTTTTCTTGTCCTGGGTCAAATTGGGATTCCTTAAGTCGAATTGTGGCCATTTTTTACCAGACAGAACACCAGTGCAATCATACGCACATACTACCACACCAGGCAAAATGCCAAAAGCAGCGTGTAGCGCCATGTAAACTTGAATATAATCTTGATGTATTAAAAAAAAAAGTGAGCATCACCACCTTGCATCCATTTGTATTCCATCAACGTAACCTTATTTATCGCGGCAGTCAGAGGACTTGAGCCAGAGAGTTACTTCGAGTATGCCATCATAAAAGTGTGCTGAGATTTGCTTTCCGCCCATGAGATGCCAATTGTGCCACCACACTAAAAAATCCATCTCGTTATGCTCGTGCTCTAGTAGACTTTATCATAATCACACCTTCATAAAAACTTACCTACCACCAAATGCAACCGAGGTTTTGCTTGAAAAAGATCCACTGACCCAACCAGCTAATGCCAGAGGTGCGTTTTGATAGATGCTTTCAAGTAGAGAATGCTTCCAAAAGTAGACACCTACCATGAAAATAAAAAGTGTCAGTGCTTAAGATGATGGCTTCTATAATGTAGCTCCCTTTCACAAACATGCTTACTTGCGCCCAGAGATGCCAATGGTCTCTTCCCTTGCCTTGCCTCGTGTATGACGACCGGTTCAATAATGCCACTTACGATTGTGATTGTTCTCCAGTTTCAGGGTTGTTCATGATGCCAGGCAAGGATCCAAGGTGAGTGATGGTATAGCTGTGCTTGATATCCACGTCATTTGGATATTGTTGGACCCTCGCAAATGACTTGACAATCATGTTGCAGTTTCTTTCATGCTTCTTTAGACTTTCCACGTTCTGCGTTGCCAGGTTTCGCTGGTGACTTGCTGCCAGCAAGGATCGCGCCGCCCCAGTTTTGTGTCTGAAGGGATTTGAATGTTAGAACAGCCGAGGTAAAAATAAAAAAAAGTACTTACGATTGAGACTGTTTACCAACTTCAGGGTTGTTCATGATGCCAGGCGAGGGTCCAAGGTGAGTGATGGTATAGCTGTGCTTGATATCCTTGCATTCGGATATCGCAGGACCCTCGCAATTGTCTTAATAATCATGCGGGTGAGAGTATCTGCTGATAATCTTGAAGCCAAAATCAAGGTACAGTATGCCACTACGTTTCTGCAGTGAATCCTTGACAGCAGAAAATTGGTTATTTGAGAGAATGCTTCATTTTCGGCTGATATTGCTCTTTGGAGTGCAGTGATGAGAATTTTCGATGGCCAACGGAGCAATGCGTTGGGTTTTCGTTGCCATTTTGACAGAGCTATTGCTTGACACTCCAAGGAGAGGTATAATATATAGGAGCTTGAAACCCTAGGCTTGGCTTGACGGTATTGGTGTTGCCCCGCATTCGCCTTAACGATCATTCCAGTGATAGCTGCCATCGATCATACTGTTTTCAGGGATGACGATGAATGGGTCGAGTAGACTAATATGAAGCCAGATTTGAGTGCTGACCACTGAGGTGAGACTTGTAAATCATAATTGAGATCAGGTTGCTGGCTCTTCCCAGGTC
This sequence comes from Hesseltinella vesiculosa, assembly GCA_002104935.1. Lineage (NCBI taxonomy): Eukaryota > Fungi > Mucoromycota > Mucoromycetes > Mucorales > Cunninghamellaceae > Hesseltinella > Hesseltinella vesiculosa. Next base: position 551,815 of record MCGT01000014.1, on the reverse strand, counting down.
ATCATTGATCGGATGTTTTGGTTGCCTATTGGTACAGTTGAACTGTTTGCAAGTGTTATCTGTGATGATGCAACGGATGTCGGTGATGTTGTGTGGTTTTGACTTCCACGTTTTGAGCTTTGGCAACCATGAGTTCATCCTTCTAGGCTTGAATGTTGGAATGATCGTCGGCACGTGTTGTCAATGCATCCTGCCCTGACTGAAAAAAAATCACCCCCAGCGACCTATCCCCTCCTCTCCTCCACTTACTGCGCTCAGGTGCCCCGTTCTCCAGCAGAGAAAGCGATGACAACCCCTTCACCAAGGAGCACTCCTCCCCCAAACAAATACCTGTCTTTCACCCTTCTACAGGGGCGAACATCCAAAGCATAAGACTGCGTTTCTTCCTTCTTGCTTTCCCACGAAAGTCAAGGCGACACTTCAATGAACCAGCATCAGGATACACCCATAGAGGACAAGATATAGCAACGACATGAGGAAAGGCGAGGACACTGACTAGCCAAGTGGGCGCACTTGCTAGCCCCCCAAGGGCGGCAACTCGAGGGAGGATAACCAAGCTAGAAATAAGAAGGGGGTTAGCTTCACTGATATGGAAGAATCATTTCTACCTAGGAAACTTACTTTGCTATGTTCCGAGGAGGTTCTTGGTCAGCAGCAAATAGCAGGTTGTTGGAGGCATAAGCGAAGAAGGCCGACTCGTTGGAGCCAGTCAAAAATGAATAAAAAAATGGTTAGACACACATGTTCCAAGTGGAAAGAATACACACATGACTTACCAATAAGGCGGAAAATGAGAGGGTTGAGGTCTCGAGGCATATCCTCATGGTCAGAAGCAAATAGCAGGTTGTTGGAGGTGTAAAGCGAAGAAGGCCGACGCGTTGGAGCCAGTCAAACATGAATAAAATAATTGGTTAGACACACATGTTCCAAGTGGAAAGAAAACACATGACTTACCAATAAGGCGGAGAATGGGAGGGTTGAGGTCTCGAGGCATCCCCTCATAACGACAGAGAGCAATTGAATAATAAAAATATTGCAAAAAAAAGGCGGTCAGCTATGGCTCGATTAAGATTGGATTGAACTTCCCCGTGTTTGAAGCTGGGTGCAGCTTGCCAAAATTAGTGATCCGGAAGAGAGGGATTAGAAGCATGATCTAAAGGCACACAATGGAATGGTTTTTGTTGCCGCCAAAAACCATTTCATTGTGTGCCAGGCACATAAATCAAAAAAAAAAAAGGTTAGTCATTTTGCAACCTTTAATAAAAGATAGTTTTTACCTTTGACCTAGAGCAAAGAGAGTACCTGCGATATTCAGGTGTGGTGTGCAAAAGAAGCCCAAACAGTCCAGTGTCTCTCGTTTATCCACAGTCTTCATGCCATTCTTATTCCATGGGAAATTCCATCAACTGCGAAGTGTCAGAAAGAAAAAGGTGAGTCACACACTTTTTCAGTTACCTGCATCGTTAGGGCTAGTCGGAAGGCATAAATAAAAAGAGAGACCGGCCACCGTTGGGTCCAGAGATGACATCAATCTCCGCTGTATGGAGACAGGGATGACCGTCATCGCGCAAAAGCAGAAGAGAAGTTCCGGGGCTCGCTGGAGTTGGTGACTATGGCAGGCAGGGCATGGTGCAGGCGAATGCGGGGTCAGTTACTAGGGGCGGCGCGAATCTACAATGGGTAGAGCGAGAGTCAATCATACTGATTCATGATTCAAGTTTTTTCTGACTTGCAAATTAGGCGTTGGTCTACGTGTCCCGTGGGCATCAACTTGAAGTATATGGTACAGTATGTGCATTTGTCGACAAAACATCTAAATAAAGCATAAACGGTTAGCCAATCGCCGAGAGTCTTCTCTCTTTATATGACGTACAATTTGGGCCCGTCCAGGTGTCTATGGTTATCGTTTCACCACTCAACTGCACATAGCAGATGAGGCATCTGAACAAAGAAAGTGAGTCTTTTGAACTAGTAGTACGTTGGAAATCTTTCTTACCTATAATCAATATGGACAGAGCACAGGGTATCTTCCAAGGGTGCTGGGTATCATCTAGTCACGCTGGGTATCTTCAAGGCGCACAGGGTATCGTCTAGGTGCACTGGGTATCTTCTAGGCGTGCATGGTATCTTCTAGGAGCACAGGGTATCTTCTATATGTTCAGTGGTATCTACCAAGTGTGCTGGGTATCGTCTAGTCACACAGGGTATCTTCAAGGTGCACAGGGTAACTTCTAGGTGTGCAGGGTATCTTCTAGGCGTGCAGGGTATCTTCTAGGCGTGCAGGGTATCTTCTATGCGTGCAAGGTATCTTCTAGGCGCACAGGGTATCTTCTAGGCGTACAGGGTATCGTCTAGGTCCACAGGGTATCTTCGAGGTACATAGGTTATCGGCTAGGCGCACAGGGTATCGTCTATGTGCACAGGGTATCATCTTGGTACAGAGGGATCCCAAGCTATTCAGTTTTCGGTGGTGTCCCATTAATACCACACTGTCATAAAAAAAACAGAAAAGCTGACGTTAAAGCTTTTCAAGGGGCACATTGCCCGTTTCAAGTTACCTGGCACGACGTTGCTGCTGGTGTGAGCTCTTAAGGGTTCTCAAGCCCAGGTGCTTCAAAGGGTTCCCAAGCCCAGGTTCTTCAAATTGGTTCCCAAGCCATTGGCGCGGTGGTGGTGCCAGGTTGCCGCCAGACTGCCACAATAAAAGCCAAGATTAGAACATTTTTAATGCTCGAGCGTTCCATTTCAACTTACCAAGGCACGACGTTGCTGCTGGTGTGAGCTCTTAAGGGTTCTCAAGCCCAGGTGCTTCAAAGGGTTCCCAAGCCCAGGTTCTTCAAGTTGGTTCCCAAGCCATTGGCGCGGTGGTGGTGCCAGGTTGCCACAGACTGCCACAAAAAAAAAGCTGAGGTTAGAACGTTTTAATGCTCAAGCGTTCCATTTCAACTTACCAAGGCACGACGTTGCTGCTGGTGTGAGGTCTTAAGGGTTCTCAAGCCCAGGTGCTTCAAGGGGTTCCCAAGCCCAGGTCCTTCAGTTGGTTCCCAAGCCATTGAGTTGTTCCTGGCGCCAGGATGCCAGCTAGAATACCACAGAAAAAGTGAATGGGTATGATTTGGTTAAAAAGTTTCCAAGGAGTTCATTGTCCATATCTACTTACCCAGCATGGAGGCTTCTGTTATAACATGGATCATTGAAATCAATAAAAATTAGCTATTGTCTAGTTCGTTGTATCTGTTTGGATTCATACCTAAGCCCATGGGTTTTCCAAAACCAGGGCGTTCATGGCAGAAAGCGTCTTGGTGGAGGCGGGCGCGATCAGGAAAACTGGCCCACACACAATGGTCACGTTGGTGATGATGGGCGCGGCGTCAGTGGTGGTGGTGGCGGTGGCGGTGGCGGCGGACGTGACGGTGGTGGTGGTGGTGGTGGTGGCAGTGGCGGCGACGGACGTTTCAGCAGTGGCCGAGTGTATGAACCATGGGTCCTCGGGCAAAGCTGATGGAGGAGGCGATGGCAGGGCAGGACGTGGCAGCGGAGACGGAGAGCGGGCGCCAATCCAGGGGTTCATTGCCTTGTCAAGTGTGGCGGGCTGGGGCAATTGTGGGCCACCAGGGCGACGAGCATCACGCCAAGGGTCGGCGGGCAGAGGCGGACACACCAGCACAGGAAGAGGCAAGGGTGAGCGGGCACCAAGCCAGGGGTTCACCGTCTTGTCAGCATTGGTGGGTTGTGGCAAACGTGGGCCACCAGGGTGACGAGCACCAAGCCAAGGATCGGCGGGCAGGGCGGACAAAGGTGGGCGCTGCAACAAAGGTGCAGGCAACAGCAAAGGCACACAGCCAGAAGCGACAGAAGCGTTGCTAGGCTCACGCTATATTTTTTTTTAAAAAAAAAGAATCAATCCGAGGTATTCAATACAATCATATCAGTAAACATAAAGTCAACTTACGCCTAGGTGAGATCGACGGGAAACGATCATTCGGAGCAGCCAGAGGCCGCAGAGACATGCGCATGCGAGCATGGCAAACTCGCCAGCAAGAGCGAAATCGTTGCTGGGAGCGTCGATCAGCATGGCTGTGGTGGCAGTCGTTGTCATGGCAGTAGGCATGGTGGCAGTAGCAGGCTCGGTGGGCATTGGAGGAGCCACACCGGCAAAGAAGCGCGAAAAAACAGCAGCGGCAAACATCAACATCGTAAATCAGTAAAGGAAGAAGAAGATGAAAAAAAACAAAGTAAACAACAAAAGCCACTTGATCCAGCCAATCACAGCAGGGCATTAGCTTTGCCATATTGAGTGTTTTTTATTGCCATGGTTTCTATCTATTTTTTATAAAAAAATACAACAGGAGAAGTAAAACAGGTTGCAAAGTAATGCAGCGCGTCGAAGAAGTGGAGATACAATGAATTCAGGTACAGGGGCTGTGCATCGTAGGACTGGGCGAGTTTCAAAATCTGCGGGCATTCCGGGTAAATTAACTCAAATGAACTTTAATCTGCACTATTTTTTTGGGGCTGTCTTGTGTGCTGTGTCAGGTTTTATTGGGTTCTGGTTCTTTCCAATTTAATCAAGTATATGATAACTTCGCCATGAAAGGTAAGAAAGCAGGAAAAAAAAAAAGGACACTGACGCGACACGCTTCATATTTTTTTTTGGCGTTGACAGTCAAATTTTTCGTGCGGCGCTATTGGCTGGTGACTGGCAGCCAATCCAGTAAAACCCCGTCACCATTGATCGTACCGTTTATGTTAACAGAACGGTACAGTAAATCAGGAAATACAATGTGAATGCAAGCGACAATGCAATTTGTTCAGGAATGCGGCAGAACCGCATGACCTGCGCAACGACGACCTCAAACTCAGAAAAAAAAGGCGATATCATCGATATTCAAATAAGGTAAAATACGACATCCAAAAAACAAGCCTGACAATTGCAAAGTGTATGGCGCTGACAGCGCGCAACAATTCAGCATCGTTGTCATCATTCCAAAAGCAAGCAAAGCAACAGCTGTAGCTTGTTCTTGTTTAAAAAGCTATTTTCTGGACAAACTCTCGGTGTAACCTCAACCACCTGAACCTCATTGGTCCTCACTGGTCCTCACTGGTCCCCACAGAGCAGTCTGAAAAAATGGATTAAGAGAAAGTCCTGTCAATAGTAAAAAAAAATATTGAGTCTAGTGTATTTCGTCCTATTATGTTGAATAACGAGTTGGAATGCAGAGACTCTTGCTCACTAGATGGCAACAAAAAAGAGGCTGCTTTGAGAAATGTGTGCATTTTTTTCTGCCATCTCTTTCATTGTTATGAGACATGCCTAATGGACCGCATAGTGATGGTTATTTATTTGAAGATAACGAGATATCATGGCAAAATCAAAGGTGTATTGTGCGAGAGCTTGTGCGAATGTTCTTTGTCAAAACAGCTGAGGAATGATGACACCGCAAATTGAAGGCTTGCTTTTTTTTTGTATAAAAAAAAGGCTTGCTAGTTGGTTCGTGTTAATGCTTTCCAAGCTTTATGCATGCCCTTGGGAACCATTGATTCTAGGCCTGAAAATGATTCCAAGAACGCCCAGTCAAAATCATTTCATTGTTATGCAAAACGTACGAAGCAGTGAAAAAAAAAAAAAAAAGAAAAAAGGTGAATTCAAACTACGCTATGCAACTCGATCCAGGTGACAAAGTGCTTTTTATTTTTGAATACGTCTACAGTCGATCGCAGTACAATACACTTCTTCACCCTCCCCCCATATTTTTTCGTTTTCTCTCTTTCCCACATCGATTATTTTTAGTCTTTTCGTTTCATTTTCACATGATTGAACAACAATTGGAAAATACCACGTAAAAAGTCCCTGATTTGAAAGAGTGAGTAACCCATTGAACTGGCTGGGCAAATTGCCACCAAACATTGCAACTGATGTTCGTTCGAGACTATGACTTTACGTTTTTTCAAAGGTCGTATGAATGGAGATAAGACAGGATGCTAGTGGCTAAACTTTGTTGCTTTTCTTGTTTACTTGCAAGTCATGCGTTGGAACTGTTGGAGACAAAAAAAAAAAGAGAGAGATGAGGCGTAGCACAAAATGGATTGAAGGCCTTGGGCGCCCATCAAAGAGCAGCCGCCAGCTTTTTTTTTCCCTGACATTTTTTACTGTCAAAGTGGGTAACACAATTCTCCATTCTCCTTTACCAAATTTGGTTCAGTTCAAACTTTTATTCGTTGCCGTTTACTGATTTCTTTACTTTTGATCCTAAACTGTCATGGGTGAAAGTTTGCGATTGTCACCTACAAAATATATCTTCTATTTGTGAGAAAAGTCATTAGCTCTTCTTGATCAAAAGTCGATGTTTTTACAATTCTAGGCTTGGCCACCCAGGTCAAAGGCTCAACTGAGAAAAAATGGGATCACCGTATTCAGTCTCCGCAGATTGCCTTCCAACTCCTGGCTGCACGCTGGGCAACTCTAAATCAATTCGAAGGTCGAACTTTCTGTAAAACAATCCAAAATCAAAAGCTTCAATTTGATGAAGAAATAATGTACGTTCATCATTCCGCACTTGACGATGGCACCGGTTTTCACTGTTTATCGATTGTCTGGCGTGCAACAGCCAGGAATCGAAAGGCACTGTGCGGAGACTGAATATGGTGATCCCACTTTTTCTCTCCATTTTGAAAAAAAAAAAAAAAAAAAGCAAACGCTGCACTACACTTTTGAGTGATTGGATCGATGAGATATGTTGCACGGCAGCAACAATGCATGAATGATGATGATGCTGAATATATCAGGTCGATTGGCGAAGGTAGCCCAGCCAACTTTTCATCAGTTTCGTTCTGTCACCTCCGAATCGCCAGCTAAAAAAAATGAAAAATCGGCCGTTTTCTCCAGGGCACCCCCAGGTTATCTGGCCGAAAATCACAGTGCAAAACTGAACTAAATCATTTCACCCAAATTTTGCATAGCAGTACTATATGACGTAAAATGACCATGATTGCAGCTATCTCAGACACCGGACGGATGAGCTACGGTACACTGTTGAAAGTGATGATGTGTGCGCATGATAAAACTTAGTGCAGGTGAAATGAGTTTTTTTTCAGAGGCAATATGAAATCCCCAGTGCACCTGAACTAGCTTCTCCATTCATGCAAGCCTGATCTACTAGAACTCCGGAGCACCCAAAGCTTATTTTAATTACATTTGTTCAATGAAGATTCCGAATATATTTTGTAGCGATTTGATGACCAAAAGGAACCAGTCTCATGATTTGCAAGTATTTAGTTGGCTTGCCTTTATTTGCCAATTTCAGATCGTTCGATGCTACGACTTTCCTTTTTTTATCAATGGTTGTCTTGCCTTATGTCGTCTACAGACTGTAACTTTCAGGGAGATGTCGAACACTCCTGAAGTGCAAATCAATCATGGCTTACAGTGTATGAGCAATGGAATTTCTATCTGAATAGAAACCCAATATGCATGCGCATGATAGAGCCTGAAACACACATATCAACACTAAGAATACAGCATTGCATTCAAACCGATATTTGCTATCACCAAGCTCAAGCTGCAGAGTGAGCGGCTGAGGAAGAGGCAATACTTGGCAAGAAAGCGTAGCGCCTGTTTGTTTGTGCATATTTAAAGGTACCTTGAGCCAGACACTGTTACATGATATTATGCAATGAAAAGAATTTATTCAAATACAAAAGAGTGGGTAACAAAGAAATGACAAGTATACAAAGTAAAATGAAAGCAAGCGGAGTGTCGGTTAATGAGAGGATGCAGCAGTTTGTTCAGGAGCAGAGGAGGTGTGCGGATGGACCCGACGATGGCCAGCAAGGGTGGATCGAGGTTGGAGGAGGCAGGCAATTGGATAGAGGTCTTTGAGTGACATGATTTGCTTGGGGTGTTCTCTTGTGGTGACACCATGGCCGGCCTCTGGTGGGTTGGAATCCTCGTATGATAATTTGATCCGATTCAGAAGCACTGCGTTCCATCCAGCATCACGTGCACCGTAATAATCACTGTGCGCAAAAAAAAAAAAAAAAAAAAGTTTAAGACACCCATTCGTTTTCACTCGATGTTTACCGTTTGATGTCATCTCCCACATGAAGAGCCTCAGTGCAAAGGATGGACCGGTCATCTATCAAATCCAAGGCAGTATCAAAGATCCGTCCGTCAGGCTTTTCGACTCCAGCGGTGCAACTTGGCAAGACGAATTCAAAAAAGGAGTCCAGTTGTAAATTCTGCAAGACGGTGCCTTAAAAAAAACGAGGGTCAGCTACGGTGGCAAGCCCATCTCCCTTACCTAGTCGTTCATCACAATTGCTGATCACACCCATTTTAAACCCACGTCGTTTCAATTCTCGTAAGGCTGGTTGGACATCATGGAACACACTGTAGCCTTCTCTCGACATGAATCGGTGAAACAATGCATGAAACAAGCGGGGGAATTGAGTATCCAACGCTGACACAAACAAAAAAAAAAAGTATGAATTCACATGATCGTTACGCCTGTGCTTTTCTCGTTGTACCTTTTTTCTCTACACCAGCTTCAGTAAACGTGTTGTATACAAGCTAAAGAGTAAATATATGAGTCACATGCACCTTTCCTCCCTCCTTGATTTCATACCTCTTCCCACCATTGTTCAGAAGTCATGCCCTGTTGTGACCCGTACAAAGGCGCCCGTAGGAGTTGTTGACGATAGGCCTGTCCAAAGCCTTTGGACACACTGTCAGGATGGACTTGCAGACCCACCTTTGCAGCTTCGTGAGCCTAGTAAAAGAATAGCACGGAAAGTCAGTGTGCTTCGTTTTCAAAAAAAGGAGAGGTGCCAACAAGATCAAAAAAGACGAGACCATGTGGAAAAAAAAAAAAAAAAAAGAGTGCGTCCTTACATATTGCGCTGATAGGCTACCTCGAGGTTTAAAGAGTGTATTGTAAGCATCAAATGTGATTAAACGAATTCTTGTTGCATTGATGCCAACCATGACTAAAGTTATAAAAAAAGAAAGAAAAAAAAAAAGAAAAGAGTCAGACCCAATGATCCGAAAACTAGCTAGGCATTATATTCTAACTGGCCAATCAGTTTGCTTTCTTTTTCACAACTTCGTTTTGAAAATTGGTCATTTGGTCAGATGTCTTCATGCGATTTATTTTTTATGGCAAAGGAAGAGTAATTTTTTTTTCTTTTTGTTCACAAAGTACAAAGGGGAGAAATGTTTAAAGGACTTTTTTCAGCTTTTGTTCTACTTCTTCCCAGTTGTCGGTAGGTATACGTTCGATGTTGCGGTGAAAGTGTTCTTCAATCATGGTCATCTTTTCCCAGCTTTCACGGTCGTGGACAAAGTTAATACTGACACCCGTGCGGCCAAAGCGACCGGTACGGCCGATACGATGCAGATAGGCTTCATAGTCTGGGTAGCCGCTCTTGTCCAGAGGCAAGTCATAATTGACCACCAGGGACACTTGCATGATATCAATCCCACGGGCAATCACGTTGGTTGTAATCAACACCTTGAATTCACCTCGTCTAAAGTCATCCATCACCTTGTCTCGCTCATCGGGCGCCATTTGACCATGCAAAGCAACGACCGAATGGCCTTGGTCCGTCATACGTGTGGCAATGTTGTCGGCCGTGTTTCGTTGCTATGCAGCAAAATAAAAGGGGTCGGTTTCTTGACTCTATCCCCCCCTCTGTATTACCTTGCAGAAAATAATACTTTGGCTAACTGTCAAAAGATCATACAGGTTGACAAGGACTTCATACTTGTGTTGCTCCGAATCGCAGTCGACATAGAATTGCTTGATGCTGTCCACGCTGAGTTCTTCACGTTTCAAGGAGATCTCGTTGGCGTTGCGGGCAAAGCGCTCGGCAAAGCGACGCACGTGGTCAGGGAAGGTGGCAGAAAACAGGACGCTTTGGGCGTTCTTGGGCACCAGGCTAGATTAGAACCCAGGTGAGTTTCTCGGTCACCTGCTTTTTTCTTTCTTTTTTTTTTTTACCCTTGAATACGGAAGGTTTGGTCACCAAGACCGCCTTGATCCAACATGTTATCGGCTTCATCCAAAACAAAGGTCTTGATATTCTTCACAGGCAACAGTTTGCGGCGCATGACATCAAACACAGACCCGGGCGTACCCACCACCACTTGGCCGGTAATGGGACGGTCTCTGCTCCAGGAATCCTTGACCACAATCGATGTGGTGATGTCCGAGAATTTGCCCATCAATTCAACCACATCCATGATTTGACGAGCCAATTCACGTGAAGGAGCCAAGCACAGAGCCTTTCCAAATCAGCAAATAAGTCCACCAAATCAACAAATGAGCCCAGTCACCTTTTTTTTTTAATCTCTCTTACCTGGGGGGCTGGAATGGATTTGTCGACACGGCTCAACATGGTCAACACAAAGGCAGCAGTTTTGCCGGTACCACTTTGAGACTGGCCAATCAAGTTCCTGGGGCTAAGGAGGAAAAGTGGGATGCATGAGCAAAATAAGTCGATTCCTTCTTCACTGTTTTACGGATTTTGTAGCAACAGAGGCAAGGCACGTTCTTGGATTTTGGATGGCTTGTTGAACTTCATATTGTAAATACCCTTTAACAGCTCAGGAGCTCTATATTGCAATAAAAAATGGATGGCTCAGTCATGGCTTAGAAGGTGAGGAAGGTGGAATTACAAGCCCAAGTCATCGAAGGATTTGATAGAGTACAAAGGTGAGTTGGGGTCGGCTTGTTGGTCAGCAAGCTTCACTTGAACAGTGTGTGTGCTGTTAATCAAGTTTTCTACAGAATAAGATCAGCATCGTCTAAAAAAAAACAAACTAGTTTGCTCATTTTACCATCGGTAGCCTCTTCTTTGCTATCCTGCTTTTCAGCTTTTTCAACCTTGGGCTCTTTGGCGGCAGGAGAAGCACCATCTGTAACGTGTGGATTAGACCTCCTGTCCTTTTCTTATTCTTTGTCAATTACCGGTATCATTCAAGAGATCGCCCAGTTTGATCGTGACATTTTTAATGCTTTCGTCTAATAGAAAAGATTGATGAGTGATCAAGCAGCGATAATAAAGCACGATGGTGTTGTTTGTAGCTGTTGGTTCCCGGGAATCCTTTTTTTTTTCATGGTAGGTATCTCTCTCCTACTATCATCACCTATGCTCTATCGTTTTTTCTCAGGGATCATAGCCGCCATTAAGCCTGATATTTACCTGTTGACATGATGAGTATAAAGGTGAGCCGTCACAGTAAAAAAATAAAAAATAAAAAGGTGGTGAAGGTAAAAAAAAAAAACTTTTGGGCAACACTGCCAATGTTTTCAAATTCCGCTTGTAACATGTTGATTGGCTGGTCTGTTGCAAGCTATGGAACTTCCTTTTTTCTGGGCAAAACGTTCTCCATACGTGGAACTCTTGTTGTGCCCTGAGAGTTGACAAGTACTTCTTTCATTTATTCTAAAGAATGTTATGGCCTCTGTGTGGCCCAGCTGTTATTTTTCCAGGACCTTCTGCTGGTTTTCCGTAACCGTCAAAGGAGAAAAACCTCGCCACCCAGCTTCAGTCTGAAAGCGTGGGCGTCAGAAAATGGAAGTTTCTGGAGGTATGTCCACTGGCTGACCAATCACATGCCGCAGTGGGTTTCGCCACAAAAGCAAAAACCGCACCTTCATCTTATTGTTCCCCTGCTCTTTTCCACTTTATATTTTTTTTCTTCAAAAGAAACCCATCATGCAAATCTTCGTCAAGACCCTGACTGGCAAGACTATTACTCTCGAAGTTGAATCCTCGGACTCAATTGACAACGTCAAGCAAAAGATTCAAGACAAAGAAGGCATCCCTCCTGACCAACAACGTCTCATCTTTGCTGGCAAGCAGCTCGAAGATGGCCGCACTCTCTCTGACTACAACATCCAAAAAGAATCTACTCTCCACCTTGTGCTCCGTCTCCGTGGTGGTATGCAAATCTTTGTCAAGACCCTGACTGGCAAGACTATTACTCTCGAAGTTGAATCCTCGGACTCTATTGATAACGTCAAGCAAAAGATCCAAGACAAAGAAGGCATCCCTCCTGACCAACAACGTCTCATCTTTGCTGGCAAGCAGCTCGAAGATGGCCGCACTCTCTCTGACTACAACATCCAAAAAGAATCTACTCTCCACCTTGTGCTCCGTCTCCGTGGTGGTATGCAAATCTTTGTCAAGACCCTGACTGGCAAGACTATTACTCTCGAAGTTGAATCCTCGGACTCAATTGACAACGTCAAGCAAAAGATCCAAGACAAAGAAGGCATCCCTCCTGACCAACAACGTCTCATCTTTGCTGGCAAGCAGCTCGAAGATGGCCGCACTCTCTCTGACTACAACATCCAGAAAGAATCCACCTTGCACTTGGTCCTTCGCCTCCGTGGTGGCCAATGATTATTCCCTACCAAATACGTTTTTTAGCTAGCAGAAAAAAAAATTCTAGTGTTCTCTCCTCGATGTACCTCCTTCAATGTTGCTTGATCTCTGTCTTAGTCCCCCCTCGCCTTTCCCCCATGTCCCTATTGAAAATATTATAAAAAAATAACAATGTTGTGCTAGCATTTTTTAATCAACAAAATGAGCTTTTCCATAAAAAATGGACGTGGGTGTCAAAACTTCGCGGCTGCCAAAATACAAGGCGGTGCTGCGCTGCTGTACTCCTTTCCTATTGTAAAATCTTAATTGCGATAATGATGTTTCTCCAGAACATATGTTGCCTCGAAATGAGCGCTTTGCTGGCAATGAAAAAGCCACGTTGGAGAGGATCAACGGTTTCTCCTTCGGCAGCGCTGAATTCCTTGGCAAGCTTAGGACGAGATTCTCAAAATGGGATATTCGTCCATGCCCTTTGGCTTCTCCCTAAAAAAAAAACAATGGAAAAGGCGTTCTCCCCCTTGACACTTTGTTTCCCACCCCCTTGATTGGCCACCCAATCCCCCCTCTTTTTTCCTTCTTTCAGCGCAGCCTTTTTCAGCAACCATCTTTTTCTTTCTTCTTCCCTTTTTTCATCCTGTTTTTTTTCGCGATTTAACAAGGTAACTTTATTCCCTGCACTGACCATGGCTTTCGACAATACACTAATTATCCGCTAAAAACTGGTATAGATGTTTTACTCGTTTGCTTTTTGCAGTCATGTCGTGCGACTCTGCATGACCGATATTAAAGAAAGAGGTAAACACCTCCATACTCTTTTTTTTTTATTGATTCTCCTCATCTTCTTTTTCTAATTTAGGCTTGACCCAGAGGAAAATCCTTCGAAAACCAGGTAAAAGATGAAGAAGAGAAAGACACGGCAGGACTGGCGTTTTGTTAACAGGCTCTTTTTTGTTACGCCAAGAGCAGAGCGGAATAATATGTTGTTTCTCAAGGTGTTCTATCACCAGGTGGTAGATGCGGAAGATTTACGCCATTACAGTGTGTACACAGTGGCCACAGTGCTGCAAGACATCCTGTGGGGATGCCATGACCGCATCGTGTCCAAGAAAATTTGGCGCCGCATTAATTACGAGAGTAAACGACAACTTTTTTTTTTCAAAGCAGAGCTGATCCATGTTTACTTGACTAGCATGCACGCTGCAGCAGTTGGAGCCCTGGATCGCCAAGGATGGCTTTGACTTGTTAGTGGAGATTATCGATTTCCTAGTGTTGGTGATGCGGCATAAGAAAAGCAACCTGATGCATGCATGCCACCTGGGCGAAGCCATGGGCAAGGTGGTGCTTGGTCCGGCCGATTGTGATGCTTTGCTGGCTGAAAAAGCAAGCCATTTTATGACGCGCTTGCTGATTGATCAGTCCAAACGCCTAGGGGCTCACCAGCCTCTCCGTTCCATGTCAGCCGACCACATCCAGCACGAGCACGTCAACGCATTACACCGCAACCGCCAGGCCACCCTGGCGAAGGCGAAATCCTATGATCGGCTGGTTTTGCGCCAACGCCGCCAAGGCTCGGACTTTTTTGCTATGGCCACCAATCAGGCTGAGTCGGCGGCTGATGTCGGTCTGATTCGACTCTTTGGTTACCATGATGACCCGTGGCTGTGTGTGGCGGAGCCTGAACTCGACGACAGTGTGTCCTCAGACTCGTCCTGTGATGACCTCGTGTCCCCCAGCAGCAGTTTTCATCACCGTATCATCCACAACTGCTCCATTTTTGATCCAAGTATCGACCCTGCCTTGTCAGTCGCCTCACCCACCCTGTTCCGCATCCTAACCAATGCCAAGGAAGGCAATATGGCTCTGAGCCACGCTGCACGAGCGCCCATGTCCCCAGCCTCGTCTTCGTTCTCCTCTTCCTCGACCGCCGTCTCCTCCACCAGCTCAGATGACCTGACTAGCAAGATGACTGCGGTGAAACGACAAAACAACGCGACCGTGACTAAACACCATGACGTGCTCGACTGTCTTCACCATGCATTTGATGATGTGCAACATTGGATCCAACAGCATGACGAAACCAAGAGGCGATGGCAAGCAAGAGACAATCAACGGTCACTCAAAAGTTCATTTGGCAAATTATACAAGGCTGTCAAGACTCACACGCCTTCAATGACCATCACCACCTTGGACCGACCACCCACACCTCCTCCCAAAGACACTCCTTGCTATCCACGAATCCTGGAAGACAGTGGCTTTAGTCAAAACACAATCTGTTCTGTAAGTGGTCGCGACAATGACCTTTCCCCATGACCTTGACAAATATGGGCTATTTTTTTTCTCACCCTCTTTTTTTTTTTTTTTTTTTTTGACATGCGACAATAGGATGGCAAAGTTGGCATGAAGAACAAGCCAATGACTGTCTGGCAGCGGACTCGACCGAGTAAACGGCTAGATCGTGCCAAGATGACTAACCAGCGTCACACATCCAATCGCCTTGACTATCTTCGTACCCTGATCCCTACGCGATCTGGCCAGTCCCCCAGTTTAGACACTAGCGCTCTATAATAATAAAATTAAGAGTAATGGTGACACGAAAAAAAAGGGTGTTGGATTGCATGAACATCTGAAGTGTGATATTTTCTTAATGGGGGTGGGAATGGTTTGCAGGGGGGGGGGGGAGAGATTGTGTTGCGTGGACAAAGGTGGATTGGCCCTCGGGCTAATTTTATCCATTGGGGCAAACGTTCGTTTTTTCTCTATTCATGACCATAAAAAGCTTTTTCATTTTTTATCGTTACAGTTGAATGCTTGACACCTGGTGACGATAGTCAAAGGGAAATCGGGAAGGAACATCGCACAGACCCTTTTTTCATCCTTTTCACCGAGGCGTTCCAACACTTTGGTTGATTGAAATCGATGGCCATCGATGTGCACAATGAAACTCACACCATTGATCAATGCCTCCTTAAAAAAGAATCTTTTCGTATTTACCGCATGGCCTCGATGCTTTTTTTTTGTGACGCCATGCACGAAAAAAAAAAAAAAAGATCCAGCTCTCCTTTGGGCACAATCAAAAAGGAACCCTGGATACCTTTTGGGTTAAGAAAATAACTAGGCCCTTGCCCACTTTCCCCCCAAAGCCGAAGAGACACAAAAATACCCAGTTTTCGTAGGACAAAGATGGAAATCAACAGCGAAAATAAATAACCGCATTGTTGAATAAAGGAAGTAGTACAACAACAAAAAAAAGGAGGCTCTTTTTTTGAAAGGCTGTGCAACGAGATGATTGTTTGTTACACGCAAGTTGTCAGATGCTTTTCAATTTTTAGGGAGGGACAAGTGGGAAATGAGCAAAATGCAAGATGGCAAAATAATCCGTTTGAAAGGTAAGACAAAGGGCCAACCTTATGTCCATTGCAGACAGCCCTAACCCTGTTTTCATATGGTTGGTGGGCTGTGAGGAAACCTATCAATGTCGTGTCACGCTTGGACCCGCTTATTTTGAAGGCATGGCTCCTCGTTTTTTTTTTTTTTTGGATAAAAATACCGATGCAAATGATTGGATGAAAAAAGTGAGAACAGTGGAGAGTGGGAGGGGTGGCCAGGGTAAGGGTTTAATAAATGTGTTTAAAAAATAAAGAGAAGCTACATAGCAAGAGAGAGATTTGGTCATGGGTAGAAAAAAAAAGGGTATACAAGAAGGGGGGGCAGTTTAAAAAAAGGGTAAGGTACTTGGGGGAATATCATAAAATAAAAAAAAATACAGATAAATCATAAGCTAAATACTAAAAATGGGTGGACAGTTTAGGGGCTGGCCAGTTCATGGGCTGGAGGCAAAGAATTGTTGATCTTTTTCAGGAATTTCAATGTTGGGCAGTTTTGTTCTTCGAAAGGACCATCTCTTTGCATCATCTATAGGAGAAAATGGGTTAGAGCGTGTGGTTTTTGAGAGTCAGAGGGGTTACCAGTGAAGCCGTGGTAGGCATAGATATCCAACTGCCGACGTTTCTTTTCTTCCATAGGCATAAGAGCAGGGGTAGGAGGCATATAAGAAGGAGGAGGAGGAGGTTCATGGAAAGCAGAGGCCATGGTGGGCGGATAACGACCACCGAGATCAGGCATGGAGGTGAACTGCTGCTGAGCCATGACTTGCTCGGCTTCCACCATGGGTTGAAGGATGCGACGACGAGCATTGATGAACCAATTGCTGATTTGACTGACCGAGAGGGAAGTGGCATGAGCCAGTTCGAATTTTTCACGTTCAGAGGGATAAGGATGTTTCTTGTGTTGGATGAGCCACTCGCGCAAAAACTCGGTGACATGTTTGGGAAGGTTGCCACGACGGCGTTTCTTGAGCGCGAATTTGTTGTCTTCAAGGAGAGCTGCGGTGGGAGGTGCTACAAGGGTCGCGATAGCGGGTGGGGGCACAGCAGAGGCAGGTGATACGAGGTAAGCTTCATGGGAATGTGAGTAAGGAGTTGGCGCAGGTCGGTCAAGTGTGAGAGGAGTAGACATGGACAACATGGGTGAGCAAGGGGGCGATTGCAGGGCATTGGCGGGCTGCGTATAATACACCGGCCGTGCATCGAGCGAACCTCGTCGCTGATACAATGGCAGTGGAATCATGTCCGTCTTGGGCTCAAGGGGCCCAAGGCCAGGCGACAAAAGCAACTTGGGTGACAATTGTTCGGTGGCGATGCTGTCAGCCGATTCATTACTGCTATTGCTGGATGTGGAGCTCGTGCTTGTGCTTGGTAACATCAACTCAATGGATTCTTCTTCAGTGGTTCGGCGTACCACTGGCTGGAATCCTTTCTTTTTAACTTTGTTTTCTGCCAATAAAAAAAAGGGGGGTAAGTTCACCTTTTTATGCATGAAAGAGAGAGACAGGTTTCTTACCATGCTCGGCTTTTGGGAAAAGTGGCTCATGATCTGTCCACCATTGTGCATTGCGGTGCATCCTTTCAAAGACTTTATCGTAGTGATTGTTCATGTCTTTTGCAGCACAGTGATTGCCTGATTCATGATAGACAATCACCGGACTGAAATGAACGGCGTTGGACGAAACCTAACCCACACATAAAAAAAAAGGAGGCGTCAGCACAGACTTGGCGTTTTCTTTTATCATTTTTTTTATTGTTGCTCACTTTGATTGACATTATGAATGTTTAATAACGACTTTTTATGTTGATGAACAAACACAACATGCAAGGTATGGTAGGAAAAAATAAAAGAAAAAACCAAAAAAGAGGGAAAAAAAATAAAGAAAGAAAAGAGGGAAGAAAGAGGGAAAAAAAAAAAAAAAAAAGGAGGACGATTCTTTAACTGCGTTTTCGTAGCACAAACGGGATTTTGAAATAGAACACCATGCCATTCAAAAAAAGAGGGGGGTCGAAAAAAGACCTTGAACACAACGTCAAGTTTATAAAAAGTCACGGGAGGAAGAGCAACACTGACTTTTTACAATAAAAAGCGAACACATGACTTTTTCTTTAATAAACCACCTTGTGATCGCATCGATAGAGCGTCTTCTGCAACAAGTCCCGGTGCAACCACTGCTTTTTTTTGAAGCTGCGCTCATTCCCCCCTTTTTTTTGTGGATCTCTTCTAACCTTTGCATCGCCCGAGAGTCAAAAAAGTTATGACATAATTTGCTTCCAGCCCTGTTCATATGAAAAAAGACATACCATTGAAAAAAAAATCAACGCACTGACCATATAAAACCCGAAGAAAAAAAATACCAACATGTCGGCTTGCCCTAAAATGGGGATACCTACCTTTTTATGCTCTTTCTCTCTCTTACTCTCTCGCTCTGTATCTCTTTTCCCGCTTGGCTTTCTCACAAAAGAGGGTCTGTTGTGATGCGGGGGAGGAAAGGGGTAAAAAAAAAAAAAGTATGACGAAGCGATTTGACACTTTTTGAGATGAAAAGCATTCCTCGATTAAAGTACATGTAAACAATCTCACTCCTTAAATAAATAAAGACACAAAAGCGTTTGATTTAGAAGGATTTGTTGGAGAGAGCTTGAAATGACGATGCAAAAAAAAGCCCTAACCCAATTGCCTTTTTAGGAAAATGAGTGGCAATTCAAAAAAGTCTTTCCCCCCCCCACGGTTACGAGCTATCCATTTTGTTTTCGGGATACCCGAGTCAAAAAAATAAAAAAAGAGACACCTCTCTTGCTTCCATCTCCAACCAGATATTACTATTTTTTGATGACCCTTTCTTTCATGCGGGTTACACATAGAGAAACAAATATAAAAACAAAAAATTAAATACACGCCGATCATGCAAGACTATCCAGCTCCGTCTTCTTACCCCAAAACAACTTCAAGGAGACAATACAAAAAAGACGCGGTTCGACTTTTTTTTACATGGAGAACAAGCAATGCAGATCGTCATCCATCAAAGAAAGGAGCACTAAAAATCTCGAAACCTTTGTTACACGCCGTGAAATGTGCCACAAAAAAAAAACTTAACCCTTCCCCCCTTTCTCTCGCTCGACTCTCCTTCCAATTGAAATTAGGGGTCTTGGTTTCTAGTTTGAATCACTTGACATGATGTGTACTACCAACTTCAAAAAAGTGTCATTGAAAAATCACGGCCCCATGATCCCTTTATTTTTCATTGCCATCAAACTCATTGGCCATCGCCTGCTTCCAATCAAAGGCTTGGTTCATGGACTCATAGCTGGTGATCTTTAAAAAAAAGGTCATGAGTTATGGCAAGATCATGCCTTTTTTCAAAGTTTTGTATTCCTGAAAGGGGGGTCGTGGTTGAAAATAAGGGAGATCGTCCATTTTGTTTTTTCACAACTGGAAATCATGGATGATCCCCTTGCCTACCGTGTTTGTCTAGAGTTGCACGGGAGGACCCGGTTTTTTTTCTCTTTTTTCCCATTCATCCTGCGTGGCGGCTCGACTTTTGGTTCAGACCAAACAAAAAAAAAAAAGCTTATTTTGTTTGCGACCATGCACAGGCTTGGTTTTTTTTACTTTCTCCTTTGAAGTCTTCATGTGTCCTTTTTATTGTTTTTGTGCTATGGACAAAGGCTATCTTTTAGGTCATCGGGTACTTGTCATTCCGCAATCTTAAAAAACCACTGGAAAAACTGCACATCCCCACTCAATCAATGTTTTTTTAAGAGCTTGCATCCCAGAACAAAATAAAAAATGAGCGCATACTGCATTTAGGCAACAAACAGGCGCGTGGGTTGCCAAGGTGAATCTTGAACAATCAAGAACCTACCCCCCATTACACTTGCCTCAAAAGATCTTTTTAAAAAAAATGATTGCGTGGCACTCAATCATCAGCACCCTGGCCAGCATACGACAGACACGTTCTCTTTAACTTCGTACCATCAACTAAATTAATAAATGCACATCGAACCGATAAAGTTTTTTCTTGTGGCCAGAACGGAAGCTGTGGGAAAAGACCGCTTCGTTGTCATCGGCCTCGGCCTGATGGTCATCGATTCGGCCATTAACGCAGCGCGTTTTTTTTTTTTTTTTTTAGTTATCTTGGTGCCTGGGTCCTGCCAACTCAAGGCACAAGAACGTGTTCATTTTTCTTGTTTCCTAGCGTGCCATCACGAAGACTTCCCCTTATTTTTGCCAAGGGGACAATGAGCCTCAAGCAAGACTTGTTTTTCATTTGGTTGACAGGAACCAAAGAAAAAAAAAGGCGCTTGAGCGCCGCCTTAATCAACCAAATTGCAGTGTCGAGATTTTTTCAAAGTTTAAAAAATCTCAACGAGATTGCCAGGAAAAAGGACCCCAATTGGAGGCAATGAAGAACAAGAACGTCTCTACATCCACGGGGGACTGGCAGGATAGCAAATCAACAAGTACTTCGTCGGAAAATCGGGCTAGTATCACTTTTTTCCAAGCATAGAAAAAAATCGCCTCATGGATTTGGGGGTGAGTTGATGGGCCTTCCGGGGGAAAGTTTGTCCTTGGTATCCAGCGACAAGATCTCATGAAGCAGAGGCTATTTCTTGGAACAAAGTTTTTTTTTTACTTTCGCTCCTTCGTCCGTGTACTTGCTATATAGGAGCATGTCAATGTCCTCGGGACACCTTGTCACATCTACTTGTCTATGATCGTTGTCTTCTTGGCAACACTTGAACAAAATCGGGAGAAGCCAGCAGGCCAGATTGGGATCAGCGGGCGGGAGTCTAAATCCAGCTATGGCTGTAAAAACCTAGTCAGCATCACTTTCAAAATAGACAGCGTTAGAACCCTGTGACAAGAGCTAAAATGATAAAAATAATCCGTGGCCATTTTAAGTTTTTAATGAAGCAGGCACCTTCATAAAATCCGTGGAAAGAAGCATCGTAGCAAGCGGGCTGTAAAAACACCTGTGTCGAACTCTCAGCTGCTGATCTTGTGGAGAGGAGGCTAGCACTCTGCAGTCTGGGGGGAGGTTGTTAATGTCACCGTGATCCGTTCCCGAGAAGGTTTATCTGCATGCAAAAATTGGCGTCCATCGATAAAGGTTTTGATTTTGACTGGATCAAGCGGCATCGTGTCAAGCATACAGCCTTCCTCTGAGAAAAAGGTGATGCTGCAAGTAGGCCGTGTTAGAAGGCTGTAGTTTCAGGCGTGGTGTTAGTAGGTAGGTAGTCTCTACCTATGCCTATCAATGTGTGAAGTTTAAGTCATTCTGGGCTGCGGAGTTTGACGACAACCAGTCGTGAGGAATTTTAGGGTTTAGATAACCCCAGCCGAAAGCAAAGACTCTCAGGAGGAACTGGCATGGTAAGCAAACTGACAATGGATATTTAACGATATCTAAAGGCTCTAGAGTGGCAGATTGCCTGTCGGTCAGAAATTTTTACTCTCAGGAACCAAGCCAAATGTTTATAGCAAGCCGTCCTGGTAAATTCCCCCCCCCCTACTTCTTGTCTACGGCTTTTCACTCTTTGACTGAATCTGCGAGCCACTTTTTTTTCTTTCTTTTTCTTTTTTTTTTTTTTGGAGGGGGGGAAGGGGTGAAACCTGCCGGCTGGGGAAAACGAAACCTTTGGTATGCTGACTGGGTGAGGTTGGCTGATTGATCTGATTTTTCTTGCAAAACACCACTTCGGTCCATTAGTTTTAAAGTGCCTTGCCATGTTCACATTTCTTTTTGCAGTGCGCCTGGATGGCTAGCTCCTTTCATCCTTTTATTTTAAAACAAAATAATATTTCAGCCCTGCGTGCAATTTTTTATGGGAGCATGTTCTCTTGAAAGACATGGATGCTGAAAAAATACCACGTTTCTCGGTCACGGTAGCCTAGCCAACGATCGACTTTGGGACCTCCGATTTTCCAGCCAAAAAATAAAATAAAATAAATAAAATAAAATACGACGAAAGAACATAGTCAGCCAGAGCCTGGCCTCTTTCGCCATAAAAATGGCAAGCTGACAGTGCCTTCAATGATCGCTGACCTTCGTTCACTGCTCACCAGTTGCCAGGCACGTGCAAGGCTCGAGACAGCCGACGGAGGTCAAGTTTGGTGACGATGGTTTTCTATGGCCAAGCCATTCATGGTTTATGTTATACAAGAGATGATTTCGTGCATCTTCATGCCCAGACAGTCTCTGCCGCTGCTATTTATTTGATTTTCTGGCCAAATGAAGCGGTTGCAAAAAGCACTGTGAACAAATCCACATTCCGACAAGCGGAACGCCGCCGTTGTGTGGCCCCTCATTTTTTTTCAGGTGTTTTTTTTTTTTTTTTCTTTTTTGCATTTCAATTCATCCTTCCTCATTTACGTGGCAAAGTAATCGAATGAAATCATCTTTTAGCTGTCTATTACTATCGTTCTTGGCCTGCAATGTCCTAGCTTCACAGGAATACTGCAACAAAGGCTTCCAGCCTCGTCCTGGCTTCCAGCTGGATCTGTCCCCAATGAACAAGTACGATTTCACAAGCATCCTACACCGGATGATCAGTGACGTTGTGAGCAAACCTACTCACTTTCTCTTTTTCTGTATTGTTTAGAAACTTCATGACTGATCGAACACTTGACACCCATCCAGCCAAGACTATTGAGCGCATCTATGTGAATCTATGTGATCCCGTTCAACGTCCTAGTGGCAATTCCGTAGCTGAATTCTGTCCTGACAACACGGTACACAAAGAAAAGAATTGCTTGGCAACGATGTTGCTGCGGTTATCTTACTTTTTTTTCGCTTTTGGTAGTATGTGTGTCGCACCACTAGCCATCAGCTTGAAGGCAAAGGCGAAATCGTCACTGTGGTGGATACCTTGGCGTCTGATAAAGAGTAAGGCAGTTAGTAACACTACGTCAAAGCACTCATTCTCTCTCTCTCTCTTATTTTATTTTTTTTTTAATTCACTTAGTGCTGCCTTGAGAGCAACGTTTGCCACCACATCCCCAGAAGATTTTGATTTGACGGCTGGTAAACTTGCAATCCTGATTTTTGTTTTGTTGGCATTGTCTGTGCACGATCAGGAATAACCGATTCCTCCCCCCCTTTTTTTTTTCTTATTTGCATAGAAAATGCCGAACACGTCGTGACACTGAGTGGCGGTTATATTCTTGGCAAGGACCAAAAGGTGGAATTGACCTTGCAATGTGGACCAAATGAATCCAAGGTTGAAAAAAAAAAATGACACATGCATGAACGTGACCTCTCTGATTTTTTGAAACCTTTCCAATTCCAGGACAACCCCAATGGCCCCGTACTTCAATCTGATGCCAATGGTGTGATGAAATTCAACTGGCGTACAAGTTATTTTTGCGCGTAAAGTTGACTCTCGTATTAAAAAATAGCCAGGTCATGATGGGTGGGACTCAACATATTTTTCTACTTTAGCACACGTGGCGACAATACTCCTCCTCCAACTGGCCCACCCAAAGGTGACGTCGAAGATGAAAGCAAATCCGTGATTGGCTGGTTCTTTACGCTGTAAGCCATCGAGCAAAGAGAGAGAGAGAGAGAGAGAGAGAGAGAAAATGAATGCATACTGACCCAATGACTTGTAGACTGGGCTTCGGACTGCTGGTGTATTTTGTTGGTGGCTGTTTCTATAATTATCGCCAATTCAATGCCCGTGGTTTGGACTTGCTTCCTCACCGAGGTAACAAAGAATCAAAATCGCTCGTGGATCAAGGGCTCTTAGCTTTTTTTTTTTTATTTGTGGTAGACTTTTGGTTGGATCTCCCCTATTTGATCAAGGATTTGGTATCCCATTTAATGAGCACAGTGACCTCCCGACGTCAAAACAGTGGAGGCTACGTTGCGGTCTAAACAGAAATAGGTGGCATTGTCCTAATTTTCGGCTAAACATTTTTAAATTAAATATATATACTCTTTCCAGAAAGTAAATTCACCTTTAATTCGTGCAATAAAAATTCATGTTGCACGGAAAAAAAAAGATGTCGTCAACTCCTAAGTTTGAACAAATTGAACCCGTTGAGAAAAGGGATGTCGGTCAACACCAGTTTGTTACTCTTTAAACATTTTTGAACGGGCATTTATAAAAAGCACATTAAAGTTTCAATTTGGTAAAACATGAATAACACAGCTCCTCGCTTTATTCAAGAAGATGGCCTCCAGCCGCCCCAAAACGACCAGTAAATAAAAAGAAGCTATCAAAGATACTCAAATGCGATAAAACACGTGGTCCTCTCTCTTCCAATCCATACAAAACCGCGAAATATCAATAGCAAAGATTGCACGCCGATACAATGTGCACCAAAGAGCTGCCCAGCGTTGGTTAAACGAACTATGCAGCCCACTCTCGACAGCCCGCCCAACGCCAAAAGAAACATTTCTTCGAATGTCCTACTCAGAGATCGCAGGAACTGTCGAAGTTTCGCGCACCAGTTGATTGACCATTTGTGGACAACTACAAAAGTCAGCATGGCACCAATATGGACTGGGTTAGATGCTATCAAGCTGGCAAAGCTGTAGGATTCTTCAACAAATATGTCATATCATACGTTATATGGACAACATGCGCCACCTGTGGTAGATAACATCCCTGTGTTGTGTATAATACACAAGACTGTTTTTGATGCATAACAACGATACAGTGTAACACCAGGCTGTTACAGTAATAGACCCCAACCCCATGTCAGCTTGTGCAAACGGGATTGAAAAGGATTTTATTATTTTTTGGGTTCACTTGGTATCAGGAAAACAATCGAGTCAATGATGATGAGGAAAAGAAAAAAATAGAACAAAGGGAAGGGGAGTGGGAAGTGCACGTTATATACAATGGGAAGAGAGTGGAGGGAGGTCTAGTTTGTAATCAAACGATAACGTTCACAGATGGGCAAGTAGCTACGACAAGGGGCATCCAGCTGAGGATACTTGACAACAACATAAGTGATGACAAACTTGCAGAACTGACGCTGTAACCAGTACAACGGACAGATCGCTTGGAAGCCAGTGGCAGGGGCGTCATACCACGGCATGATTTCGTCGTCCTCTTCGTCATTGTCGTTGTAGAATTGTCGATAACGTTCATAGTAGGAAGCTGAGTCCATGGCAGATACGGTTGTTGACAAGGGGGCGTCTTCTTGCTTGGCCATGCAACGGGTGTCGTTGGCGACTTGCAGCATTTGATCCAGGAGAGATTCCCAAAGGACGCGCACTTGCTTCTTGGTCAGGGGGCGGGCGAGCTTGGTGTGGGCCAGGCCAGGGATGAAACATGGTTTGACGTCGGGCTTGATGGCGTTGGCAGGCGGTAGGGGAGTCGAGGGAGGTGAGACGTGAGTGGTTTTGGTGTTCAATAGTTTGGCATGGTGCATCAACTGATCAGTGCTCAAGGACATGGTGTGCTGGACAACCATGGAAAGCAGAGCGGGGGCCAGCAGAGGGTACTGGCGGAAGAGCTTGGCATCATCGGCACCGGGCTGCCTGGTCTTGCCAAGCAACTCAGTCAAGTCGACTTCAGGGAACATAGCATGGGACAGATGGTACTGAGAAGGATGAGGATAGACAGAACGATCGGTGACGTGGGAAGGGGGAGCAGGATGAGCGACCCGGGCATGAGCATGGCGAGGCACCATGTGGCTTTGATCAGAGTCAGTGGCGTCGGTGTAGGTGTGTGGGTGCGGTTGATGGTAAACAGGCGCAGGATAGTGGTGTTGGACAGGCAGCTGAATGGGCCGGGTCGTGGGTGGGGGTGGGTAAGCTGGTGTGACCGAGGCAGAGGGCGGTGATACATGGTTGGTTTGTTGCTGTTGCTGTGGTACAGAATAGGCAAGGGGGGCATACATGGATGTTTGGACGGGGACAGTGGTGGTTGGGATGGCATGGGTGGCAGGAGCAAGGCTGGTGTTGGCCATCATGGGCTGCTGTTGTTGCTGAGGAGCAGCTGGCGTATAAACGTCACAAGTCGGTTCAGCTTGAGCAGGCGGTCCATAGATGTATTCCTGTTGGTTCAGAGGCATGGCGGGGTTCCAATGGTCCACCATTTCGGTTTTAGTGTTTGGGGGAGGCGAGAAAGAGGAATCCGAGTGATTGCCATAGGACCGAGGACCGCTGGGGACCAGCGAAGGAGGAAGCGCAGGAGAGGTGGACAAGGCTTTGGTTTGCCTGGACGAGAGAGAAGGGAGCGGGTGTTGATGATGATGACCCGTGGGTATAGGCGAGTTTGATTGGGAGGAGAGATGGCCAGCAGAAGGTGAGGAGGAGGGTGATTCGGCTTTGTAGCTGTCGCTGGAGGAATTGGGCTTGTCAGCTTTGGTTTTGGTGATGCCTGATTGACAGAGGGCCAATTCGACCCGCAGATGATCATTTTCCTTTTGCAACTTGACCAACGTTGTACGAACCCATTTGATCTCTAACCGTAATTGGCTATTTTCATTTTTGAATTTAGCCACCTCGCCTTCCAAGGAAGCAATGTACTCTAAAAAAAAAAAAAAGTGAGCGATTAAGGTAATTCTTCAGAAAGGGCACTTGGCAATTACCTTTGCGGCGGTTTCGAAAGTTGCGAGCAGAGATTTTGTTTCGTAGTTGGCGGCGTTCTTTTGAGGTCATTGCTTTCAGCTGGGCATCGGTATATTGATCTTCAGCACTGGTGCCTAGTGTATCGTCGAGACCATGAGCCTCAGACAATGAAAAGTCGGGGTGCTGTTCAAATGGTGGAGAGACATGCTGGGCAGGAAAGTAAGGAGGATAGTAACCTTGCTGATAATAATTATCAGGCACAGGTTGGTTAGGCTGCTGCTGCTGTTGAGCAGCAGGAGGTATTGGCTGACTGGTCGATGGCGGCAAGGCTGGTGGGAGATGGTTGGGGTCGGCTGGGGCAGGAACAGCCGGTTGATAAAGGGATGCACTAGGGGCAAAGCCTTCGACGTTTTCTAACGGATGACTGTTCATAATCCATCGCATAAATTCTTCGTCTTGATCCATGGCTGTAGCATTAACAAACGCAATAAAGAAATAGCAGAAAAAAAAACGGCTGATGTGGGAAAAAGGAAAAAAAGAAAACAGAAACAAAAAAAAAAATTGAAGGAGACATTGGAATCCATTGGGCCTCCTGTCCAATCAGCTTTGTCAGCTGGAGTGTGGACACACAGGCCATTTTTGGCAATTCAGCCCGACCTGAAGGTTGGGTTTAGGCAGGCCCCTGGACAAATTGGACAAAAAGGCTAAACTGAAAAGAAGCACTGTTTTCATGTGCGTCTGAAAAAAGAGTCATTTTTATTCATTTGCAGCAGCTGTTGCAGATCTATCATCCGCTGGTTCTGTGGTGGGTTCATCGATATTGGCGATATCTGAATTGGACACAGGTTGCCAATGCTCCATTGTTCTAAAAAAAGTTAAAAAAAAATTGAGGATGAATTCAGCTTGATCTTACTTTTTTACCTTGGGCAGATGCAATGCAGAAAAGTGAACAGGCCGCCAATCAAAATGCAGAGGCCGCCCGTTGCCATGTAGGTGAGTGCCAGGAAGAAATTTCGAGTTCCTAGAGGCGATTCTGATGCCACCACGAGCCATTTCCTGCCTCCGTAACTGAGAGTGTCATAGCCTGAAAAGAAGGTTACAAATAAAGGAGGTTTGAGTGATCCTCTCTTAAATCATTTGTTGTTAGGACATACTGAGATCGACATGCACACGGTAACGACCCATCGGTAGATCTTGGACGTCGTTCTTTCCCCAGAGTTTCATGAAATCAGGCATTGCTGCCAAGGTCATCCACACTTTGAGTCGGTCCATGGTGGTTGCCAGGTCAGGAGGTGGGTATTGCTCAGAGTACGAGCCGTTGGGAAAACGGGATTGCCAGTTAGGAGGAGGCACGATGTCGTTCACGTTGTAGCGCGAGGTGCCGTATCTGCGTTGGTCGTGCGGCCAAATCAACCCCGTTTTTATCCAAGTATAATTGCTGATCGTCGTCAAGGCATCGTCCACCAACACCAAGTCCGAAACAGTCTCTAAGGAGATGGCATTGCGAGCGAAATAAAAACAGGTGAATACAGACGGCTCCTAGCTGACTCGACCCCATCCTTCCTTGGACTTGGTCCTCTTTTCCTTACCATTAAACATAGAATTAGCTACAAGGCCACAAGGATAGACAGGCTTGCCATTGCTGGTAGTGATTGGGTCGCAATAATAGGCCAGGGAGTCAGCACCCAAAGGTGCACCGGTTAGTTGATCGGCATCGTAGCTTTTGATATATTGGTTGTGGTTTTGATAAAAGTTGGTGAGGCGATAATACAGGTTGACAGGTGCTTTCATGGCGTTTGGTACAGTAAAATCAATGACACATTGTTTGATGGGCCAGTGGCTATTGTATTGAAAAGTCGGCTCAGTGGGGTCGGCAAAGGAAGAAGCGTTTTGATAGTAGAAAGTCGGAGGTTGGATCATGGTCAAGAGAGGGCCTGCTGTGCTGAAGTCGTCACGAGGCGTCGTATTGAAGCGGTATCGGTACATTGAGGGAGGGAGGTATACAGGTCGATCATAATCTTTGCAAGTTGTGTAATCGATCATAAGATAAGTGGACTGTGAAGTCATGAAAATAAAAAGAGAGAGACAACAAAACAAATCAGTCGTTGCCACTAGCGAATGCTTGGTCGTTACCTTTCCAGCATTCCAATAAAGAACACCACCTATCGGTAGAAATAAGATCCCAATCGCAAACAGCACAGGTATAACTGCAGTAGGTCGAAGCACAGGTTGCCATGCCCTTAGTCGTTGTTGTCGAAATGCACCATCTATCGAGCAAAAAAAAAAAAAAAAAAAAAATAGGGGAGAGTGGAAGGGATTATTGATTTTGGTTAGTTATACATTAAATGCCTGAACCAAAAGATACATACTTGATGGTTTTCGATTTTTAAAGTTGCGTTTATCCATTAAATGTAATGTATATAGTAAAAAAAAAAAGGTTGAACAGAGAAAAAAGGGGGGAAGAATGGCTGGAGGACAACAGCAGCATATCCAAAAACAGAAACAGTGAATCCCAATCAAGCAGCTCAGCTTCCTTTGTCTGAACCCCAGAGGATGGGAAAGGAGGTCCTGTTCAACTGTGTCAAAGACACGAGAATGTGTGCAATATTCTCCATCGATGACTACACTACTACCTTGCAGCACTGCGCCGAAGAAACAGAATGCAGAGCAAGCTGAGCCTTTTTTTTTTTGGCCAAGCTTCGCTGTTCTAGATCGATGGGATTTATTGGATTTAGAGGTTCGGAGGTTAAACTTTTTCAGGAATTGAAACAGAAGGCTCTTTTTTCTTCGCTTTGAAAAAAACAAAAGCAAATGCTACACACAGCGTTTGAGTGATTGGATCGATCTGAAATATTGTAAAGGTGCGAACATACATGAATGATGACGGTACTGAAAAAATCAAGTCTATCGGTGAAGGTCACCCAGCCAACCTTTGATCAGGTTCGCATGGACAACTCCGATTCTCCAGCTAAAAAAATGATGCACTCGACCCATTTTCCCCAAGAGGGCCCCCAGGTGATCTGATCAAAAATCACAGTGCAGAACCGTTCCGAGTCGATTTACTCGAAATTTTGCACATGAATTCAAAGGATGAGAATGGACAATAATTTAAATCATAACTCCCTCGGACAGCCGATTGAAGAGCTGGAGGCTGGTCGGAATGCGCTGGAAGTGATGTCGTCCTTTTGCTTTCCAACCTGTCCAACGTTCAAAACTCCTTGTCGCCAATTTCTTGTTTCGATATGGTACCTGTTTCAATGCCGTATCCTCACCTTAGTTTAACAAAAACAGCTCAAAAAGTCGTTCATTTGAAGCGGTGCATTAGATTAGATTTTACTTTTTGTGCGCGCTTGAAGCGAAGATGGTGGCTCACCCGGTTGGTCTGCCTGTTAAAAAAAAAGTATTCACGGCTCAAAAATAACCAAATTCCCGCCAAAGGATGATTAAAGCATATTTATAGCAACGGGCGGCGAAACAGGATAAAAGATGAGGCGCAGGTCGGTTCAGAACATTCGAAGTAGAGTAATGAAGGATATGGAGAAAGATGAATGGTAAAAATATACATATATGTAGATGCGAGGATATAGACATGAATGCGGGTCGCCCTCGTGTTTAGGCCAGAGTCAGATTGCTCCATAGGACAGTTCGCAGGGTCCCATCGGGGAACTTGATGCGGCAGGATCGTTTTTCAGGAACATGCTGATCAATCGTGCCAAAATATTCGCCTGCGCCAGGATACCGAGCCATGACGGCTTGTCCTGCCGGCAGGCTGTCCATGATGCGTTTGTGATTTTGTTCCTGTGCTTGTGCTTTTTCTTCACGCCGTTTCTAAAGGAGGAAAAGGGTGAGCCGTTTTAGATTTATTGGGCTGCAAGATGCGTGGCTCCATCTTACGGGGTCATGAGGAGGACAGTAGCCATCAATGACCAAGGTAGCTTCAACACGATCAACATTTCGTTGCAAAGTCGCACCGGCAGCTTGGGCACAGGTAGCATGGAAGGAGCGCCAGCATTTCCCAAAGCAGCATTGCATGCAGGCGCCTTTTTTCTTGTGACAGAACAAGCAAGTCTAATGCATCATAGAAAGAAAAAAAAAAAAAAAGTGAGCGAATGGCAGGCAGGTAGTTTCATCCATTTACTAGCTTCCATCGGCTGGGGTGAATATCTTGGATACCAGCCACAACTGACTGGCCAGATGGTGTTTGTTCGAGGTAAGTTTCAGGGATACTTTCTGCGCAGAGTTGGTGGATAGGCTGATGGTCCGAGGTGATCATGTCTGTTGGAATCGTTTCATTGCAACACAGGATGCACCCCTGTTTAAAATAAAGACAGTGATGAGATGGTTAGGTATGACCAGTCTAGAGATCATGCACGGGAGTTTCCTTTTTTTTTTTTCCTTTACTGAGGGCGAGGGCCGAGGTTGCCTTGGTCGTTTCTTATTGGCTTGCGTGGTAACTGGTTGAGAGGGGTTTTTGTCGTCAAAAACAGACATATCGATGACAACGCTGTCGGTGATGCAATGGCAAGCTTTTGCCTGGCGGCCGATATCGACCCATGATTTCAGAGCAAAATTGACACTTTCGGCACAGTTGAGGCCGAGGTTGTAGCCTGAATGATAACCAAATGGGAAGGTGATCATGAACTCTCCTTGATGTTGCACACATCGATGTACAGGAATGCCATTGTTGGCCAAATAGGAAGGCGAGGCCAGATGGGTCTTGTGACGGAGAAATTCAGGGCACGCCTTTGATTGTTGAAAAAAAGTGTCTTTTTAAGAGTGGGAGGATGAGTAAGGCAGGCTAAATAGTGATTGAGCTTACTTTGCATGACTCGTTCAAATTTCTTGCTGGAGGAGCCAGGAATGGCATACCATTGTTTCGGGGCACCAAAATGGAGGTAGTTGATTGAATACAAATCCATGTCTTCCACGTGCCATGGAAAAGTTGCTTTCCACATGCCAAAGTAAAGATAGGGTGTATTGACACCTGGTAGTGATACACCAATTTGATTCAATAGATTAGGTAATTTGGCAACGTTCCATGCTTTGACCGAGTCATCAAATAAAGCTAAAAAAAAGAAAGCAAGTTGGAGGCTCGTGCGTGCTTTATGCTTTTGGAGTGGAGCACGAGGTCTGACAAGAAAACTTACAACCACACATATCAGCGCCATACATGGGAGGATTGAAGGTCAAGTTGCGCCAGTAGATGCGTTCCAGTTCTTTACAATGGTCATCGGTGTACAGAGATTCGTTGTGCTCATGCAACTCAAAATCCAACGGCACGGGTGATTCGGAAAGGGCAGTGGCAATTTCGTCGGCCTCTATTTCTCGTTTGGTCCGTTTTGCCAAATCCGGGGAAGGAGGGGGGGATCGTAAGTGGGTAGTGCTGGACTGGCTGGTAGTTAATCGTTTGGGATAGCGCTGGTGGTGAGGCACTGTGGGATCATGCAACGAGACTGGTTCAATGGAAGTGGATCGGCGACGTTTTTTAGTCAACAGACGGGAAGTGCGGGTGGTGGATAAATCAGGGGTACGATAATCGTCTTGTTGACAGAGTGCATGCCATTGATTTAGTGTAAAAGGTCGTCGTTTTTCCACATTGGTCTGTTGGTAAGTGCCTTGGCTGCCAAAGATATGTTGTACCTAAAAAAAAAAAATCCCGAAGTCAACGGTCTGTGCGTCCTTTTTTTCGTAATAAAGCCTATGCTTACAATTGGATTGTGGACTCGAACATTTTGTAGGGATGTTTCGATCGACGGTAATTGTTGGTGCCTAGATTTTGTCATGATGATAAATGGGTTGCTTAGTACACAATGAGTAATCAAGTTCATGTGAGAAGGCTTGCTGCCAAGTGGAGGCGTCATTTCCAACTCCCCAGTCTTCTTGCCGAAACTTGTTTTTTTTTTTTTTACCATTCGTCAGGTGGGATCACTTTGGCTATGCCGGCTTCTTTTCCATATACATCAATAGCTTCCATAAAAGCATAGAAATCTTGGAACTGATCCATCGTTGGTCGAAATACTGGTATTCGCCCTCCATTAACCTTGGTGCCATTGGAACGTTGGCAAGAAAAAAAAAACCTTAATAAGCCTGAAGACAATAAAAACCCTATTTTTTTTCTACTTGTTCTTTGATCAACGCATCACAACGTGTGGAGATCATGTTATCTGTACCTCATCATAGTATTCGCTAGGTTGGATCGACAATGTCATTGATTTTTTGTCGCTGTAGCGTCAATAGCAAAAAAAAAAAAAAAAAAAGGTGATAAAAAGAGAGGAAAAAAAAAAAAAGTCAAATGGGCCAATTTCCTGTGGCACGTGATCAGGGCTTTTTTTCAGGCCAAAAGAGTCTTCTTCCATTTTCTCTCTTTCATTTATTTTTTAACGTGATGAAGTGGTGGTTACCTTTGGCAGCTGTCTTACCATTAGTATTTGCAGGACCTGATATTCCAGAGATAGATGAAGGTGAGGACATTGCTTTGGATGATGCTGGATGCTGACGAGGTATTGCAAAACTAGGTTTCGAAAAAGTGACTTGTGGCAGCACCATCAAATTGGCCAACAAAGCCAGCCTCTACCGATTGCACTCCCATGGAGTCACGTATGGCAGTGGTTCAGGCCAACAGTCAGTCACTGGTTTTCCTGAGGGCGATGATGCGAATTCTTACTGGCTGATTAAGGCGGCTCATGATCATCAATGCCTTCGAGGGTAAGAAAAAGAAAAGAGGACCTTCCTTTTGCTGATGTTCCTTTTTCCAGACAACCTGTTCCTTGCGGAGCTGTGATCCGATTGCAGCATTCCAATACCAAAGGTTACTTGCATAGCCATTTACATCAAAGCCCATTGTCAGGACAGCAAGAAGTAAGCTGCTTTGATGGCAACGACGGCGGCGATGATTGGTTGGTCCAGTGTGTCGACACGTCGCAGGAATTTTGGTTACGAGAACAGCCTGTGCACTTTGTCCATGTCGATAGCAAGGTTTACTTGTCCAGTCAACAACAACACAAATATGGCCAGCCTATCAGTGGGCAGCTCGAGGTTAGTCATTTAGAACAGGAGGGTTGGCTCGATAGGCGAACCTGATTAATTTTTTCTTTTCAGGTTGCCGGGGCCAAGAACAGTGGTAAACATACCCAATGGATGGCACAAGAAGGGATTTACTTTGCAGCAGAATAAAAAATAGAATAGAGAGTTGTGGCCAATCTGTTCCGTGAAAAAAAAAAAAGGTGACTAGCCATGCGTTGTGAAAACTGCCCTAAACCAAAAAGTAAGCACTTCCGTTTTTTATGTACAGTATTTGTCAGAATCCGATTTCAACGAAAGGCTATCTGGCAATGGCGAGGTATTACAGGCAGGAGAGTTATTGTACAAGAGAGCGTAGAGTCATACAGATTTTTGGAAGTTGAGTTTCTCTCGTCGAGCCATTTTCGCATAGAATGCACGGCACGACAACTGTCGAACAAGAAAGACCTCGGCCGTGGCAACATTTTATAATTGGTAAAGAGATGAAATGCTCCTTTTTTTATGCGCGTCTGCTCTTCACTTGTGAAATTGATTCGTTGGGCGGAATTTTGTAATGAGATAAAAGTTTATTGAACATGGGCTATACAAGTGTGGATGGAGTGTCATTTTTCTAAGCAACGGCTTCGGATTCACCAAGGACAGGGGGGACATAATTGTCGGTTGGTTCCGAGGGTAAACGGAGGTCTTTTTGTTCCTGACCATAGTGACTGATCAGGGCGTCCCGACAGGCACGGAACTCGGCCATGCGGAGCGAGCTGCCAAAGCCTTCACCGAGTTTATGTTCACCGGAGAAGACACCTACGACATAAACGGGCGAGCGAGAGAGACGGCCGGTTTCGGACAACAGGCGAGATTCGGCAGGGGTTTTCTTTTGGTGGCTCAACAGGGCGGAGAGTTCGCGTTTGGGGTCTTTGACTGCGATTTGGAAGGCGGCGGTGAGATCGGCAGGACGATTTAACAGGTGGTCATGGACAAATTGGCGAGCGGCAAGGGGGCCTTGGGATTGGTAGAGGGCACCGACAATGGCATTGACACAGGAGCACACAGCCGCCTGATGGCCATTGGTGATGCTCTTGTCGAGGTCTTGAGGACGTTCCCATCGCATGACATGCTGGACACCCACTCGTTCGCCCAGAGAAGACACAGAGGCCAGGGATGTGTAGGCTTTGCGGATGGTCTGGAGCACTCGAGCAGGCAGCTGAGGATACTTGGCATGAATGTATTCGACAGTGAAGTAGTTCATGGTGGCCAGGCCGACGTCGGACAAAACAGCATTGTTGTTGCTGGCATCGGCGGTCGAGTGTGTCAGGGCCCGCTCGACCAATTGATCGTCCACTTGACCCAGGTTCAAGCGATGTCGAAAAGCATATAACCCGGCATTGTTCAAGCTGATCGATGAATGGTGGAAGAGTGATCGTTGGGGGCCTAATTTTTGTGTAATGCCATGAATGGTCAAGATGATATGGGTCGACAATGTGGGTCATTTCTTACCATAAGACGCAATGGCCGTTCTAAGTGTAGAGGGGCGGCATCGTGACAAGACCATGGTGTGTGGAGAAAATAATAAAGAAAAAGGAAAATAAAAAAATAAAGGCGGAAAGGGTGGAAAGAAGTGGCTTTTCCGCTTCTGCCCAAAAGGAGATTCATGCACCGCTGTGATTGGCCAGCAGAAAGACTAGGCGACCAAGTGTCATTGCATGCCCGTTTTCGTATTGCTCTTACGCTTCAAGGAGTCTGTAGGGTGTATCAGCTCATTTGAGAGGTATTAAAATCACGCCTTTTTTGAATTATGCTTTTTGGTAAGGAGGAGCGCTGATCTCCCCCCAATTTTTTCTCCTTAAAATCCAGTTTTTTTTGATCCTCCCTTTTTCCCTCTCTCTTTCTTTTTCTTTCTGAAAAAGCAGTTTTTTTGCTATTTCTTATTTCATTAGTGATCGATGACGTATTCACCAACAGTGGGTGAATGTCAGGCGTGGCTGCTAGAACACTGTGAAAATCTATTGCAAGAAGAAGAGCACCCGGATTTATCCATCACTCTGGACAGTCTGCGGATTTTTCTAAATGCGGTTGAAGCACCGACAGCCATTCAACACACTTGGTTGACAAAATTAAAACGATTAGAACATTCCCAGGTTACCTGGAGGGCAAAGGTAAATTGGATGAAGATGGGTGGCGAAAAAACATCCCCGTTCAACCCCCTCTTTTTTTTTTTTTATTATTGATTTAGGTGCAGGACATCCAAGCCCTTTGTTCTATGTGTCAGCCGTGGTTAGAATCACCCACATATCTCCAGCTCTCCTCCAAGTCGTACAAGACCGAGACCTGCAGAGTCATCCCAAGATGCAGCGCGGACGACTATGCAGCTACTTGGCCCGAAGGCTGGAATCAACAAACCACTTGGTTTCGCCAATTTTTTGTCGGCCATCCCTACCTCACCGTCATCAGCCCAACCAGCATCGATGACCCAAAGACTTGCTTGATCTCGGTCGTCAAAGAAGATCTCCACCATGGCCCACAATTCCGCTTGATCATCCGCCAACCTCACGAAACCCTCCGTTATCTTCTCCCACTGGCCACCATTCAAGATACCCTGCAACGCCTTTATGCCAAAACCCCCAACCAAGCCGATGATCCTCACCACCAGGACTTGCATCGTTTCCTTTTGGAATTGAACAATCCCTCGTCCCACCCTCAGCCCTCGGCCGACGCCTCTCATTCTCGCCCACCTTCTTTGCCGACCAAGAAACGCCAGCCGCTCCGAAGCCTCTCAGCCGCCCTCCTGCCCAACCAGACAGCCCATTCGCCCGGCACTTCTTATTCATCCATGATTAGCTGCCAGCATTACCGGCTTTTGTACGCCGCCATTCATGCTGTTTACACCCGCCTTGACCTTCGTCAATGCATGTCCCTGATGGCCGAAACCACCATCATGAGTGGTCTGGAAAAAGAACTGATTCGTTTTGATGAAATGGTGGTAAGGCTAGAGCTGAATGACGTAGGGTTCAATGCCACTCACTCTTTTTTAGACCCCGAAAACCTACAAGTTTGGCGTCTTGTCCGTCCGAGATGATCAGCAGTGTGAAGAGCAATGGTTCGGTAATACCGGCCTGACCAAGGAAATGACTCGCTTCCTTGAAATCTTGGGTACAAAAGTGGAATTACGAGATTACAAGCAGTATGCAGCTGGATTGGATACGAAAAGTACGCATTTTTTTTAAAAAAAAAAAAAGTGCCAATTTTCACCGACTCTCTCCCTCTCTCTTTCTGTAGGCGGGGAGTCTGGTACTCACTCTTATGCTACCCACTGGAAAGAACACCAGATCATGTTCCATGTCGGACCTTTGATGCCCTTTCAACCTCAAGACAAACAGCAAGTTCATCGGAAACGATATATCGGCAACGGTAATGTCCTCATCAAATGCAAGAGGATGGCCCAGCTCATATAGTATGATAGATATTGTATGTATTGTATTTATGGATACTGACCGCCAAGCCTTATTCAATCCAAACGCCATCCGGTCTCAGTTTCTCCATGTGTTTATTGTTGTGCATCCTGAAAAAGTCGACGGCGAGCCAGCCTGGAGGTAATCAAACGCCGCCACGCGCTTTTCAAAAAAAAAAAAACTGATCTCTCTCTTTTTTTTTCTCTGCTGCGATAGAGTCCAGATCATCCACCATCAAAATGTGCCCGACTTTGGTCCTTCGATCCCAAGTCCCCCAGTGTTTGTCGATCCTGACCAACTGCGTGAATTCTTACTCTTGAAACGTAAGCCATCAACCTCCTTTTTTCGTATGCTGACGATTTTTTTTAGTGATCAATGCCGAGCTGGCAGCCTTGAAATCTGACAAGTTTGCTGGTCCAAACGAAAAGGCACGACAGAGCATGCTTCGACAGTTGATGGATACTGGTTGGAAAGCGTCCAACCTTGTTCACCAAGCGTCCTCACCATCGTCCTCGTCTTCCCGCTCATCCTTTCTACTGAAAACGAAAATGAGCAATGGTGAAATCTCGTTGCCATCATGGCTCAGTCATCATGCCAAACTACAAGCCCAGAAGCCACCCCGACCCAAGTCGGCCGGACCAGCCGATCGCGCCAGTGCCACGTCGTCGCGGCCCCACTTGCATCAACACCCGCTGGCAAACCGGCAGCTCCATTTGGCCTCGTCATCGTCGTCGTCCACCTCACTGCTTGCAAGATCGGCGCCATTGCAGGAACCCTTTCTGTCGTCGTCGCTGGCCATGGCTGGCCCGCGCACCTCCATGCTCAATCAAACACCCCCTTCTTCCCATCGACTGCGTGACTGGAAAAAGCTTGGCCGGCGGCATTCCACGGCCACCCCGTCGTCTTCACCCACCCTCGCGTCAGAACATACCAGCCGTCGTCGTGTGCATCGCACCAACCAGCCGCCTTTGCTTGAACATTCGCTCCCATCACCCTCGTTGGACCAGACCGAGGCGTACCAGGACGATGACGACAATCCATCATCCATCTCGTCCCACTCTCCCATCGATACTACACTGTCCTTACCGCATCGTTCCCCTCATAAACCTTCGTCTATGGAATCCCTGCCGGCGTCACCAGCACTCTCAGCTTACCACTCCTCAGCACGTCAGCAATCCAGTTCCCCATCGCAGGCTACATCGTCAGCGATCTCCTTTGATGAAGACCTGCCACCTCCACCCATCAGCTCTTGCTCGTCTTCGACGGTTATCAGTCATATGACCATTGCTACGCCTTCCCCACCACCTCTCTCCACCGGCCCGTTATTGATGGACTTGCCAACGCCTGCTCTGTCGTCTCATCCCACCAGTCTTCGTTCCCGTGCGCAATTGCTGATGTCTTCTGTGATTCGTCGAAAACAAGACCTCAAGACCCTGTCCACCAAGCCTTAAATAAAAGCTATACAGTATCACTCAACCCAAAAAAAAAAAAAAAAAAGGATGCTGAGGTGATGGCTGTGTGACCGGGTGCCCGACCAATTCTTTCCAAATTTGGCCACATGACATGAGACCATTGAAAAAATGCCAAGGGCACGACTCAACATCGATCAATGCTGTCCCATTTTCAATTGGATTTCCGTGGAAACAACGGTACCATGGCCCAGCTCCCAACAAGCTGGGAAGCCATGCTTTGTTTTTTATGTTTTTTTTTATTAGCCTTGTTCTTTTCCTACTTTACTATTATATGACGTGGGAAGGTGATCAAGGGAAGATTCAATTCGACAGTTGGGTAAAATAAAAGGTGTGAGTGATGGAAAATAAGATGGGAAACTGGAAAATCTAAAGAATAAAAAAATAGGGGGGGGGATGAGAGTTACCAATCATTTTGGTTGCACACCATTTGGAGAAGTAAGAATGAAGGTTGGACGAGAGATTGCCAAAAAAAAAAAAAAAGCGTGAAGAAAGTGTGGTTCTTTTGTGCGATGGTGAAAAAAAAAAAAAATTGAATACAATAGGGAAAAAAAATGGTGTGGGGATAGAGAGAGAAAAAATACAACTACAAAAAATTTATGGGCCCAAGGGGGAGATGGGAGATGGGAGATGAGATGGGTAAAAGGAAAGAGTAAAAATAGGACGGGTGAACAACTGTCAGTCGTCAAGAAGAATCAACAAAAAAAGTGCTTTGCAAAAGGCTACAATTTTTTGGGGGAGAGGAGAGGGGACGGTGTAACGATAAACAAAATAAAGGTTTCCAGCCAATTCTTGATGTTCACATCAAGCCAACATCACGCAGGTTTTCATGAACAATGATGGAATTGATGGCAGTCATGACAAAGGAAATCTGCCTGGTGTCGGTGGCGCAGGTGAAATGGGTATAGATCTGTTTTGTGTCGGCCCGGGTGTTCAAGGATACAAAGCGTTGAAGCAGATATTGGCAGGCGGCGTCATAGCGGGTGCCTCCGGTGTAGTCGTCAAAATAATTGCTCATGGGGCTGGTGATGATTTTCTCAGCAAAGAGATCGATTTTGTTGAGGAAAAGGATGATGGAGGTTTTGATGAACCAGCGTGAGTTACAGATCGAGTCGAATAAGGTGAGGGATTCCGATAGTCGGTTGACACTTTCGTCTTCAAACAAGACTTGATCATACTCGGAGATGGCGACCAAAAAGACCAGAGCCGTGACGTTTTCAAAGCAGTGGATCCATTTCTTTCGTTCCGACCGTTGGCCACCCACGTCCAGCATGCGGTAAGTCAGTTCACCAATAATAAAGGTGGTTTCGGTAATGCCTGTTGATTTCACTCGTGAGCGTAGCACATCTTGATCACTTGGTATATAATTGGATTGGCCGATTCGTTGGATAGCATCAAAGTAGCTTCAAAATCAAGTCAGCACGTTGTCATCAGCAAGAATGAAAACTTACTATCGAGCCGAGTCATTCAGTTGGAACTCATTGGAACGAGCTACACATTCCTTCACAGCAGGGTCTTCCCACAAAGCATGAATGGCTTCGACCAATTCTTTGGCCAGTTCGTCCACCTGATCAGGCGCTTCCAACACCAGTCGCTTGTTCATTTCATTGTCGGCCTGTTTGAATTTCAAGCCGAGCTGATCCATGCCCTCGACAGTGGCGCGCATGGACTGCATTGTGTTGGAGAAGATCACCTCTTTGAAACTGCGTCGTTCATCATCGGTGAATCCGCCATCATGAATCAGTTTCATTTGCTTTAAAATCGTCGACTTGCCGGATTCGCCCGCCCCTTGAATCAAAAAAGAAAGTCAGCTTCCCGATTGTTTTATGGCGTGACATTTTACCAAGAAGTAACATTTTGATTTCAGATTTCAAATGAGCTTTGTCTCGTCGGATCTGCGTTTCGATTTGCTCATGACGCTGCTTTTCTTCGACTTGTTCTGCGGATAAACAACACCCCATGGTTGATAAGAGGTACGTGGACGAAAAAAAAAAATAGGCTGTTTTCGAAGAATGGGATGAAGAGGTTTTCGAGATTTGATTAAAGAAAGGTTGCAGGTATCGTCAGGTTGAATTCGTTCAAAAGGAAGGTCGAGGAGGAAGAGTAAATGGATTAGGAAAACGATGCAAAAAAAGAGAAGCAAAAAAAGGGAAAAAGGGGCAAAAAAAAAAAAAAAATAAAGCACAGAAATATTGAAGGTTCTTTTTTGGGGGGAGAAAGCCCAGCCGGAGTTGACGGGAAAGAAGTCTTTTTTGATCCAAATCCCTACGCTTTTCAAAATCACGGTTGTACAATAAAAAAGTCTATTTTCAATAGAAACCCTTTATGCTTTTTAGCGTATGTCCTACAGTAAAAGTGACCATAGTTCAATGGCCGTGACCGGCCTAATAGCCAAATTTGTCCAAAGCAAAAAAAGGATGATCACTTTCCATATAAACGGGAACTAGTCATTGCCCAGAAGCTTGAATGAGCCAACGCAGTTTCAATTTTTCCAACTTTAACTGCTGACGAGCATACTGTCTTGCTGCTTGAATCATTTCGTCCGTATGTCGTTGTTGATACAAAGCCAGTTCATCCGTAATCATTTGATGAGATTGATGGATTTGGTTTGTCACTCGTTGTAATTCCTTTAACGTCTTTTTTAAGAAGTTGTTTAGTCATTGTTATTTTTACTTTCTATTTTTTACCTCGTTGACTAATTGCTTGTCGCGGTCTAATTGCTTGCTTTGTTCTTGCCCTGTGAAAAAACCATTCCATGGGGGATGTTGTCCTTTTTGTACAGCTTCACGTTGTCTTTCTAATTGGAGTGTTAATTTTGATTGCTGATCTAACAAAGTCCATGGGTATTGCAAAGCTTTCTATTAATAAAAATAAATTGCATTGATCAGATCACGATCTCACCTTTATTTCATAGACCTTTTTATTTTTACCAAAATCCCTCCAGTGATATCTTGCATCATGGTCAGTGCCTCCACCAAAGCTGAGAGCGGAGATGCCGTCTGGTCAAAAAATGAGGGTTATATCGCTAATGTCACACATCGTCATCCATTCCCCGCCTCCAAACGGGATGAACATTCTCGGCCGGCGAAAAGCTCTTTTTTCCATAATTGTCAAAACCTGTCTATTTTCTATCCCTTTGCTTACAATGGTATCACAGGACAGACTTGCACAGACTTTGACAACACGACGCTGGTGACCAGATAAGACTGTCAAAGGTCCAATTTCATGTGCCAACTGCTCCCAGGCATCGGCGCAACCTTTGAAAATAAAAATGAAATCAAAGTCTTTGGCTTTTCCCTCGTACCTTGTTGACCAGCCACCAATGCCACCGCCTGTTGCAGGCAAAAAGTAAACGCTTCCATCATCGGCATCATCAATCCTTGAGCATAGGACAGAAACGACCCTTCATCAAATTCTGACGGCGGCGGCGGTGTCATCCTTTCCAAGGTATCTAGCATCAGATTACGTTTTGAAAAAGACTGCGTTTCCAACACAGCCATCTAAAAAAAAAAAAAAATGAAGCGATGTCATTGAATTCGGTCACTTACGTCAAACGTGGACGAACGGACAAATCGGAGCACGGCATCATGGCAACGAAGAACCGGGTGGCGCTGCAGATAATCCAGAAAGCGATGGAATTGACGCATGCTTTGATTGACCAGGACCATGGGCGGCGGGTAGATGTGAAACATCAAGGGGTCCAGAAGACTTGTCAGCGTTGGTAGAAAAAGCTCAGGGTGCTCATGTAGCAGCTGCTGTCGCAGTGCCACAAAGTCGTCCCAACCACGATGCACAGTTTCCAAGTCGAGGCAGCAAGGGGGGGTGTCGTCATTATCGGCTGCTACAAGGCCCGACGTGATGGCAAATTGCAATGTCTTTGTATAGGCAAGAGGAGCATGCGTCAGCACCCACGCCATGGATGGGGAAGGTTTGGAAGCCAGAGAAGCGCCGTCGTTCGGCCGAGGGGAGGGTCGTGCGAACCGACTGTGTTTTTTCTTCTTTTTCTTGTGCCGCTGCTGCTGGACATAATGGCGACGTTGGAGCAGCCAGCGCACCAGGGCACCTTGCCAAGGCGTGTCACCGCACAAATCTAACGGCTGCTGCCCTGTGCGATTGACCGCAAACGGATCCGCCCCGGCCACAAACAGCGCCCACAGCCATTGCTCATACACGGCCAGCATGGTGTCTTTTTCTTCGTCGTCTTGGGCCACACCTTGCTTGTGGAGCGAGCACGACCGAGCAACAAGCACGCTGAGATGTAAGGGTCGTTGGCCATCTTGATCGGGGATGTTGACCAGGTCTTGCAGTCTCTGCACCAAGGTGTGGATCAGCTGCGTGCGCTGCGCCGATGGATACTTGATCAGCAGTGGCCAGTGTCGGGACATGTCGTGGAGCGCCGTCGTCACCCCGTAACACCTCTGGTCGTCACTGACATTGTGATGGGCAAACACCAGTTCAAACGGATCGGTCATTGGGTGGTCCAGCAAGGTCGCCATGGCTCGGAACTGGCCATGGTACGCCCAGGTCAGCCAAGGGCTACGGCCTAGCACGTCGTCCGCGCCCACCCGCACGCCAGGCTGATCATGGTCTGCATATTGCTCCAGCAGCGCGTCGTTCTTGCAAAGGTGGTAAAACGTCTGGTGAAGGCGGTTGGTCTCGCGCCGGGCGCTCAGCGGCAGGCGCTGCAGCAGAAACGCCATGGTCGGCTGGTCCTGCGCTTGACATGACAGGTGCAGTGGGGTATTGCCCTGCGCATCAGCCAGCGCCAGCGAAGCACCGTATTGATCGAGGACTTGCAGCAACGGCAGGTGGTGAATGGCCAGGTGGGCTGCCGTTTGGCCATGGTCGTTCCGCCGAGACAAGTAGGCAGGCGATGTCATAGCTGGATGGCTCAGCAGCCACGTCACGATCTTGCTTGCTCCGCTTCGGATGGCCACCATCAGCAGGGTGTCGCCTTGATCATTGACCATGGTGATCAAGTCATTCGTGGCTTCGTCGTCGTCACCGTTGTCGACGTCGTCCTCGTTGAGCGTGGGTGGATGGCGGCGGTACAGCTGCCATAATGCCTGCGCGCGTGCCAAGCTAGTCTCTTCGTCGGCTTGGTCGCCGCCTGCTGTTTTTCTAGCACATGCCAGCATGAGTTGGGTGTTTCCCTGGCGGTCACGCAGCCAAGGGTCGGTTTCAGGAAGGGATTGGCAGTTCTGGGAGGACAGGTGAGATAGCTCGTCCTGGGCAGTCTGGTCAATGTAGGCAAGCACAGCTTCCAAGGTGCTAAGGGCAAAACCAGCTGGCCCGTGCACCACGTCGATGTGGGTGGCGAATTCCTTCATGTACGTCCAATGGGCCGTCCAATGCGGGACATTGCTCTGGATCAATGTAAAGAGCAGCAACGGCACAAGTTCATCGGTTGAAGAAGGCGGCGTCGACGGGTTGGCCAGAGGGGACGGAAGCAAATGGATGACAGCGGAGGTGGGGGTCGGTGGGCTGGTGGAGGACAGCTCATGGATGGTGGAGAGCAAACAGCCGAGTTTCTCGCCCGGGCTTCGAAATGTAGCAATCTTCTGCAGGATGTGCACTGCACGTTTGGCCCGTCGACGAGATTCATTATTGAAGCCGGAGGGTTCGGGCAAGCCAAGCTGCGATAGGTCGACGTCCTTGATCAAGTCCATCACCTGACTGAGATGTTGATCGCGTGGCAGGACCAACTGGGTGATCTTGAAGAAGACGACGTCATACACTTGCTCCATCAAATAGCTACATTGTTTCAAACCCATTAAAAAAGGGGGGGAGAGGGATGAGTCCTACGGCCACACCTCTGTCAACGCGCCCAACAGACTTTTTCATTTACCCTTCCAATTCAGTGTACACATCCGACGAAAAATGAGGATCCAACAAACTGTGGATAAACTTGGAGAAATAAAAAAAAGTTAAGAACCAGAGATGATGATGATGATGATGGTTACCTGGGCAGCATTGTCCATGAGAGTGGCGACAGCCGACTGCAATGCCTCCAAATCTTCGCTTTGGACCACAAGTTCCGACGCGTCCTGGACCATCATGGAAAGAGAATCCCAATCATGTGGATCCAACACCGAGAGGAGGGTTGGGTGTCTAAACAATAAAAAGCAAAGGAAATGAGATGGGCTGGAATAAAATACGC
Source organism: Hesseltinella vesiculosa (assembly GCA_002104935.1). Lineage (NCBI taxonomy): Eukaryota > Fungi > Mucoromycota > Mucoromycetes > Mucorales > Cunninghamellaceae > Hesseltinella > Hesseltinella vesiculosa. The sequence continues at coordinate 507,418 of MCGT01000014.1, read as the reverse complement.
ACAGAGTTACTTGTGACCAGAATCAACAAGCCTTGGCACGCTTGGAAGCTACATAAAAAAAATAGGGTGGGTCTAATTTAAAAGGAGTGCTGCAAAAGAAATATCAGGAATTACTTCTGATTTGATAAGAGGGGCATCCAAGTACAGTAAGAGCATGGGCAATGTGTGTTTCATGACAGGATAGGAGACAAGATGGCTGTAGCGGATGGATGCACGGGCACGATGTGGAAACCCATGGCTCGTATGGACAGAATTATTACGAAAGGTGATGGATTTATCATCAAGAGTGATATGGTGGGCTCGTTGTGCGTATATCTGATCCTGAGAACTGGATTGTTTGGGTACAGGATTGGGCGGCATGGGCAACGGTTTTTGTTGCAGACGCTGGCGAGCTTCTGTGCGGGGGGAGGTGATGCGTGATAACACAGCAGAAGCTGACAACGATGGCTTAGGACGTGGCCAAGTAATATGAGGAGGGATGATGGGAATGAGGTAAGATGCTGTTGAACCATAAAAAGGAGCGAAGGGGTGAGTCCATGATCTACCTTTCCACGCTGGATGTCCTGATTTATAGTTTTACCTAGCAGCTCATTATCTATGGTTTCCAAGCTGTGTATTGGAGGTAGACATAATATCAAAGCTGTTGCCTCTTCTGGTAAGGGTAAGCGTGGTTCTTGATATAAATGCTCATAAAGGGGATGGGGAAATGTCAACATTTATAAAAGGAAGAAAAGAGATAAAAAAGGGGGGACAGTCAAGCTGGAAAAAAACCGCCGCGCGCTAGTAAAAACGACACACTCTTTTTTCAGCTCTTTTTCCTTTTCTTTTTCCTGTACTGTTTTTCTTTTTTAGTACTATTTCATACGCCCGTACTGTGTCTGCTAGTGTTTACTGTATGTCATTGAATGAATGGCGGCTACCTTATTAACTCTTTAGTCTTTTAGCATTCAAATAACGGCATTGGGTTCTTGTGCTTTCTCTAGTTTTATTTCCTCTTGCTCCTTTACCCCGTCTTCTCCATTCTCCTCTTTTACTTTTTTTAATCCCTCCCTCATACGACTTATCCATGGGTGCCCTTTGTTGTCGAGAAGAACCAGTGGACCTAGATAGTGAAGGTAAATGCCAAAAAAAAAGAGAGAGACTTTTGGGGAGGCTGGCGAAAAGAAAGAGGAGAATCACAAGAAGGAATGGTTTCAGCATAGGGACTTTGGACGCACCGTGACCTTGACGATGAACAAAAAAGCTTGGTTTTATTTGGAGGCCAAGATTATAACTGGGCCTGGTGTGACAAGAAACAAAAAAAAAGGGGGGGAACAATGAGGAGAAGGTCATTGGTGCCAGGAAAAAAAAAAAGGGAGAAAAAAAAAAAAGGTCGTGTGTCAACGGGAAAAAAAGCTCCTTACACAACTTTTGCCTTCATAGTGGACTTGACTCATTTTGCACTGTTACGATCTGTGGGCAAAGGTGCGTTTGGCAAGGTGCGTGTGGTCCAACATAAGGGTACCAAACAGCTCTTTGCTTTGAAATATATCAACAAGGCCAAGTGCATCCGTATGCGCGCTGTCGACAACATCATCTCAGAACGTCGTCTCCTCGAGCGACTGGACTATCAATTTATTGTCAATTTACGCTATGCGTTTCAAGACGATGAGAATCTCTTCATGGTACTGGATCTGATGCTCGGCGGCGACCTGCGCTTTCATTTAGAAAGACGCGGCTGTCTGGATGAAGACTGTGTCCGATTTTATGCCGCCGAACTTGCCCTGGCGCTGCATTATTTACACCAAAATCATATTGTCCATCGGTAATAGCCTTGAGAAGGATGAAGAAAAAAAAAAAAGCACATTCATTCTAACAAAGAAAAAAAAAAAAAAAATAGGGATGTTAAGCCAGATAATATCTTGCTGGATCAGCATGGCCATGCTCATTTGACCGATTTCAACATTGCTATTCCCTATACCGAAGCCAAACCACTGACCTCGGTTGCCGGCTCCATGGCGTACATGGCCCCAGAAATCCTCAAAAAACAAGGCTACTTTGCCTCCGTGGACTGGTGGAGCTTAGGCATTGTGTGTTACGAATTACTTTTTGGTCAGGTAAATCAGCATGGCTAAAAAGAGATATGCCTATTTCATTTCTCCGGCTCACCTCTCCTTTTTTTTTCCCCATCCAGCGCCCATTTCGAGGCAAATCCAATGACGCTCTGAAGCAAGCTATTCTGAGCGATCCTGTAGACTTTCCTGATGAACCAAACGTGTCACCTGAGGCTATCTCAGCGATCAAGAGCCTCCTAGCAAGAGATATCAACGATCGATTGGGCTACGAAGACCAAGGTTTCCAGCGATTAAAAGTCCACCCATGGTTCAAATCGATAAGGTGGCAAGAGATGGGCACCAAAAAGATCATGCCTCCTTTTATCCCTGATGTACTACCCTCACCTAGAAGTGAAAGAAAAGAATACTCACGTTTTTTTATTTCCTTTGGTGGCGCCTAGGACAAGCGGGCTAACTTTGATCCAACCCATGAATTGGAGGAAATCCTACTGGAAGACAACCCTCTCAAGGCAAAGAAGCGTATCCGAAAAAACAGATCTACCCAAGACCTTCAAGGCGACGCCGAGCAGCAATATACCTTTAATCCTTATACCGACCCCGAATATCAAATCATGGATGACCGCTTCTTGACTTTTGACTATACGAAGCCCGAGCAAAACCTGAACCTGAAACGTCAGCAACAACGTAAACTACAACAGCAACCTTCCTCCGCCAAATCCAAGAAACAGGTACACTCCTTCCATTAAAAACAAGCTCAATTCTCACCCGCTTTTTTTTAATTTTATTTTTTCTCTCTCTCTAGTCTAGGCACCGCGACGATTACAACACGGACTCTCCTCCTCATTCACCAGCCCCTGTCATGTCCACACCAGCTCATTTACGCATGGAAGATCCCCTTACCACCCTAATCAAGTCATCCAATTGACCCATCTCGTCTCTTCAGTGTTTTTACTATGTCCATGTCAAAATAATATTAAATAAAATCGTCGTGCTTTGTTCTCAGCATAAACCTTTTTTTTTTTGTATTTCTGGCCCAGCATCCTTTGGGAGCCTTGGCCGCTTGGAGCTGGACCTGCAGGACATATCCTCGCCAGTTTGCCGGTCTCTGCTTTTATAACCATCATAGCCGATGTCGTCGCTGTTTTTCATAGATGATCCTCCTCAGTGTGATCCTTCAGTTGGTGACGACTCCACGTCAAGACTAGACGGACAAAACGCACTTCCAACCTGCAAGCCGGTCTTTAGCTACCATTTGAACGATTGTGTTGCCGAATTTTCATTGTTTTATGTGATATTCAAAGCAGCTGAGTCACCGCAGGATTCCGGTAGGCCTTCCGTCTATGGCTACACAATGCTTACATGCCTTTTTAAGTTATAAATCTAAAAAAAAAAAAACCCCTTCAAATGCACCTTTCTTCTCTATCCTTTGAACAAATATGCAGGTTCAGTCAGATCCTTTTAGCACTTTTATAGCTTTTTTGAGCTATAGAATACAAGACAAGACATTATCGTTAAACGCCCGTCAGATAGTCGTAGACTACTTGCCTAAGCTACAAGGTGCAAAAAGCGATTATGATATGGCAATGGCAAATCTAGTTTCAGTTGAGCAGCAGATCACGGATTCAGCACGTGCCGCACAAGAACAAGGACTACCTTTAGCACTGGTGATTGCAAACTCAAGAGACACATTAGCTACTTATTACAACGAAGCAGCAACCAATCTCAATATTGCTGAACAGTGTCTATACAACTTATTAGCGTTGCTTGCTCATGCTACCGAGATTAATGAATCTGAATATGGTGTTGGACTAAGAGCTGACCTTATGACTGCACTTCGAAATACAGTATGCGAGATAGACTCGAAAGATTTGCGCATTACCTTTGCCATTGATAAAAGCTTTATTGAATATTAAAATCAATGGCTACATGTTCAGAGTGTTGAAGTTACATCATTGGGCATAATGCGGCATGCTGCTGCGAAAAGACGACTGCACCAGCACGACGGGCAAGTGTCATACGCGCAATGTGAATCAATGGGGAAGCGAAAGGATCGGAGACGTCATCGAAACAAATCCCGTCAATAAATATGCCTTTTAGGGAAGGAAAGACGATACTGGCAAATAGAGGCTCTCGCAGAGAAATAGGTGATCTGCACAATATTTTTTTTTATCATTGAGCGAGGGTGACTCAGTGTAACGTCAAAACGAGCACAAAGACAAAAAAGATGACAGTTAAATCCAGCCATGAGCGAAGTTGCGGTGAACATTTAAAAGAAACTCCAAATCGCATATCAGTTGGAAGCTACCAACATCATGACCTGCACCCGACACCTGGTGAAGTCACGCTCGAGGTAGCAAGTACAGTAGGAAGGTAAACAAGGGCCTGGTTGAGTCCTTTGGAAAACATGCGGCCACTTACGAAGAAGGCATCTGGACGTCACCTGGAGCCAGCAGCCTCCCTCCCCCCCCCAAAAAAAAAAACGGGAAAGCGCGCTCATCCTTTTTTGTGCTATCTGATCCAGTAGGCAGCTTCGGTCTCGTGTGGCTAGCACCACTGTGCTTCCGTCAAGTCCGCCTTGATCCGGGTAAAAACGCCTGTCAATCGGGGTACCTCGTCTGCCAGTATTGTGAGCTCGGATCAGCATGACATTGCGCGCAAGTAAGCACAACTTCACTCAAAGGAACAGCCTAGGCGAAAAGCTTCTTGGGCCAAAACGCATGAAGCGTTTTTGTATCGTTCGTGGCAGAACAGGCTGTGTTGCTGTAACACATGTACACATCAGCGTTATTTTTCTTGAAAGGGGTCTGGTGGAAGAAGAAATGTGTGTCTTAAGGAAAAGCCTCCAAGCCATGGACAAGGGTTATCCAGCACCTATGACCGTGACATGATTCATCGATGGTCTTTCTCCACCTCATCAAAGCTGAGAAAGCGAAAATGTAGGTGGGTAGTAATGACTGCACCGTAGCTGTGCCAGATCTCTCCGAGGAAAGATGGGGATGGTTACACACGCGCTTGTGGCTATGCTATGTCTGTAGATCTGGTGGTCTGTTCGTTCGTGGAGAAGAAAAAAGTCTTAAGTTTTGCCATGAAGAATTAAGAATAGAGTTGTCTGGACAAACAAACAACCAACGTGGCTAGCAGTCATGAAGTTTATTTTCATTTGTTGACGAGCTAAAAAAAAAAAAATAGAGTGGCCGTGCACTACGAAAATATAAAGGCATTCGTCCCCAACCCTGTTCCAATGCTGTGTTTCAAAGGACCCTCACCCTTTTTTTTCGGTTTTCCATTCAAGATCCAATAGAAGCATTGGCATGAACATCCATTGAAAGAAGATAGCCCAGAGAGAAACAGGTGCCCCAAGCGCAGGCAGGCTACCAATCAAAAGCATCACAAAAAATTGGTATATTTTTTTGGCACAATTATACATCGGAAGCTGTCCAATGACAAGCCGAGGTTTTCAGAGGCGGGCGGCTCCATAGATCTGCATGATCAAAATATACCCTGCTGCTCTGTGAGGGCAAAAGGCCACGAAAGAAGAGGAGGAAGATGGAATAAATTATACAACAATCATAAAATTACAAGTTTATTGGGAGACTATACAAGGTGGGGACATAAAAATACATACAAGAGAGGCAATACGAATTCATAGAGCAAAAGGCTGAGTGAAGAGATCATTGATCATCAATTCAGAGTCAGGTAAATCTAAAGAGGGTAATTCTGGGTTGAAGCGGAATAATTCGCAGGGGGTGAAGAAGGAAGCTTGGGCCATCTTGTCATCCAAGAGGGTAGAAAAGGGTTGGGAGGTGGACAGCAACTCTTCATCGGGTAGGGTGAGCATCTCGTCAAGAGAGGAAGAGGGTGAGGGAGGTGAGAGGCAGAAGAAGTCGGTATCGCTGGGGTCCATAGCAATGGTGATGCTGGAGGGTAAAGACATCAAGGCAGGCACAGCATGCTCTTGATCAAGAGGGGAGACGGGTGGAGACATGGAGGCGGATGTGTTGGTCAGGGTTGGGGAAGGTAGGGTAGGTGAGGTCAAGGCAACGACAAGCTCGTCGCTAAAGACATTGTCGTTGGGTGAGAGGGAGAATTCCATGGGCTGATCCAGCAGGTCTTGCTCGGACTCTTCCTGTTGCTGTTGTTTCTTGAAGGCGGCAGCGGCGGCCTTTTTGCTCAGCTTCTCCTGCTTGGACTTGATCTGGTTCCATCGAGTGCGGCACTGGCGTTGGGTGCGGCCATGAATCATGCTTGATACGCGAATCCAGCAGCAGCCGAATCGGGCAACCCCAGCTCTAAGCATGTCATCTTCTTCCTTTTTCCATCGGCCTTTACGCACGGTGGGATCCAAAGCCTCGGTCCATCGAGCTTGGCATTGGATGCCTGTGCGGTTAGGGATTTGCTGAGCAATGCGGTTCCATGGCAAGACGCTCTTGTGGCTGTACTTTTGCACGGCTTCCGTCAAGATTTCATCTTCTTCAGGTGCCCATCGGCCTTTATGTACGTTGGGACTATCAAAAAAAAGGCGTGCCTAGGTGAGCAAAGATGTCTTTTATTTGCTTGATGCCACGACTTACTTGAGTGCCCCGAGCCAGCGAGTTGAGCATTGAACAGGTGTACGATTAGGAACATGTTGAGCGATCAACGACCATTTGTGAGGTCCATATTTTTTGACAGCAGCAACAAGGAGCTTGTCTTCTTCAGGTGACCACCGGCAGTAAAACGGAGCGGATCGACTGGTATCTTGCTTGAAGACAGAGAACACACCAGAGTCGTCTTCTAGCTTTGGTGAAGAAATTTGTGTAGTGGAGAGCATAGTATTTGATGGGTATGATAAAAAAAAAAAAAAAGGTGGAGAAGTAAAAAGAAGGGAGGAAAGGGTTTGTTTTGACACAGTTTTTATATTCTTTTTTTTTTTTTTGGTCTCTTACCAAAAGAGTTTCCACCGAGTCAAGAAGTGGAGGTGCGTTTTTTTGCACCCAGCTGTTTTTTTTTAGGTTCAAGGCAGGTTTGCAAGGTTGGGGGTGGGCGGAAAATGTCGGGTTTCTATTGACAAAAGGAGAGAAACGACCAATGATTGGTGAGTTGGATCTTGGTTCACCCTTCGCTACCCAGCCAACAGGCAGGTTGCCTAATCGGGTGCACTTGGGTTTTGCGCTGTGTGCCTTGTCAAAAAGAATAAAAATGGAGAAATAAAGTTGTGCGTGGATGGTATATTTTTCGCTAAATGAATTTTGTTACGCTTGGACTAGGTTTTCCATCTTTCCATTTCGCACGCCATTACCACCTTCCCTTCTGTCTGGAACGAATAGCATGGCTCGCCCAAAAAGATGCATTTCCATATAGAGTTCGCTATTCGACGTGTGTTGCTTCCATAACCCCCCAACCTCCATAAAATTATACAGGTCTTCTATATTAATAGTTGCCCTTCCTACCCCACATTTTTTTCTGGGCCCTAGAAATGGTAATTTTGAAGCCCCACCACCATCTTATCTTTTATCTTCTCTGTTTGCTCTGGGGGCATAGTGTCTTGTCTATTTCCTTGCCCTGTCCAATCCAACTTATTCTCCGTGGCTCTTAAGCGGCCAATGGCATTGCACACACTTTGGCATCCAATCATTCTTGCAAAGCATAAGGATCAACGGGGTCCTATCACGACGATTTATTGTTATTTTTTTTTTTTTTTTGCGTCCATGAGGTCATCGTAGAAAAAAAACCGACCCATTAAGCAGGTTCAAGGTTGCCCTTTATTTGTGGAGGTGTCTGAAGATCGTTTCGATTGTTCATGCCGTTCTCGGTAAGTGATGCGTGGCTGGGGCTGATCCGAGCTTGAAGGTTCAAAATTCTTGAGCACAGATCCACGTTGGCGTGTCCAAGTCTTAAAAGCGAGCATAAAATAAAATAAAAAAAGCATGGTTACAATGGACGATAAACAAGCATACATCACACGTGGCAAACTCTAACGTTTGATCCCCACAATCGCTACCTGTTTGAGATCCTTGGCTGTTGCGCTTGGCTTGTCGGTAGGCAGCTTCTGCAACGTGGTCACCCATTTTTCCTAGCCAAGCAGAGGCACAAATAGCCTGCTGTGAGTGTTTTCCTTGACGAGGTCCTCATTTCGTTTTTACCATTGCTTGTTCGCGGGCTCGTTTGTCTACTTCTTTGGCGACTTTGCGGGCAGCCTCGATGGCCTGGCATTCACGCTCCTTTTCTTCCCATTTGGCTTTTTGTAATTGGTAGATGGTCTCCCGCTGCTTTGCTTCGGCAATCCGCTTCTGGCGCTTTTCTTGATTGCATCGAGTGCGCTCCTGGGCCAGCCTCTGGCGTTTCAATCGACGTTTCGCTTGCTTTTGCTCCTTTCGATAGAGTTTCCTTGGCAGGTGAGTGTCTGCATGGCCAGCGGCCGGTTCATTAGGATTATTTGTTTTAGCTTTGAATGATGGCGTGGGTACAGTTGGCTCTATGGATGATGGCGTGGGTATCTCTTGCATCCGGTCATTCGTCGTGTACTGAAAAAAAAAAAGAGAGAAAGTGAGAGAAAAACAGGTCACTTCAAAACACCGTGCTAGCCTCCTATCCAATCTGCACGCCTCTATTCTTCTGCTAAGCTGCCTAGTTTTTTAAGCTGGCACACTTTCCAGATTAGTGTATGATTTTCAAGTGCGCGCAGGATCATGTCCAATCCATGTTTGTTCACCTTCTAGCTCTTTCATCTGGTGTCTGAGGGAGCTGTCATTTTAATCAAGGTGATTTCCCATCATTTTGTACTCGTATGCAACATTTGGAGTGAGTTGGCTTGGACCAATTTTGCACGGCGGTTTTTGGTCAGATGGCCTTGGGGTCCCCTGGGGAAAAGAGCCGATTTTTTCTTTTTTTTAGCTGGAGAATCTGAGGTGTCCAAACGAAACGCATCAAACGTTGGCTGGGCGACCTTGATCCATCGACCTGATTTTTTAACCACCATTGTCACTCATGTATTTTCACACTCGTGCAACATTTTGCATCGATTCAATCACTCAAAAGTGCTGTGCAGTGTAGACTGATTTTTTTTTTTTTTTCAAAAAAAAAATGGTTGGCCATTTTCAGCCTCCGCACACCGTTTGATCCGTTTCGTTTGGACACCTCTGATTCTCCAGCTGAAATCGGCCATTTTCCCCATCAAAAATGCCACCTCCTCCGAAGCGCTCATACCGGTAGTTAAAGCCAAATACCTCTTACCGGTACATGGCTTGTTACAGAGCACACATAGCCAAGCTGGCTATCTGGCGGCTCGGGTGATGCCTCCTCCCACTGGTTTGGGGGAGGAGGGGCGACATGCCATTCTGGCCGCTAACCATGGTGCTGGTACTGTATTTCGCCGCATTTTTTCTTTTCCTTTCTTGATGCATCCCTTCCAAGGAAGCAGTAAGATGGAAAATTGACGCAGCCACCGCAGTGACAGGGAGCTGCCCATGTTGGCCAGGTTATCTCGGAATACTCATTTGGTCAACCATCAAGAGAAAGATAAGTGTTGCTTCAGAACCTATCGGGCACCGTCACAATGACAGACAATACGATGTGGTTTTAATAGACGCAAGCAGGGAGGAGGGCAACTCCTCTGTGCTGACAGGAGCGCAAGCCAAGGGATAAGCACCAGTTTGTCACTGGTTTTTTTTATTTTTGTCACTCTCATGCTAGGAGAGGTTTCCCTCTTTCCGGGACCCTGAAGAAAAAAAAAGTCAAAGCTGGCCTGAAGAACGAAGAGGCTTGCCCTACAAAGTCAGCAAGGACACCTGTCGGCATTTAAACTTGCCAATAAAAAAATCTTGCGGGCTGCTTGATCACTTTTTTTTTTTTCTTCCTCTTTCTTTACAGCTTATACGTCGATATCATGGTAAGTAGGTTGAAAAAAATCCCAAAGCGATAGGGAATGGTATAAATATATAGTGGAGAGGATTGATGCACATCTATATGAATGGATGCATAAAAAAAAGCTTGTTATGATGGATGGATGGATGAATGCACAAAATGAAAGGTAGAACTGATCACTTTATTGTTTTTAAATGTTCGCATGTAGGCTTTCGTCAAGCAACAAAAGAACAAGGCTTACTACAAGCGTTACCAAGTCAAGTACCGTCGTCGCAGAGGTAATTGATCAAGAAGGAAGAGATGGCGTGGGATCAATCTTTATAGGCATCGACAAGCAAGGGCTTTTTTTTTGTCATTGCACAGGATGATTTGCAAAGTATAGTTCATGTGACAATGGTTTTGCAGCCGTTGGTTGATATTTTTAGTCTTTTCGCCCCTATCTGACCTTTTTGACAAAGAAAAAAGTCGTTGCTTGCGTGCCTTTGGAGGGATCGTTCAATGAGCATGTAAACTCACCGATTTTTTTTTCTAGAGGGCAAGACTGACTACTATGCTCGTAAGCGCTTGGTGGTTCAAGCTAAGAACAAGTACAACTCCCCCAAGTACCGTTTGGTTGTGCGCATCACCAACCGTGATGTTATCTGTCAAATCGTGTACGCCAAGTTGCAAGGTGACTTTGTCTTGGCTGCTGCCTACTCCCACGAATTGCCTCGCTATGGTGTCAAGGGTGGTTTGACCAACTGGTCTGCTGCTTACTGTACCGGTTTGTTGTTGGCTCGTCGTGTGTTGAACAAGCTTGGTCTGGACGAAAAGTACCAAGGTGTTGAAGAAGCCGATGGTGTTGTCGGTTTGACCGAAGCCAACGAAGAAGGTCCCCGTCCCTTCAAGGCTTTCTTGGATGTCGGTTTGGCCCGTACCTCCACTGGTGCCCGTGTCTTTGGTGCCATGAAGGGTGCCTCCGATGGTGGTCTCTTGATCCCCCACTCCGGCAACCGTTTCCCCGGTTACGACATCGAAACCAAGACCAACGATGATGAATTGTTGCGCAACTACATCTTTGGTGTCCACGTCGCTGAATACATGGAATACCTCGAAGAAGAAGATGAAGAACGTTACAAGAAGATCTTCGCTGGCTTCATCAAGAACGGTGTCACCTCCGATGCCATTGAAGACATGTACACTGAAGCTCACGAAGCCATCCGTGCCGACCCCACCCACAAGCCCGTCGCCAAGAAGGAAGTCAAGAAGTACACCGGTCTCAAGAAGGCTCTCAACAAGAAGCAACGCGAAGCCCGTGTTGCCGCCAAGATCGCTGCCTTCGAACAGAGCCAACAATAAATGGATCGCCCCATTGCTCTCTCTCTTTCCGCCTTGTTCCCACTCTCCTCTTTTGTACCTCTCTAATCAATAAACTCTTGTTCTCATTGATTGCTTCGAATCTTATTTTACCGTAACAGATCGGAAGGATCCGTCGTTCATTTCCATGCCTATCCTTTGGATGCATTTTTTCCTTGGTGATGGTTGCTCAGCTCAAAGCCAGTGATGGCCACGTCCTGAGAATCGTTGGGAGGATGTCTCGGCGCCTGGCTTTTTTTTCTTTTAGGAAAGACACCCTTTGTCACGGGCAGCTAAACCTTAGGATGACAAGCATGTGAGTTGTAGAAGGACGGGGGGCCGCCCATCCAACATCAGCGCATGGCGGCTGCCTAGCAGAGCGAGTCTGGCTGTTAGCAGGGACCACTTGTAGCCTGGATGGCCTTTTCCTTATCCCTTCAATCAATACGGCGTGCGTTTTAGTCGTTGACTGTTTTGTTTGAAAAGAAAAAAAAAAGATCAAGGATGAATGGATTAGCACTGGATTTCTTCAGCCTCGGCACGGGCGTCAGCACGAGTTTTGGGTTTCAGTGTCCGACAATGCTTTCTGAATGTGCAGAAGTGTTGTGCACCAAAGACACGCTGATCCCAATTTTTCTGCTTTTTTTGGATACACTGCCGACCAACAGGGAAAAAATGGGCCTGGCTAATTTTCATAATTGGTGAACACTAGGATGATCCCGCAATGATTTTTCTGCCGGTGTATTTTTGGCACGTCGTTGTCGATCATGGTTTCCAACCCAGCGTGTCAATATAGATTTATTTTTAGCGTCTTTGCTCAAAGAAAGGTGGTGAAGAGGGCAGTTAGCTTGAACTGTTCATTGTTTTTCAATACCTCCTTTTTTTTTTTCTAAACGTAATTGACTTGGCTTGAACAGCCAATCAATTTCAGCAGAAATGCATCAACTTGGCATACATGAAAGCATGTGAATGCAACCAATCTTGGCTATTTTATTAAGGTGTCTTTTTGTTACAGATCGACAAGATCCCAATGTGCCACCCTCGCAAACCCTTTTTTTGGCATTTTCCCCCTTGAATCCTTCCAGCAAACCGATGACTCGCCGGGCCTATAAAAGGGAACAGGTTTTCTCTCTCTCTCTCTCTTTTTCAACAGCCTTTTTATCTTTTTTTTTTTTTGAATGCGTTTTCGTATACCCTCCTTTTAATCATTCTATCCTTGCCGTTTATAGTTCTGAAAAAAGTACTTTTATAATCCACAATGAATCCCGTAACGAGTGATCCTTTGGTGCATGCGTTTGAACCTGTAGCGAAAAGCACCGTGTCAGCCGAAACGACAGCAACCAAGCAGCTTCGTGACTATGCTCTTCCCGCTTGCTTGTCCCAGCATTATGTTCTTGGTCAAGAACTTGGCAATGGCGGGTTTGGCTTTGTAGTGTCGGCCAAGGCACGTTCAACCAATGAAGAAGTGGCGATCAAGTTTATTTACAAGCACAAGGTGCCCGCCACTAGTCTCATGATGGATGCTCATGGCCAATGTTTACCCATGGAGATCTATATACTCAAGCATGCCAGCCATGACACTATTGTGCGCTATATCGACAGCTTTGACGACAGCACTTATTATTATTTGGTGATGGAGCTTCATGGCTCGCAGTGGAACTTGCCGGCGACCGCGTTTGTTTCCAAACCTACCACGCCTAATCCCTTGCACCATTTACCCGACCTCTCCCACTCTTCCGACCCTTCCGATGACGATGACGACAGTGACGATCATGCCAATGCTTGTAAACAGCCCGCCATCATTAGCCGTCGTGGATCTTGCGATCTCTTTGAATGCATCGAACAGCACCAAGCCTTTCCCGAACCTCTTGCCAAGTACGTGTTTCGCCAGATCGTTGAGTGTGTCTCCTACCTGGATACCTGGGGCGTCTGCCATCGCGACATCAAGGACGAGAACATTGTCATTGATGCCAACTATCAAGTAAAATAAGGAGCCTCCATGATAATGTACTAAAGTCATTGTTTGTTGTTCTAGGTCAAACTGATTGATTTTGGCTCGGCTGTACTTTTACCTCGCCACTTTGACCCGAATACCCCCAACAATGTGGTGATGCACCGTCGCTTCTATGGCACGATTGCCTTTGCGTCGCCTGAAATCTTACGTATGGAGCCTTATCAAGCGGAACCTGCCGAGGTATGGTCTTTGGGTGTGCTGCTGTATACTTTGGTATTTGGCGAAGTTCCTTTCAACAATGCCCACACCGCTATGGCTGCTCAATGGTATCCATCCCCCAAGCAACACGTCTCGTCCAAATGCCTGCACCTCATCCATTGCCTGTTGGGCAAGAATCCTCAAGACCGTCCTTCCATCCATCGCGTCCTCTCTCATCCATGGCTGCAATGCTAGTTGCACTGAATTACGTTTTTTGCATCTCCTTTTCCCTTAATTTTCTGTTCCCCCCCCCTTTATTTTATAATTGTCTCCTTTTTTTTTTTTTGGCCCATCACTTTTAGCATGCTATTCTCTTCCTATACCTGTGTACTTCATTATCTCTCTCTTTTTATGTTACCTACCATTACCTTCTCCTTACTTTTTCTTTCTTTCGATTGCATGCCATTGAAGGAAAATTTCCCCATTTTCTTTATGATTTCTTATGCTGTCATCCTCTATTTTCACTTTTTTGATCATTCTAACAAAAATCCTATTGTCATCTTTTTAAAAATACGCTCATTCCATTTATACCACTCAACCTAAATAAACATCTCCAGCTGCTCTTTAGCAATGCTTTTTTTAATTTCCTCGTCACTCAACTCGTACTGCAGCGTGTCTGATATATTCCATGCAAAAGGTGACAAGTGGAGAAATTAAATGTCGCCCGAACGACTATTTCCCAATAAGGAAGCCATGAAAAGATCGAAGACGAAAAAAAAGAAAGATAGAAGGGAAGTCCTATGCTTGTACATTTCATATCTATGAACTTGGGGGAATGGAGATAAGGATGCTTGGTCACCTTGATGTTTTCTGGTCAGCACCCTTTTTCCAACAGAACCGCTGGAGGACAGCATTCGAGCTGTGTTGGAATCGCGTTGCCAATGCGCGACCGCAGTAACCGCAACCAGTGGCAAAATACATTTCATCCACCGACAATCACATCAGCCAATCTCTTAGAAGCCCTTGATTACCCTGAAAGCAATGGCATTTTATTTTTGTATAAAGCTGAACACTTCCATGGAGCAAGGAAGCATGGGTAGGGATAGAAAAAAAAAAAAAGGAAAACGCGACACCATCAGAGAAAAGACATCGAGCGTCAGGTTTTTTTTTGCACAGTGAGCGCCTGTTTCTACTTTTTGTGTACTGTAGCTCACTCAACAAATCTCTGTTTGTCGTCGCCACATTTGCAACATTGATTCCCCATCATCTTGAGTTGTCTCCGACAGACGTAGTCCAACAAAACGTGCATTGTAGGGAATATATCCAGAGGATATATCACTGCCAGTCATGCAATATGAACCATGGAAGGGCTATAAAACACGTTCGCGCCAGTCTTACAGTTTTGATTAGCAGCCAGAGGTTACTTGTTGCCACAAAAGCCCGCCCGCACTCATAAGCCAAGCAGCCTTCCACTTCTGTGAGTGCTGTCGGAGTGGCGGACTAGGAAACAGACCTGCTCTGTCAAGAATGGTGAACCCCATGGTCAATTTTTTCGTCGTCTACAATGCAAGGGATAGCACTAAAGAAGTGAGCAGGTGGCAATGCATATTGAAAAGGAAAAAAAAAAAAAAAGGTTGTCAGAAACCTTTGACACGTGTATCCTACTCGTATCGTTGGTGTGCTTGAGGTCAAACATTGGCCATTGGAAAATAAATAGCCTGGCCAGATCGCTTTTTTCAGAATGATCTGGCGTGTTAAAAAAAACCTTCCTCGTGCTCTTTTTTTTTATTTGAAGAAATGAAAAATAGCCCTGTGTTTCCTAATAGATCCACACGGGTGGTGGCCCAGCTGAAAATTGGCCGAGAAAGAACGACGGAAAAAACGTAGCAAGGCAGGGCTGGGCTTTCTGCTGGAGCGCAAGAGGACGAGTCAACATGTTGACCTGCTCAATGAAAAAAAGGCGATTTCCGATGGCGTCACTTTTATATTTCATTTTCTTGGCTCGGTCCATTTGAAGAGCGAAAAAGTCAAAGATTTGCCAGAAACAGCAACACTGCAGGCTAATCTAAAAATAAACCTCCCCCATTTCATTGTGGAGAGTTCAAAAAAAAGAAAACCTTTTTTTTTTACTTGACACAAAGAAAAAAAAAATGTACAGGCATGAAATCAAATAAAATTATAAACTGGTATGATGGTTGACAAAAAAAAAAAGGGTATGACTGGAGCTGGGCAAATAAAAAGGCAAGACGAAAGATAAAAAAAATATACAAGAACGAACAAAAACTGGGGACAAGGGGCAAAAGAGGGTGAGGCCATTAAATGCAAATTTCATGGGCTGATGTGGTATAAACCTCGTTGGATTCAGTGCAAGTGTCGGTATCGGTGTTGGCTTCGTCGGCTGAGGACGCCATGGCCAATTCTTTTTCTTGCAAGTCTCGTTCCAATACCATTTTTTCCATTTCACGACGCCATTGCGATTTCATCGTCAACAGTTCTACCATATCGTGATAAGATAATTTGGCAACTTCTTGGGCCGTTCGATCTAATCAAAGAAAAAGCGAGTTGAGCAAAACGTTGATCTCCGAGCAGTGGTGTGTGAGTGAGTGGTCACTCACCATAATCTTCGTTGGCAAAAGTGTTTGCAATGTCTACATCCCCTGAAAACTGAACTCGCTTTGACATAATTACATGTATTTAAAAAAGAAAGTGAAAAAGAAGGAAAAAGAAGAGAAAGTGTTATCGATTTTTTTTGTTCTTTTTCTTCTTTCCCCTCGACCCCCAATGTTTATTAAGTTTCCGCGGTTGCCTTTTTTGGAACCAATTCAGGCTTTTCTTTTTTCGTTCTTCCCACCTTTTTCCATCTGGGCCAAGCACAAGAAAAAAATAAAAGCACGGAGAAAAAAAAACATTAGGGGGTCCACTGAAGCTGTCTTTAAGAAAAAGGGGGATAAATCAAGCGCATATCAAGGAAAAAACATGGGTTAAAATAGACCGTTTTCTATCAAGTGAAAAAGGATTTGCAGGCTGCCTTTTTGTTTTAAAAAAAGAACACTTCAACTTGACCGTTTTTCCAGCCAATGATGCCATTTGCTCAGACAATTCTTGAAAAAGAGTTGGACCACAAATTACCTCTGGTATTTTTTTGTGCAACTTGACAATAACTTTCCTCGGCCCTTTTTTGCAGAATGCCCATCATTTTTTGCTCAGTTCGCTACGCAGCCCACGTCGGTTTCGCTGAGTTGGTCCTTGCCAGTCAGCTGCTGGTTTTTTTTGACAGATTACCTTTTCGCCTTTTGTTTCAGACAAGTCCCTTCAGGGCATCTGCAAACATGGCACCCAGCTATGCGGCGCCTTCTTTATCATGTTCATCTATCAGAAACACAGAAACAACCGCTCGAAAGAGAGAAGGGTCCAGCCCAGCTTAAGCATATTTCATGATAATCGTCCCAAATTCATTTCACTGCATTATTTTTTTTACACCACATTCAATCGCTTGTGGTACAAATTTAGCATCAGCCATTTCCCATATTCATCCGCCCGTCCATGTTTCGCTTCTCGCCCGCTTCTTTTTCCTTTCCCGCACACAGCTATAAAGAAAACGGCAAACACCGTTTTAACCCTGCTGTTTCCTTGAAGCTCTTTAAAAACGGCATGTTAGAAATACTGTAATGATATAAATTATCAAAAATGGATGAAGGGACCCGTGATCAGGAAAGAGCTTTTTGATTGGAAGACTCAGGTTTGTGCAACACCAAAAAAAGTGGCGAGCCTCCTTTTTCTTTCTCTTTTTTCTTTGTTTCCTTTCTCTCTTTGCATTGCTCGCACTTGTTCATATTGTATTATTCTACTTCGCCTTTGTATGCCCGTACCAAGAACACCCTCCAACCATTACCAATCGGATCTTCCTTTTGTAGTTCATTCTCCTACCAAACATCCTATGGATTCGCCCCTGATGGGTCGAAAACCCTGGACGCCTTCCAACCGAAATAACATGTCATCTCCTCGTTTACGTCGTCCTTTTGATCCTACCATGGATGCCTCGTTTGTACACCCTGTCTATGGATCTCAATGTAAAAAAAAAACAACTGCCTAAAAAAAGAAAAACGCACCTGACCCTCCTCATCCCCCCTTTTTTAATATTTGGATGCTTTATTTTTTTTTATGATAGATGATACATTGTTACCACGCCAGCCTTCATCATTCACTTCGTCATCAAGTGAGGACGAAGGAGATTCCCTTTTTGAAATGGACAAGTCATTCACCGATCCACAACGAAACCAGTCAGCCAACACCAGCTTTGATACGGATGTCACCTATACCGATGCCAATCCCTCCATGGGCGCCAATGAATCTATCGACAAACCTTCCCTAGCTGATACTTCACTCGTCATCCCATCGCCCTCCATGCCCTCAACTTCCCTCACCACCTCATCGCCTGATCTTCTTGCTGTCGCAGATCAGCCACCCGTCGGCTTCCGAGCATTCCTACGTGAGCAAGTCATCACCCTTGTCGCTTATGGTACCTGCGTCATGTATCTTTTTTTCAGAGAAATGCTTGTCCTCATCATCTCCGTTATTTCCCTGGCCTTCATCCACCCATTTGTGTAAGCCACCTTTTTTTTTTTTTAAAAAAAAAAATCGACTCACCTCTTAAATCAGTACCCGCCGCTTTTCC
This sequence comes from Hesseltinella vesiculosa, assembly GCA_002104935.1. NCBI lineage: Eukaryota > Fungi > Mucoromycota > Mucoromycetes > Mucorales > Cunninghamellaceae > Hesseltinella > Hesseltinella vesiculosa. The sequence continues at coordinate 489,360 of MCGT01000014.1, read as the reverse complement.
CGCTTTTTTTCATCTGTCTTTGTCACCTTTTTACTCATTTCTGCCTATCGATCCTTCACCGCGACATCTCAGCCTCTCCTATCACCGTCTCTCCTGCCGTCTACACTACCTCCTCTACTGTCGACTTCCTATTGGGCCAACCTTGGCCAGCATTTGACCGACTTGTATCATGCCAAAAACACCAACCCACATACCCTGTTCGAACGCATCCACCGTCTTCAAACCGAACTTCTCGCCCTGGACCGCCAGGACCCCTTTATTCAGACCTTGATCCAGCAAATGAACCAGCTCTCCTTTCCAGAGGAGTCTTCTCCGGCATGGATCGACCAAGCATTGTCCCTGGAAAAAACTGCCCAGCAGGCCTTGGAGCAATGGCCAGCTGACTCACCCTCCACCGCACAGGCCTCGTCGACTTTGTCTCCTGTCATGCAGGGTCAAGACAGTCTCCAACATCACGTGCGCGACTCTGCTGACAACTGGTTGCAACAGCAATTGGCGGATGGCCATCTTGTCGAGCGAGCCGGCGTTCAGGATGCCGTCATGCAAGCCCTGGCGTCAACGTTGAAAAAAGCCCAGTCATGGTCCGATCACCTTGTGGTCTCCGATCTCGTCCACGATGCTCTTTACCGCTACCATCATGACATCATCAATCTGCCTGACTATGCCCTGTCCACCCGCGGCGCCCGCATCCTCTCCGCCTACAGCTCCAGCACCTTTGATCCCAGCAAGCACCATGGTTTGCGCATGCGTCTTTGGCATTGGCTTGCTGGCACCGCCAGCACCGACCCCCGCATCGCCATCACCCCCGGCACACAGGTCGGCCAATGCTGGCCCATGGATGGTCAACAAGGCTCCCTTGGCATCCAGCTTTCCGAGCCTATCGCCATCGAGTCCATCAGTATTGATCATCCTGGTCCAAGCCTTGCTGGCAATCCCGCCAGTGCCCCACGCACGATCGATGTCTGGGGTCTGAAAAAGATCCCGGGACCCCTGGCCATCAAAAACGCTTCATCTCGTCTCGCCACCGATGACAATGCTGTGCTGCTTGGCACCATTGATTATGACACGCAAAAAGCCGCCCAGCACAAGGATGTCCTCATGACTTTTCCCTTGACAAAGGATACCTCCAGCCTGTTCCAGGCCGTTGTCCTACTCATTCAATCCAACCATGGTCATCATGATTATACTTGTATCTATCGTGTTCGTGTCCATGGCAAACCCTGAAAGATACCTTGTCAAAAAAAAAATAGAACATCCCCCTTTCCATACCCCCTTCTATTTTTATTCGTTTTGCATTTGTTTCAATAAACAACCTTTTGAAAAAAAAAAAAAATGGGCTGGGCCTCAGGCCACCTGACCAACGTTGTCATTTTATTGCCGCAATGATTGCTGCACATGTCAATGAAAAAACCATGCTAAACCCCCCAGGGTACGTCATTTGATTCGCTTTTTCTTTTTGGCTTTGGCTGGGCCCTTGCCCCACGCAAATGCGATCTATTCATTCAGCCAATCAAATGTCACATGCAACAATGCAGATCAGTGATTGAAATAAGCAGGTGTGGAACATGATCAATGCCTAGAAAGGATGTTGGCCAATGAAACCTGCACTTGCAAAATGTTGAGGGCTAGGGCATCACATGGAAAGGAATTCCCCTATTTTCATTTTCATTTCTCTTTTTCTGTCTCCTCTCTTTTGTTCCTGATTATCCTTTTTTTTTTTCGACATCTTTCTCAGCATGTGGACATTGTTCAATGGCATTACACAACCCATCTTTATCGAGACTGTCCTGTATTCGTTGGTGCTGTTCATAGTCTGGTTTATGGCTGTGGCAAGGATCGTGCCTTTGAAAACCACACGCCAGCAAGCCTATGTGCTGTCACTTTTCAGCAGCTTTGTCACCAGTCTGGCTTCTTTACCACTTGTGTATGAAGTGGTGTGTCAAGGAGTGGGCGTGCAGGGCCTTTTGACGTCGTCCTGGAATGGCGAATGGTCACTTCGGGTCACAGCGTTTTTCATGACCTTTTGCGTCCTGGATCTGTCGGTAGGCATGGCCATGTACCCCGACAAGATCGAAATCCTCACAGGCTGGATCCATCACCTGACGTATCTTGCCTTGTTGACCTGGGTCGTGCAGCAAGGTTACTCGTCCGTCTTTGTTACCATGTGCGTCTTGGAAACCCCTACCTTTTTCTTGGCGCTTGGCTCAGTCCATCGGCCGCTCCGAATGGACTATGTCTTTGCTTCGACCTTTTTCCTCACCCGCATCCTCTTCCATGCCTACATGATTACCTCGGCCTTTTCTGCCTTGGGCCTCCATCCTATCCCTTTTGCCTTGTCGTTGTTCTTCCCTGTCCATTGCTTTTGGTTCTACGGTAATGCCTCGTAAGAAAACCTTCGCCGGGCTCACCCCGCTTGTTTTCTAGGATTTATTCAACAGCAACGACGGTTGCGAAACGCTAAAGGAACAAAGCCTGCGGTAGAGAAGGTGCCTGTGGAAAAGAACAAGGCCTCTGCTCACCTGGCTACCACTACCGCCCGCCCTACTACAAGAAGGGCTGTCCTGAACTCGCCTCTCTTCAGCACCAATGGCCAGCGTATGCCAGTCGCCGAGGTTTTCCGACGTCATCTACCCACCAATGCGCCCGACACGCTGCTCCACCTGCCTCAAGACATGATCCAACGTCTCACCGATCGTCTACCTGAATCTCTTCAGCGCGATCTGTCTCGCTCATCCGATCGCCTGCGTCATTTTTGGGATCAGATGGGTCAGTCCCCCTCTCCCACTGTTGCTGCTCATTAGCTTATATTAGTTTCTTTCACATTTTGCTCATACCACACCTTCTACATTTCAAACATTCCCCCTCCCTTTTTTTTATTGTATTCTCTTTGCATTCTTTTTTTTCCTGTTGCCCTCATCTACATTTTATTACTCTAATTTTTCACGGTTGGATGTCACATGTCAGGATATATGATATCGGCCAGAGCTATAAATGACTGGGTAAAGTTAAATTTGCACGACGGGCAGGCTTGAGTGGTGCTTGCGGCTGCAAAGGCTTCTCCCCCTCCTTTTTTGACAGGTTCACCAGCCAATGACATCTGAGCCATATTTTTTTTTTTTCAAAGCAATGCGGGAGGCAATCTGGCCAAAAATCATCACTGTGCATCAATCCAACTTTCAGCGATGGATCCCACATGAGGCATGCAGCACCATTTGTTCTGAGTAGGAGCCGAAAAGCCAGTGAGGCTTTTGGTGGTTGAAATTTACAGATCATTTTGCCGGGGCTGTTACCCACCAAAGCGATTTTTACTCCTCTCCTGATAACAGGTGTTACTCATTATGAAAATATCGCCTACGGAGGCTCATCTTTTACTGAAGCAAGGTAGTGAAGCTACTGCTCGTGCAAATCAGGATCACCACGCATTGCCTGCAAAAAAAAATGGTTCAGGCTGGACAGCATTGGAAAGGCTTCAAGCCAGCCGTTCTTATTTTTTTAAAGTATTTCGATGTCAACCAAGCGCATGGAACTCATTGGCGCGTGGGTGTGAATGGTGGAGAGTTCCTCGGAAGCGGCCAAAACGAAAAGTCGCTTTTGCTGCTGATCAGTGAAATAGAGCAAGCTCTTTTTTTTTTTTTTTATTCTGATGAAGCTTAAACAAAAAATGACTGGAGGAATGACTGAAGGCCGAGTTTGGTTTTGGTGATGCAAGAATTTGTCATCGCGAATCGTTTGTATGGAGAGGTCCCCTGGCAATCTGTTGCGGGGAAGGAAAAAAAAAAGAAAATGGCGGGGCCATTTTTCTTCCTATTTTTCCTCACCTCTTTTACACATTTGCTCAATGAGTTCAGGCAAGTCATTGGAAGTTGGCATGGAACACAAGGCCATTGATACAATTTCCTTTCTTTTTTTTTTTTTTTTTTTAATTTTGCTTTACAGATTTGAAACTAGTGTGTGTGGTAGGTGACATGGAGAAATTAAAACATAAAGAAAACATAAAGGTTCTCACCTTTATGATAGATGGTTGGCTTGCCAGCTCGTGGAAAGACGTACATCTCGTATAAAAGTAAGACCATGGTGAAAAGACGTTTGGAGGCAATTGGATTGACATGGTTATAGTCTCAAGGTATCTGAAATGGCTCGGCATTGATGCCAAAGTGTTTGCGGTGGAGCATTATTATCGACGCCTGACAGGTGCCCCCGATGACCATGATGACTTGTTTGATGTCAGCCAGCTTAACGCTTCGATTGAAGGCGAGCCGATGCATGTCAAGGCCCGTCAGCAGGTGGTCCAGGACATCAACCAGTGGTTCGATGACCAGCAGAAGCGACGCCGCCGCCGCTCATCAGCACCATTGCCTAATGACATCAGCCAGCCCAAAACCACGTCCACCTTTGCCGGCGGCGGCATGGTGGCCATCTACGACGGCAACAATATGACCAAGACCGAGCGTGCTGCATTGCACGACGCCTTTACTCAAAACAACGTCCACGTCCTCTTTATCGAATCGCTGTGCGACGACAAAGACCTGATCCGCAATAATGTCCGTGATGTCAAGGTCGCTTACCAAAACGACCACCCTGAGCAATCCTCAGACCAGGTCGAAGCCCGTGTCGATGATTACATCACCAAACTCGACCGCTACTACAAAGACAGCTACGAAACCCTTAGTGAAACAGAATATACCTACATCAAACTCATCAACGCCGGCAAACAGTACATTGTCAACCTTGTCCGAGGCTATCTTGAAAGTCGTATTGTCTATTACCTCATGAATCTCAACATCAAAAAGAAGCGCATCTGGCTCAGTCGCGTAAGCTCTTTTCTTCTCTTGCATCGATTCTCAATGCCTCCCCTGTAGCATGGCGAATCCGAATTCAACGTACAAGACCGTATCGGTGGCGACGCCAACCTGTCCCTTCGAGGACGACTATACGCGGGAAAACTACCTTCGCTCGTCAACGAGGTGGTGGGTGATACCTCCCATCTGACGGTTTGGACGTCGACCTTGCGGCGCACCATTGAAACTGCTCATGACCTACCGTTTGCCAAGAAACAATGGAAAGCGCTGGATGAATTAGATACTGGTGTCTGTGACGGCATGACCTACGATGAAATTGCTGCAAGTGACGAGAGACAGACGCATCTCAGCGATCACTCACGCGTTCTTGTAGGAAAAGTACCCCGAAGATTTTTTAAGCAGAGACGAAGACAAGTTTAATTACCGTTACCGTGGTGGTGAGGTAAAAAAAGAGGAGGGGACAAACAAGTTGGACGAAGGTGGCTCACCGACCTCCTTTTTTTTTTTTGATCCAATAGAGCTATAGAGACCTGGTCCTGAGATTAGAGCCGGTGATCATGGAATTGGAACAATTAGAAACCGTCCTGATTATTGCCCATCAAGCAACGATCCGATGTCTGTATGCGTATTTTATGGGTCTGGACCATGAGCAACTACCTTATGCACGTATTCCACTCCACACCCTGATCGAATTGACTCCAGTGGCCTATGGTTGCAAGGAGAAATTTTATACAGGTATAAAAAAAAACCGGAAAAGGGAGCTTTTTTTTCTGATGAACCTTTTTTTTTTTTTCGGTGGCGTCAGTCGATATTGAAGCGGTGGATACCTATCGACCAAAATCCGCCGGTGTTCAACAAGCCCTTCACAAGTCACTTACCTCACCTGTGCAACAAGTACCTGGAGCCAGTGGAGAAATCATATATCCTTCTTAAACGTCATAAAGCTTCAACTGTAATTACCACCACCAATCAAATTGCGTGTGAAAGAACGAAAAGCATGAAAAAAAAGGCGTATGAAACCTGTGCTATTTTTTTTTTCTTTCTTTTTTCCCTTGTCTCACTTTTTCTATTTTCCTTTTTCTTTCTCGTTTCCCTCGATTACAACCTCGAATACAATACACTGCTGGAGGCATTCATCTCCTTTTTCTATCTTTTATTGCTTCAATACCTTTTTCAATCACTCGAGGCATCCCCAATCAACCATGGACGCCTCACCAGAAACACCAGCCGAGTTGCTCATTGCATTGCGCCAGCACTCCCTTTTCAAACGCACCGACAATGAGCAGTTCTTACAAGAATTAACCCTTCACATGCAACCACGTGTGTACAATCAAGGTGATGTCATCATCACCAAGGGTGAACAAGCCAAAGCCATGTTTTTTTTACTGCGTGGCCGAGTCAAGGTGTGTTCCAAGGATCACGAACGAGTCTATGCCACTCTTCATCAAGGCACTTGCTTTGGTGAAATCGGCATCCTGTACGCCATGCCTCGCACCGCCAGCGTCCTCGCCACGGAAAAGTGCACTGTGGCCGCCCTTACTTCTGATCAGGTCCACCAGCTCCTGCCTCAGTTCCCGGATGTTGAACAGGTCTTGCGCTTCGAAGCCGAAGAACGACTGGCCATCCTTTCCAAATCTACCACCCCCGCCCTTTCGCCCTCCTCTTCCGCCGCTGGCTCTCCCACCGGCACCTTGGCCTTGACCCCTGTCGATACTCACTCTCCTTCCAATCTTCAGCCCCGTAGCCGCCGCTCCAGCATCCAATTTAATATCGATACCTTTACGAAAACGAACATTCGCTACCATTTGGAAAATGTAAATCGCCTCCCTTTGCAAAACAAAAAAAAAAAAATGAAATGCAGGAGCAAATAGGCTCATTTTTTTTTCCAGATTCCCTTTTTCCAAGACTGCTCCGACGAATTTCTGCACTTGATTTGCTTATCGATCCAGCCTAGGCACTATGAACCAGCCGTGGTCCTTTTCGAACATGGCCAGCAAGGAGATGAAATGTATTTTATCATTGATGGTAAGCCCTTTTTTTTTTCCCTTTTCTACCAGAACAACTCATTTTTTCATTCTAGGCACCGTTGATATAAAGGCACCTTTCCGACCGCATGAACAGCGAGGCCCAGGCTGTTATTTTGGAGATGAAAATTTACTGTTGAATATGCCCTATGCCATGACCGTCAAGGCTGTCACCTCGGTTGAAGCTTATGTCTTGAACCGCTTTAATCTACAGCAGGTGTGTGATCTTTATCCCGACATGACCACCCATCTCAAAACCAAAGCCCAAAGGAAATTATCCCATCTCGAACAAGACCCTCCCCATCCAGGTAAGAAACATATAAAAAAAAAAAAACACTCACCCCCTTCATCTAAAAAGATCCGCCACCCTCGCATAAAGTTGTCGAGCCACAGGCTGTATGCACGACCACATGTGACCAGGACCCCACCTTACCCATCGATCAGCTTCGGCAAATGGAAAAGAAGCGACGCCGCGCCAGTGTCGCTGTGTGGAATGACCCGTATTTAATGAACTTGCTCGAGAAGCAAGCGTCCAAACCGGCCTCATCCCTACAGCAAACCCATGGCCAAGGCCAAGCGCCCTTGCGCATGATGCTCGAAGGCACCCAGTTCATCCAGGAGAAATCCGACGCATCGCCACCTCTTGCCTTTTGGGACGTACCCCAAACGCCACCGGCCGACACTGACGATCACCTGGATAGCCTGCCTCCCGACCTTTGCAGCCTTGAGCCGCCCTCGCCGCCCTGCTTGTCCACGTCCAAAGCCGCCAAGAAGCCACGCCAGCCCACCAGGCGCTGCACCACCTTCACCAGCCTGGACCGCAGCATCATGGCCCGGATCGTCGACTACCTGGATTATCGCACTCTTCTGCAATTCATGGCCACCACCCGGTCCATGCGATCTCTGTTTGCTGACGACCTGTTTTTGCGCCATGTCGACCTCAGCACTGCTCACAAGTACCTCACCGATCAGGCTTTCATCTGCCTGATCCCGGCCTTACGTCACCGCCTTCGTTCCCTGTCCCTGGCCCAGTGCTTCCATCTGACCGACACCGGCCTGCGAGCGCTGGCCATGGCGCTCCACAACAACAGCAGTCCGGACAGCAAGTCCTGGATCACCCTTCGTCACCTTCATGCCTTGGATCTGAGTTCATGCTGGCTCCTGACCGACCAAAGCTTGCAGCTTCTTGGCGATGCCTGCCCCTACCTCACCCGCCTCGACCTGTCCAACTGTCGCAAAGTCACACATGCCGGCATGTACCGCTTCCTCGAGGCAAAACAGCAACACATCGACCGTTCCGGCCATGTCGAAGGCATTGGCCTGACCTGGCTGTCCGTCAGCTACTGCAAGAACATGAACGACCTGACCATGCAGCACCTCGCCGACTATTGCAGCGACACCCTGCAGTACCTCAATCTTCAACGATGCACGCGCATCACCGACAGCGGCTTTTCATCGTGGGCCGCCACCTCCTTCCGCCAGTTCCGCACCCTTGTCTTGACCGACTGCAGCTTCCTTACCGACCGCGCCATCGACCTGCTGACCATGGCCGCCCCCACCCTGCGCTGCCTGAACCTCAGCTTCTGCTGTGCTCTCAGCGACGCCACCCTCGCCCATCTGACCCGCCTGTCCGATCTGTCCGACCTGGATCTCAGCTTCTGCGGCGCTGCCGTGTCCGACGCCTCGCTGGCCTTTTTCCTCAAACACCAAGAACGCCAGGGCAAGCTGCAGAAATCCGTTGCTCCTCTCCAGCGCCTGAACCTGCGCGGCTGTGTCCGCCTGACGGGTCAAGGCCTCTTTGAGGCCCTCTCTTCCCTGCCGTCCCATCTCCTTTACCTGAACGTCTCCCAATGCCCTGCTGTCACCCCTGCCACCAAACAAAACATCATGAACCTTGACGTCATTGATCATTTGGATATCTGAGTCGTCGGATCTGCCTTTTTTTGATTTCTTGCCTCCATTTGCTTTTGCCTTTTTTTTTATTTTTTTTTTGTAAATTGTCCATTTTTTCAAATAAAAAAAAAGTAAGAACGAATCATCCTTGAATCAAAGGCAAGGGTTGTTCGCTGACGCTCTTGGCATTCATGCACGTGGGTTGTTGCAAGCCTGCACGGGACAAAAAAATAAAAAAGGGATTTGAAACCTTTTTTTTTTTTTTTTTGGCCTTCTCTCTCTCCTCGACACACTTTTTTTTTATCACTTCACCTGCACTTTATTCAACTTCCCATGGCCGAGTCACTAAAATATAAAGTAATAAAATAGAACGGAATACGTGAATGATTGACCAATGACCTCACCCTCTTGCGTTTTTTTTTTTTCGAGTAGACGCTGCATTTTGCCTGGTTTGTTGGCCATTTGGTCTTGACTGTCACCGGCTCTCTGTATTACTTATCAACGCTACTGTTGCACCCTAGCAACCTAATGTATCGTGTCAGTTACGTGATGGCCATTGCCACCTATGCCATCACACTGTATAATGCTTACAAGGTAAAAAAAAAAATTAATATACGGGAAAACGGAGAACGGAGGCTTAACGCGACAGAGGACCAAGACTAAGCTTTTTTTCTATCACAGCCCACCCTGGCGACCTTATCGATGGATATCAAACGTATGCTGTTGGATGAAAACACACAATACTTGCTGTTGGCTGTGTATTTTTTAGCGACAAGACGCATCACGGGTAAGTGAGGAGAAAAAGGGAGTGAATCGGCTTTTGTATCACCCCAGATGGCACCCCTTGGACACTCACTCTCTTTACGTGCTGTCGATAGTGTCACTGTTGCCTTTTCTCTTTTATGCACTCTTCCACACCTTTGAATATATCCAAGCCCATCTCGTTCCTCTGCACTCACCCGAACACGCCGAAAAGACCCAAAACGTTAAAAAGTATGTCGACGGCTACTACAGCCAAGCCATGCATGCCGTTGCTCAATATGAACTGGTCATAGTCTTTGGTCGCTTGGTGTTAGGACTTTTTGTGTAAGTACTGGAAAAAAAAAAGATTTTTTTTGTAATCGGGTGGGGCTGATTGGCCGGGTTGACCAACCCTCGTATTTTGATGATTGTCTAGGTTTAAATCGTCGTTGTTCTCGGTGATCCTGTATGGCCATTTTATCCGTATGCGGTATTATATCTCTTCCTACATGCGTGACACGTTCCATCGGTTGGCTGCTCAGCTCGATCAATGGCTGTTGCCTCCCACAGCCCATGCCAGCGTGCCTCCTGCTGTGTCCAAATTCTACAAAAGCTTGCGTGAAATCCATGAAAGCAACAAGCACACTTGATCCTCCCTCCCCCTTTTTTTTTCTCTTTGTTGCATTCAGTCTTTCTTCGTCATGCCCCCCCCCTTTTTTTTTGGTACGATGAATAAAAGCGCCCACTTTTTTTTTTGAACAGACTTCTTCTTGAAGCTTGTTTCCAGAAGGACTTGGCAAAGGCATGTTTGTGTGCTGTGCCACTGCCTGCGCAAAGAAGGTCTTGCTTTGCAGTCTTGGCACCACTGGCAATATATCCGGAAACTGAAACGGTTGCTCCGCTGCACGTTTTTTTTCAATCTTCTTTTTCTCCCGTCTCTTTTTTCTTCTTTTATTCATTTCCTAGCCCTTTTTGACCAAGAAGCATGGACAATAAGCTACTATCGCAAATCCAACAGGGCAAACGGCTAAAAAAAGCAGTAACCAATGATCGCTCAGCGCCCCAGGTTGGTGGTGGTGGTAAGTACCCATCGTTTTGAATCGCAAAAAAAAAAAAAACACTTGGCTAACGGGCGGTGGAGATGGCTGGCTTCATCACTCCATGGAGTTTATGTTATGATATTGATTCTCTTTTCCTATTGACCTAGGGGCCAAGCCATCTGGCCCTCCTGGTGGTGGTATGGCTCGACCACCTCCCATGATGCAACATGCTGCTGCTGCTCCACCACCTACATCTTCATCCAATGCCCCATCCGGTCCTCAGCTCGGCGGTTTGTTTGCCGGTGGCATGCCTACTCTTCGAAAGACACGCGGTTCTCATGTCGATACAGGCCGTGAAGGTAAGAGCAAAATGAGAGTTGGCAGCTGAACGAGAACTTGTGACCGAAAAAAAAGGCTGACGGGTTCCTTCGTAGCTGCTCCCTCTGCCACGCCTCCAAGCTTACCTGCCGGCCGACCATCTGTTCCCAAACCACCATCCGGTATCAGCCAAACATTGCCGCGATCCTTCAAACCTCCCACCATACCCGGTCGTGCTCCGCCCATGCCACCCAGCGTGCCTGGGATTTCTCGCCTGGCCAAACCTACCGCCGCCCCACCACCTCCACCTGGCGCTTCCGGCATTCCACCTCCCCCACCTCCCCCACCTCCACCTGGCACTTCCGGCATTCCACCCCCACCCCCACCCCCACCTGGCACTTCCGGCATTCCACCCCCACCCCCACCCCCACCTGTTGGTGCCTCTGGCATTCCACCTCCACCTCCTCCTCCTCCTGCTGCAGGCGGCAAGCCTCCCATATTGAATCGAGCCGCCACCTTGGCCGCCCCGCCACCTGTCCCTGGTCGATCTCGCTCCAACAGCTCACCACAACGGCCCATCCCACCCCCACCTGCTCGACCTGCTCCGTCGGCGCCCGGCGCTCCCTCCCGACCTCCACCTTCGCGGCCTGTGCCAACCTTTCCCAAACCACCTACCCCACAGCTGGACCGAGCCCACACCGTCACCTCCTTGGCTGTGCCCCCTCCTCTCCCTCCTGGCCGACCTCGCTCAGCCTCCAATGCCAACCAACATCACTCGCCCATTCCTCCTCCACCTCATTCTTCAGGGATTCCACCACCACCACCCCCTCCTCCTGTCATCGGTGGCTCATCATCCATCCCCACCCCGCCACCCGCTCCGCCAGTCCCATCTCCCATCCGAAGCGCTCCAAAACCGGGCATCACCCCGCCTCGCTCACCCTTGCCACCCACCCCTGGCCGCCAGCTCCCAGCCGCTCCTGGCGTGCCTCCACCTCCCCCACCTGTCGGCATTACTCGTGCTTCTGGCCCTTCTTTGACAGAAGGCAATGGTCGCTACGCCTTCCGGGACATCTCAGCCTTACCCACCCCAAGATCTTTCCATCCCTCTGCTCGTCGTGTCTATCCAAGTGGAGAAACCTCTGGCAATGGTAAGACACATACTAGCACTTGCCCCTCACTCACCATGCTTTATTCTATAGCATATCCTTTGAATCTATCCAAGCTACGATAAACGACATGTTTACTGCAAAAAATTAAAAAACGTGTGGCAAAGAACCGGCCGCTGAAAACTGTGTCAAAAAGCCTTTTTTTTTTTTTTTTTTTTTTTTTTTTTTTTTGCTTTTTCTGTTTATTTTTATTTCTTATCCATTTCAATAATCATAACCATGGAATTCGAGATCTCATCGCCCATTTCGACCGATGCAGTGCTTAATAAGCTGAAGAACAAGATGGATTTCAATGACAACAAGGTGGCCTTGGTGAATCCAGGCGAAACGGTCACCTCCGATCAACAGTTCATGCGTGGCCATGGCACGTACGCTGAGGACGATGGCACAGTCGTGTCGGCTGTGGCTGGTACCATTGAACGAGTCAATAAGCTACTGACTGTCCGTCCTCTCAAGAGCCGTTACACACCTGAAATTGGTGACATTGTCGTTGGTCGCATCACTGAAGCAAGTCCTCCTCCATGCACCGCCCCCCTTTTTTTTTAACCTTTTTCTTATCGTTTAGGTTGCCATGAAACGATGGAAAGTCGATGTCAATGGCCGACAAGATGGGATCTTGCTGCTTAGCTCAATCAGTTTACCAGGTGGCATCCAGGTAACCAAAAGCATAGACACCATTACTGGGAAGGCAATGGCTCATTGGTTTTTTTTAATGCACCTAGAGACGTAAAACGGATTCAGATGAGCTTCAAATGCGAGAATTCTTTGCAGAAGGACATGTGCTTGTGGTAAGATTTTTGAAAACCGTTGGGTCTTGCAGAAAAAAAAAGATCTGATCTCTTCTTTCAGGCTGAAATCCAAAATATCTTTGTGGACGGATCCATGGGCTTGCATACGCGCGGGTTCAAGTTTTGTAAATTACGAAATGGCTCGTTTGTATCCGTACCTCCAGTGCTGGTACAACGCTGTAAATCACAATTCCACTCCTTACCCTGTGGGGTTGACATTGTCCTTGGCATGAACGGCTACATCTGGGTCAACAAGAAACCTGAAGGTCTCTCCAACGTCGCCACGGACGACTTTGATACCGCTGTGGTCTACTCTGACGTCAACGATGTAAGCCTTTTTTTTTTTTTTTTCTCGGACAGTCAAGTCCAGAATTCACCCTATTTCTCTCTTTTGAAGCCCATGACCGACGATGAACGACAAGACATTGCCCGTGTGTGCAACTGTATATCAGCGCTGGCAAAACAATTCATTCCTATCACCGATTCCATCATTGTCTATACATACGAAGGCAAGCCACCTCCCGAAAAAAAAATCGTTTGATCTGACTCGCCTCCTTTTCTAGCTTCCCTGCAGTACTCGATCAAAGATATGCTCAAGGCAGACATTATCGAAACCATCACCACTGAAGCCCGTGCCAACATGGAAAACTAACCACCTTCTTTGCCTCTCCTCCCTGCCCCCTCTCTCTCTAAAAAAAAGTACAGTCTTCATACCATCCCTTCCCACTTTTTTGCATGACTTGAAATATCATAAACGATTACACTATACTCATTAATGAATGACGCAGATAAAAAAAAGGAAATATCGGATGAAGTAAACGAGCAAGACAGGAGAGAAATTACACCAATGACAAAGGGAGAGTAACGAAGGGAAACACCATGAGGAAACAGGCCAAGTAGAAATAAAGAGGAATGGAGGATGAGGATGAGACGTTCATACAAATAAAAGTGCGCTTCCTTGTGGGGCTACCCACACTGTATCCAAGCCGTTAGGCGACAGGGCTGGCGTCAACCACCCCGGAAAAGCGTTGTTGTTTAAAAAGGTGGTAATGGACACGCGCAGTGAACCATCTACCCCAGGAAAAAAAAAAGAGAGCAGGACAGGGAGCTTGGGGTTGGCGTCAGAACGCGGCAATCAGAGAACAGGCTTTGTCTTCAGGACTTGATTACATTTTTGCTTGTTACTTGAGAAGTTGAGAATGAGAAAGAAAATAAAAAAAACGGGAATTTCCACTCTTTAAATACTTTTCGAAAGACACACATCCAGTCGGAGATGAGCACGGTCTCTACTGACCACAAAATCTGCGCAACAACGAACCTTTACAAAGACGAGCTGTTGGGCAACGGCGGCAGGCAAAAAAAAAAAAAACTGGTTCATTTGAGATTTGGCTTGGGGAACGAATGTCTGAGCCTCGCTGGCGCTTCATGTTTGTAGTAGCCCTGGTTCAGTAGGCAGTCAGTAGGCAACTACTAGTAGCCGATGATGCAGTTAAAAAAAAAAGAGAGAGAAAACGGTGCGCAGGGCACAGAAATGCAATGGTGCGCTTAAAACCCGACATACCGCTCCAACTTAAAATCTCCACATGTTCATCTGCGATGGTAGACAGGAACAGAGCCAACGGTAGTCCACGGCACATCTGGAGCTTCTGGGTAGCATGTTCAAGTTGGCACAACCAGCTGGCACAAAAGCAGCATCACCAGGCTTTTTATATCCAATGGCCCTCTTCTTCATGAACTGGAGGTGAGATTGAGCCAGGCAGAACCACTGGCTGTGGGCAGGGTAGGTGTTGTACCAGGAATGGCCAGCGGGCCCTTGCAATGAAAAATGCGCAGCGCCAACTTCAGGCAGATCTGCTGTCCCTGACAGAAAAAGGTGTCGACTGGTGATGGTCGCAATCTGTTCCCTCAGTTTCCAGTCTTATTTTCTCTGCTACGCTAGGCTGCCACTGCGTGCAGAGGAAAACAGCGCTTCGTGATTGGTGGCCCAGCCAACCTGACATCGTCAGCTTGACTGGGTTTTAAAAATGGACAAGCACCCTTGCTGATGGCCCGCTTTTTTTCTCAGTGCCAATAACGCCAACAAGGGAAAACTTTTTTTCTTGTTTTTTTTTTTTTCTTTTTCTTTTCAGTTACATTTTTTTCTTGCCCTTCTTAATTGAAACAAGTTTCTTTTTGATTCCTTCACCTTTCGAGAAAGTTAAGAGTCCAAAGAAAAAGAACGCCATTGTTTTTTTTATATCCCTCGACCTTTTTATTTTTTAGTTAAAACCATAGCTCCCCACTCTTCCCCCCCTTTTTTTTTTTGTTCTAATTCAATCATGTCCATTGCCTTCACCGCTTTGAAGACCTCATCTTTGAGCACCCGCTCTCGCTTTGTTGCTGCTGCCTCGGTAAGCATCGTTCTTTGTTTTTATTCATATTCTTTTTTTCATTCAAAACAATCACGTCGACGTCGTCATCATTCAACTCACACGGCTCCTTTTTTTTTTTTTTTTTTTTTTTGAAATCATCAGCCCTTGGCTCGCCATTTGCAAACATCGACCACCAATGCCATGGCCACTCCTTCTGAACAACCTTTGAAGAAGGAACCCAAGTACAAGACCTTTGAAATTTACCGTTGGGTAAGTTTGACATGAACTTGACCACGTGAATGCTCACAACTGTTTTCGCTCTTCGCCTTTTTGTCACGTCAATAGAACCCTGACCAACCCTCGGAAAAGCCTCGCTTGGAAACCTACAAGGTGGACTTGAACGCTTGTGGTCCCATGGTGTTGGATGCCTTGATCAAGATTAAGAATGAAGATGACCCTACCTTGACTTTCCGTCGTTCCTGCCGTGAAGGTATCTGTGGTTCTTGCGCCATGAACATCGAAGGTGGTAACACCTTGGCCTGTATCCACAAGATCGACACGGATGTTTCCAAGCCTGCCAAGATCTATCCCTTGCCTCACAGTAAGACAACCACTTGTTTTTTTTATGAATGCAGCTTATCACGCCTTATTTTTTTTTCCTCTCCGTGCAGTGAACGTTGTCAAGGATTTGGTGCCTGATTTGACTCATTTCTACAACCAATACAAGAGCATCGAGCCCTACCTCAAGCAAAAGCAAGGTCCCACCGACGGCAAGGAAAACCTCCAATCCATTGAAGACCGCAAGAAGTTGGTAGGTGCTCAATCTCGGCAAATGAAAGAACCGAGGACCGCGAGTGTGGTATTGATGCTCGTTATTCATTTAGGATGGTTTGTATGAATGTATTCTCTGTGCCTGTTGTTCGACCTCTTGCCCTTCGTACTGGTGGAACCAAGTACGTACAAAAAATGTCTTTGCCTAAAAAGAGTAGTTTAGATGATCAATCTCCAGTCATTCGTATTTGGAAACAATTAACACTTATTTTTCATGCACCCTCTCATTAGGAAGAATACCTGGGCCCTGCCGTCTTGATGCAAGCTTACCGTTGGATGATCGATTCTCGTGATCAATTCGGCCTTGAACGTCGTGAAAAACTCCAAAACAAGATGTCCCTTTACCGTTGCCACACCATCATGAACTGCAGGTAAGAAATAACCAAAACGCTCGTTCTCCGACCCCCGCCAAACTCAATTTTCCTTTTAGCAAAACTTGCCCCAAGGGCTTGGCCCCCGGTACGGCCATTGCCAAGATCAAGTACATGATGGCCACCGAATAGATGTCCAGTCCCTGTATCCCCCACTTTTTTTTTTATCACTTCCCCACCATTAAATAAAATCCGTGCTTGCCCAAATTTGTCATTATTATCGCTTTGCTACCTTTTTTGACCACTTCTGTCTTTTTACATTCTTCTCACGGCTTGGTCCACCTGGATTCTTACCTGAATTTCCAGGCGGAGGCCATTTTTCCGCAGCATGTCAAAAGGACCATTGCTTTTGTCAAAAGAGGAAAGAAATGCTTATTTTTTTAGCGGACAGTTCCAGCCGGCTAGGCTGTCCAGTCCGCGTCATTGTTGGATCCGCGCTGTGATCGCCCTCAGCTCTGATATGACTATGATTTTATGTAGTTTATCCATGATCAAAGCAATCGAAGTCTGGCCTTATCGCGTAAAACGTTGGGGGACAGCGACGTTTGGTAGAGCTCGTCAATCAAGGCTGAGCGGAAAGTGCCTGGACCTCGTACATCACCACGTGCCATTGCCACCTCCGAAGCTATGTTCACCATCAAGATCCTTTAAAATAAAAATGCTCAGGTGAGTGCCTTGTGTATCATGTTGCAGACGAGAGAAAGAAAGAGAGACTTACGCAGAGACAGTCGCCAACAAGTAATCCGATCGATTGGCTTGAAAAAAGAAAAAAAAATCAATGATCACTACTCGTCTCTGCCTTGTCTCCTACCAGCAGCAAAACAGGCCACGATGGACGTCACCATGCACCCACTACCAGTGATATTAACCAACATTGGGTCGCCATTGTCAATGGCATACGTGCGTCTTCCGTCCGAGACATAATCTACAGGCCCTGTCATGGCAACAATGCATTCTAGGGAAGAATAACGTAAGCATCAATAAAAGTCAACGCTGTTCATCGTCGACTTGCTGTGTTGCAGAGCCAATGCCTCGACAGCTGCCTTTGCATTTTCTTCATCCACCCCGCCCAGTGAGTCGACACCCCGGCTGCGGCCGCCGCGGTTGGCCATGGACAAGATTTCACCGCCGTTGCCTTTAATGATGGTTAGGGGGGCTTCGCTAAGGAACCGCTGGACGACTTGCTTGCGGAAGGTAGTGGCACCGCCGCCCACAGGATCAAGCACCACTGGGTTCCCATGTCGTCCATTTGCCTGCGCAGCCAGCACCATCGTGTCAATGTCGTTCAGCGTGCCCATGTTGAGCACCATCGCACCATTCACTGCTGCCAGTTCTTCCAACTCCACTCGGTTTTGCGACATGATGGGTGAAGCACCTAAAAAAATAACAGATGGGCCATCCTCCTCTCCAATTTCCAAGGACTTACCGACGGCCAAAGTTGCATTGGCATTGTCGTTGATCACAACGTTATCTATCAAAGAGGTAAAGCCAAGCAGGATGGTTAGGGAATGACACGCCTACAAAAAGAAAACATACTGGTGATATGATGAACCATAGGCGTTTGGTCACGGATGCGCTGCACGGCTATTTCCACATGGTCGAGGACGTGATCCACCGTGGGGCGGTTGGCGATGTTGAGGGCTTTGTTGGTGGCGGCCAGGATCGAGGTGAACTGGTCACAGGTGATGCGAGGATCAGGGGAAGCAATGATAGCTGACACAACAGCCAAGCCGTCCAGGCGCCTACGTTGAGGGTAGCCTTCAATGTCATCCTCGATAAAGCTGCCCATCAGCAACCCTTCCGCGTTTTCCAAATTAATTCCGCCAATCGCCACCGAGGGAATGCGTCGATCTTTCATGGATGCTAAAATTCCTAAAAAGAGGCAAAAATTGAAGGATGAGTCAACAAGCCTTCCATCTACTTGCCATCCAAAATCAATCTTTTTACTACTACCCCCCACCCCATGCTGCAGAAATCGATAAAAATAAAATAAAAACACGCACGCCCCGCCTCTCCTCCTAGCCCTCTTTCCATAACTAAGCTTACGAGTGACGCCTTCAACACCCAGGGGCTGTTTTTTCAGAGCTTTCGTGGAGGTAAACCAGACAGCTCCAATGCCAAGGTAATCGGCTCCGCCGTCGACGGCAGCTTTGGTTTCGTCAGTGTTGTTGACGGACACGCCAATGATTTTGCCATGGCCAAGAATGCGGCGAGCAGTGGCGAGAGGCATGTCGTCTTGGCCAATGTGGACACCGTCTGCATCAATGGCAAGAGCAACGTCGATGCGGTCGTTGATGATAAGAGGCACTTTGTATTGCTGGGTCAATGTTTTGAGCTGCAGGGCCAGAGCGATAAAGTCGCCCGTGTCCATTTCCTTTTCTCGCAGTTGGACAATGGTCACGCCACCCTGTAGAGCTTTTTCCACCTGGCCCAGCAGGGTTGTACCTTCCGGAACAAGCGTACTGTCTGTTACCAAATACAAACTATAATCAATGCACTTGTGATAAGGCATGTCAGAAAAAAAATAGAGAGTTGAAAAGAAGGCGAGAAAAAAAGCCCAGGCACAAGCGCTGGCTTTCAAGCATGTATTTTTTTTTTTTTTTTTGCCACTGTCCAATTGTCAATTTCCCCGGCTTTTTTAATTCCTTCTCTTCGCTCCATTCATATATTACTTATTAGAAAGCTCGCATTTAGTCTTCTTTTTATTATTTTTTTTTTATTTTTTGTACATTTACTTGTCACTTCAAGGACTACTTGATTTTTTTCTTGTACAAAAAAAGAAAAGACCAATTTGATTATGGCCAATCTTTCGTCCATCCCAATCACGCCGTCTGCCAAAGCAGCTCGTCAATCCGTGAATCAGGTGGCCTCCGACTTCAATACACATCTGTCAACTGGCCTACGCTTTGCTGATGTGACATTGCTGCGAAGCATCTATGGTTGGAACGAATTGGAAAAGGGTAAAGAGGAATCCTTGACCGCCAAATTCCTCAAGTCGTTCAGCGAAAATCCTCTCATCCTGTTGCTTCTTGGATCGGCTGTTGTGTCATTGTTGATGGGTCAGATGGATGACGCTGTCAGTATCACCATGGTAAAAATACCTATTTCTTCTCAACAGCCCCTTCTCATATTTCAACAAACTCACCCTGTCCCCCCTTTTTTTCTTCTTCCTAGGCCATTGTGATTGTTGTAACGGGTAAAGAACGGTGCTAAAAATGGCAATTCACACAGCCGCCCCGTTTGTAGAGATGCTGATGCTTTTTTTTTAGTGGCTTTTGTCCAAGAATACAAATCTGAAAAATCCCTCGAAGCCCTGAACAAACTGGTGCCTCATTATTGTCGCCTGATCCGAGATGGCCAGTACGCTACAGTTTTGGCCAATGACTTGGTGCCTGGCGATCTTGTGCAATTCGGCATTGGTGATCGAATTCCTGCCGATTGCCGGCTCGTGTCTGTATGTTGGGCAAGGATAATTTCATCAGAAGTGGAACTGACCTCCTTCTTTACTCTGGCAATAGGCGGTTGATCTGGAGATTGACGAGTCCAATCTGACAGGCGAAAACAAACCAAGAAGAAAAAATGTCGACCCTATTCAGTCCAATGGCGAACTCGGCTTATCGGAACGTGACAATATCGCTTACATGGGCACCTTGGTGCGCAACGGTAAAATGACCTGTCGTACAAAAAAAGGCAAGCCAGCTGATTTCTTTCAATTTTTTTTTTTTTTTGCTCTGTGGGTCTTGGATAGGCCATGGCACAGGATTGGTGGTGGCCACGGGTAAAGCAACGGAATTTGGCCACGTGTTTGAGCTGATGCAAGAAGTGGAAGTGCGCAAGACCCCGTTGCAGATCAGCATGAATGAGCTGGGCAAGCAATTGTCGATTTTTTCGTTTGGCGTCATTGGCCTGATTGTCTTGATCGGCCTGTTGCAAAAGCGCAGCTGGCTGGAAATGTTCACCATTGGTGGTAAGTGCTACCGGAAGCGACAGAAACCTGGGACTGACGGTTTTGTTGTCCAGTGAGTCTTGCCGTCGCTGCCATTCCTGAAGGACTGCCCATTGTAGTGACCGTGACCTTGGCCTTGGGTGTGATCCGCATGGCCAATCGCCAAGCTATCGTCAAGCAACTGCCGTCAGTAGAAACCTTGGGGTCTGTCAACGTCGTGTGTGCCGACAAGACAGGTGCGTACAGAGAGAAAAAAAAAACACCTGAGAAAGCAATCAGGACCTGACCATAGCATTGCGTCTGTTTTTTATTTGTTTTGGAAAATGTAGGCACCTTGACAGTGAATCAAATGACTGTCACCAACGTCTTTACGTTGGATAATGAAGCGATTTTTGATTTTGAACACTCTGCCCCCACCCAATATTCCGAGGCCTTGCGCCAAACCCTTCGCATTGGTACGTAGAAAGGAAAGAAAGGCTGCACGACAGATAACCTGATCTCCTGTGACATTTCTAGGCAACCTGTGCAACAATGCGCAACGGACCGAGGACGGGAAATTCATTGGCCAGCCAACAGACATGGCGTTGTTGGACGTGTTGCAACGAAGTGGCCTGCGCGACGAACGACCTGATTTCCATCGTGTGGCCGAACAGCCTTTCAACTCGGATTTGAAGTACATGACGGTGGTGTGCCGCGACGAGCACCAGCAACAGCAAATGTATCAGTACACCAAGGGTGCTACGGAAATCCTTCTGGACAGGTGCTCAACCTACCTGATTGCCGGTGGCCAGCAGCGTCCTCTGACCGCTGCCCAAAAAGAAGAAGTCCAACGCCATGCCTCCGCCATGAGCTCCCACGGCCTGCGCGTCCTTGCCATGGCCTATGCACCTTGCCCTGATGGCACCATCAACAACACCCAGCCGCTCTGCTTCACCGGCTTTGTCTCCGTGTACGATCCCCCTCGCGCCACGGTGGCCCCTGCCATCCAGGAACTTGTCCAGGGCGGCGTCAAGGTCGTCATGATCACAGGTGATTCGGAAGCCACGGCCTGCTCGATTGCCCGCCGCCTCGGCATCCCACTCAATACCAAAGGCGGCTGTCTCACCGGCAAGGAAATCGAGCTGATGTCCGAGCGCCAGCTGCAAGAAATGATCAACTCCGTGTCGGTGTTTGCCCGCACCACTCCCAAACACAAGCTGGCCATTGTGCGTGCATTCCAAACAAACGGATCGGTCGTGGCCATGACTGGCGACGGTGTCAATGATGCTCCTGCCCTCAAAATGGCCGACATTGGCATCTCCATGGGCAAAAGCGGCACCGATGTTTCCAAAGAAGCCGCCGACATGATCCTCGTTGACGACGATTTCTCCACCATCCTCCATGCCATTGAAGAAGGTAATCCTTGGCCTCGCGTCCCTCGCAAGCGACACGACTCACGTTCTTTTCTTCTATCTCTCCAGGCAAATCCATCTTTTATAACATCCAAAACTTCCTGACATTCCAATTGAGCACCAGTATCTCTGCCCTGTCCTTGATTGCCCTCAGCACCTTGTTTGGTCTTGCCACGCCCTTGAATGCCATGCAAATCTTGTGGATTAGTAAGTCTACTCGTCACTGGAGGGGCGAACGCTCACCGATTTTTTTTCTTCTGTTTAAGATATTATCATGGATGGGCCTCCTGCTCAATCCTTGGGTGTAGAGCCGGTGGACCCCGATGTCATGAAGAAGCCACCTCGGGCAAGAACGGCCAAGATCATCACCAAACGTCTGATCTCGCGCGTGATCACTGCCGCATGCATCGTTGTCATTGGTACCCTATCCATCTACATGAGTGAGCTGCAAGAAGACGGCGCAAACCGCCGAGGCACCACCATGGTAAGAACCCTCGCCCCGGAGACTCACGAAAAAAAAACAACCGCAGAGCCGCTCACCTATTTCGTCTTCTTCAACGTAGACCTTTACGACGTTTGTTTTCTTTGATATGTTTAATGCCTTGGCTTGTCGGTCGGAAAAACAGTCCATCTTCAAACTAGGTCTGTTCTCGAATCGCATGTTTAATTTGGCTGTAGGGGGCTCCATCCTGTCGCAGCTGCTGGTGATCTATTTGCCCTTTTTCCAAAATATCTTCCAAACCGAACCGCTGTCCCTGTACGACCTATTCAAGATCGTCTTGCTCACCAGCTCTGTCTTCATTGTCGATGAAGTCAAAAAGTACATGTCTGCCCAAGGCATCACGGTCGTCCGCCAATCAAAGTCTGCCTCTTCCTTCAAATTCCACTTGGAACGGCACGACCAAGCCGACGCTGCCATGAATCAAGTCTAGACTGTACCCCCTCCAAAAAAAATGTCACTTCTTTATAATATTTCTTCGCTTCCTCCCCTCCTTTGTATTTGGCTTTGTATACCTTTGTTTTTGTAAGTTTGGTTTAATAAAGAAATCAAGAACGTCTCCAGAATTGAAAAAAAAAGGCTGTCCTTGCTGGAATGTCTCGATCAGCCACGAAACCAAAAGCTGGCATTGGCCTCATTGTGGCGACGTTATTGTACGTCCTATATTATCCTTGAAGAGTGAGCCCGGAGCTGTTGGACTTTTTTGGACGAACAGAGTTTCCTCCATTTGGCGGCTGCCAGGTTTTTGCACTGTGAATCGTAAATAAATATTGGCGGGTGGACCAATACATACAAGAAAGGCTGGTGAAAATGGCCGATTTTTCAGCTGAGGATTCGGGTAGGTGGTCAAGTCCTAACTGAACAAAGGTTGGCTGGGCGACCTTTACCAATCGGCGCGATTATTTCAGCACCACCGTCATTCATGCATCCACGTACTTGTGCAATGCCACACATTGATCCAATCACACACAAGTGTTGCACCCCACACCTTTTTTTTTTTTTTTTCGAAATGAAGGGTTAAATTCCCGAACTTCTTGCATCCCACGGCAGTAAAAAAAGGTCTCCTCAGCTTTTCTTTTCTTTTCTTTTTTTTCATTGTATTAATCGCTAACATTTCAATAAAGCATTCAAAAAAAAGGACCTGGGAACTTTGTGTTTTATTCATCATCACATCACGCATTAAGCTAAAAAAGAAAAATTTTTGGCGGAGAGGGGGGAGGAGGAGGTGATGCACAAACAGAGTCTTTCTATTGCTGAAGCACTTTTTCGGGACCTTCACATACGACATGATACGATTCTCGGGAGTCCATACGGCGATTGACAAAGATGACACGGATATGCTGATACAGATACACTTTTCCTTTGCGGGTGCGTTTGAGATGGAGGTGGACAGCAAACTTCAACGGACCGTGCGACGAAGCTGGTGACGAGGCAAGTTGCCCATACGACTTTTGACGCAAAAAGGTCCTTGAATCACAGGGCATGGTGCGAACATCGTAGGGCACAAGGAATAAATGCACAGGCGCCTTGTTTGGGTTCTGGATAGCAATCTGTAGTCGACCCTGGAGAGGAAGCCGATAGCCTCTCCCTTCAATAGGCAAGGTGCCCACATACGGCGGCGACTGTTGGTGAGGGTGAGTGGCCATGGTTGGTGGCCAGCAGGGTTGCTGTGGTGGATAACAGGCGGAGGATGGGGAAGAGGAGGGCTGGTTTTGCATGTCTTCTTGATAATAAAAGGCCGGGAAGGAGACTTGAAGATGCCGAGGGCACTTGAGCTTGACGGGACAGTCGCTGCCTTGACCAAGGACCCCGATCTGACCATGAAAGAGGATCGGCTTGGATGGCTGAAGGGGCGCCATGTGACCAGACAGCAGTGATTCTTCATAGCTACCAACCAAACCCGACGAGGATCTTCGGCGGCGCTGCTGCAGCGCAAACGAGGGCGCAGCAGTGGTAGGGGAGAGCGGTGTTGGCTCGGTCCAAGGGTCGTGGTAGGAATAAGCCATGCCATGGTGGGTATATTGGACATTGGGGTCGATGGTGCCATGGTGCCAGCTGGGTCTCGGCAGAGCAATGGACAGGGAGTCTTGGACAGGGTGATGTGAGGTCAAAGTGGAGGACGAGGTGGCGGCGGAGGTGGACAAGGTGGCTTCTTGCCACCGACGCTTTTCTTCGTCTTGCTCGTCAGGGTCCAGCGCTGAAAGCGAGAGTCTCGATAAACGACGCATCGAGATCATGGGAGGCGGTGCGGCAGCATGGTGGTGGTGAGTCGAGCCTGGTGAGACGCCGATTTTTTGGCGCAAAGGGTCGACAGGGGCAAGCTGCCGCGCAGCAGCGATGGACGATGGAGGAAGGGAGTCGGCCGTCAAGACACGGGTGAAGGGTGAAGGGAGGTCAACCAAAAGCAGGCCGGAAGGTAGCTGATTGTCATATTCGACTCTAGCCATCAGCCACTGGTTTTGGACAGACGTCGGGGCGGGAGGAAATCGGTGCTGGCCAAGGGAAGCAGCTGTATCAAAGTGGGGCGGAGGAGGGTGGTTGGCGTTGGAGCACTGGATTGGTATGGCAGTGGAAGCGATAGAGTACAGGAGGGTATGGTCAAGCGACTTTGCCATGTTGGCCAGAGGCAGTAATCGAGTATGGGAATACACCGTTTGCATCAAGAGTTTGGCATCGGTCGAGGAGGAGGTTGGGAGAAAGTCGTGGTGAGGAGCCACGGCAAAAGTCCATTGTTCAAGCAAGCGCTGGGTCGGCTGGTGGTGGATGGACACAGTCCATTGTTGCTGGGAATGTTTAGAATAAACTGGATCTCGCTGCAAGTAGCACGGCCTCTCTTTGGCATGGCCATGTGTCTGGCAAGTAATCGGACCTAATCGAGATCGGAGCACCATCGATGTCAGCGTCTGTAGTAGCTGCCGTGGGGTATCGGGAGGTGGAAGAGCTGAATGGGTACCATTGAATTCATCTTTGGTCAAAATGGGCGAAGGCATTCCTGTTGGAATGAAGGAATAAAAAAAAAAAAAGAGACAAAAGAGAAAAAGCGTGGGTACGTATTGGATTTCCGCCAGCATTTGGTGGGAATCAGGTTTTTAATTTTTTTCAACAAGCAAACCAACCGGGCGAACCGCTAATTTTATTTTCTAGAACGCGCAAAAGTAAAATCGAATGCATGCAAAAGTTAAACCTAGTGCATGCAATCAGATTTTGTCATTACATTAGGTGAATTGCAAGAAGGAAAAAAAAGACGAGGAGATATAGAAAGGGAGCTGTGGGATTGGACAGGTTGGAGAGCGCTAGAGCTGCTGGAGATTCCAAAGGTTGGAGAGCACTGGGGCAGCTGGAATTTGGACTTTTGGATTGTGTTGGACAGGTCGGAGAGCACTGGAGCGGTTGGACTTTGGGCATTTGGATTATGCAGTAGCAATTTTGCACTGTGATTTTTTTATCAGACCGCCTGGGGGGTCCCCTGGTCAAAAAGGCCGGTTTTTCATTTTTTCAAGCAGGCGAATCAGGGATGTCAAATTGAAAATGGTCGAACGTTGGCTGGGCGATCTTCACCAATCGACCTGGGTTTTGCAGCACCATCATCATTCATGTAATTGCGTTCCCTTACAAAACTTCAGGTCGATCTGACTACTCATTAGTGCTGTGTGGCACCTTTTTTTTTTTTTTTTTTTTCATGTAGAAACTGGTGGTCAAATTTAATTTCCGCACAATGCCTTTCTTTTCCTGGCTCATTCACCGGTGTCACAACGCCACAAACCCTAGAACGGATGCCTTATTTTAATGGGTTATTAGCCAATCCACAATCCAACTGTCCAAGATCCAGCAGCTCCAGCCCATCCAAATCCCAACAGCTCCCTTTCTATATCTCGTCTTTTTTTTTTTTTTTTGCAAATCACTTAACTGTAATGACAAAATCCGACTTGCGTGCATTTGCGCGTACTAGAAAATAGTTGAGTGCTTCGCCCGATTGGTTTGCCTGCTAAAAAAATTTATTCACTGCTTAAATAAAAACTTCACACTCAAAGGCCTGTTTTTTGAGTGCTGGGGGGTTGAATGGGAGAGGCAAGGGAGGGGTCTAAAATTACAATAGCAGTTGGCTGTGGGGATAATGAAGAGAGGAGTAGTATTCAATAGATCGGTAAATGCGCAAAACTTCATTGGTGATTTCCTGGGCACAGGCTCTTTCCAGCTCGACGTTGGATTGCAGAGCAATCTTGCTCTTGGTGATGGATTCGTGCAGGGTTTTGGCCAGCTTGGATGTGGCATGCAGCAGGGTTATGTTGACGCTGTGATGGTATGCAAATTCCACAAATGGATTCGGCTTCTCTAGGGAGTTGAGGTCGGTTAGAGTCCATGGGTCGGACATCACCTGTTGAGAGAGCAAACGAGACGCCGAGGAGCTCTGCGCACCAGTCACCACCAGGTAGGACGGGCACAAGCGCGAGATACACATGTTCAGGCGCTTGATATGTTTGCGGTAGAGCGATTCGTCGGTGACGTTTGTCAAGACGAGGCGGTCGAGCTGCTGATTGAGCTGAGTCAGTTGCAAGATGCTGTTGACTAATTGCGAAAGTCCAAGCGAGACCCATTTCAAAAATAACACACCACAGGTATCGGTAGGTTGCATGTCAGGCACGGTGCCGCGGTAATTCTGGAAGAAGCTGGGGAAGTAGCGCGAGGCTGTGTCCAACGGCCGGGCGTCGTCTGGTGACGGGTGGGGAGTGAAGCGTTGCAGGGGCTGCCATTGGATTAGGTCATACAGCAACCGCAGGGTTGTGCCTTGCCATTGCCAGCCAAATCGATCCAGCAACAGGTAGCAGCGGCCAAACACCGTGCGCAGGTCCAGCATCAGCTTGAAGACACTCAATGGATCATCCTGGATAGCAGCCAATATCTCTGTTGCTGACTCTGCCTGAGATGCTGACGATTGCAAATGTCTATCAACCGCCGATCGATATTGCGATCCATTCTTGATCACTAGATCGACAGCAGACCATGGTTGAAAGCCACAGTTGCTGTCTTTTGCCATTGCCTGTAGAATCCCTTTGTCATTCCTAGCAAAACGAAGCAAACAAAAAAAAACAGGGGGGCATTTCAGTTAATATGAATAGATCGGGTGGATGCCAGTTTTTTTACTTTGCCAAAGGTTGGACGGTGGCCAAGGTAAAAATCCAGAGCCAGACAATTTCAGATTGGTCATGGAAGGACATAGCTGCTGTGTTAGCTTTGATATAGGAGGCAAAGGTGGCCTCGACTGTGGGTATAAGGGCAGGTTTCATCCGCAGCAGGCGGAACACCAACGTCCAGGTTTCCAAAACAAGGGCATCGGACACTTCAAAAATGGTGGAGTGGGCAGGGCATTGGATCTTGGCAGAGGCGGGCCCGAGCGAAAGCAGGTAGCTGACAAGACAGTGTAACGCGTTAGAGAGCGTAGGCGTACCCGTTGGTCGAGGGATAGACCTTTCCTGTGCAATGAAGAGCCATTCCACTTGAGCAAACAGAAGAACCGCCAGCACGTTTCTTGTTCGAGGGCAATCACGCACCCAAGGTTGGCTAGTGCACCATGCTTGTTCCAGATCCTGATAGCCAAACAGAAATAACACACGGTAAAAAAAGGACTGCGCTTCCTTGAGAACAAACGGACCAAGCTGGGCAAGCGCTTTGGTCTTTGTTTTTCCGCCTTGGCTGTCGGACGTGGCATCGTCGTCGTCGGTGGCAGAATCATCCATATCCGTGTCTTGGTTGACGCGCTCAAAATAGCCCGAGAGACAGAGCGATACCCAGCGCGTAAACTGCACCAAGGATGGAGAGGGTTCAGAATCCACAAGGGACTCTTTGTTGTTGGTCGATGTAGCAAGGGCTTCCAGTGGGATGACCAAAGCATCTGGATCCTGGATCGTGGCTCCATGAAAGGATTGACACCAGACCTGATAGACTTGATGAAAGGCTCGGTAGAACAGGTCCTGCACGTGCGGCGAATCTCCATGCACGTCAGCGGCCGAGATAACCTTGCCAAACAGCCCTTGTTTCCCTAGCACTTCTTTACCATAACGATCATTGATGTCAGCATGGTCGGCACTAGGCAGGGCTGTGTAGTCGGCATTGTCGAGGCGCGAAATCGCATCACTGCAAATTGCACCGGGAGGTACATTCACGCCAGCGTCCAAGATGACTGCGCTCACGAGTCGTTCTTTGGCGGCCAGCACTTGGCCAGGGGTTGGGGCGGGGGAAGGGGTTCTTGGGAAAGGTGGCGAGGATGAGGTCAAGGTTGGTGAAGACAAGAGAATGTCACTGCTATTGCCAGATGCAGGTGGTGATGAGAAAAGGTGCGACAGTGGCGATCCATCGAGCTGCGGTGAGCCGGGAGGTGAAGGTGATTTATTGTGTTCGTCGTCATCGTCATCGTCATTGCCCAAGTTGAACCGTACACGACGCCTTGCTTTGGCCACAGGCAATGCATCGTCATCGTCAGTGTCATCACCGGCCACGAGACTGTCCAGAGCGGCTGGATTGGTAGCAGGGTTGGATGCTGGTGTGGGCGTGCGTCTGCCAGATTCTTCATCATCGAGTTCATTCTGATACACTTTGGTGAAGGAGCGAGGCAGGATACCGCGCAGAGCTTTTTGTCGTGCTCGTATTTCGCGCAGGGTCACATTGCGGCGGCGATCTGCGTGGCTTTCTTCGTCGTCGTACACAATAAAGTCATCGTCTTCTCGCCTTGAACGCGACGGTCGAGGTGGACGTGCAGCAAGTGACCGTTCTGTGGAGGTGTTTACCGAAGGACGGGTGGCTTGTCGGTGTAGGGGCAAGGAAGGTGCTGGTAGGGTTGTCGTTGTCGTTGGTAAGCGTTGAGGCTCAGGAGGCTTTTCCTTTGGCGCAAGAGTGCTAATATCAAAAATGTCTTCAGGGCTAGAGGGTATATCGTGGTGGCCATTGTCGTCCAACAGGTCAGCCCAAGCAGAGCCAAAAGGAGTTTGATCTGGCTGGGCGCGTGGCGTGGGTCGTGAGGATGCTGGCGAGGACAGCCGGGAAAGTGTGGGCAGTCGGGTGGGCGAGAGGAGCTGGGTAGGGTTCGTAGTGGACGAGAAGAGCTGTGTGCGGGTAGAGGGAGGGCTGTGAAGCAAGCGGCCCCTTTTTCGGTGGCGTTTATAGGTGATGAGCGGTGGTCGTTGTAGCGAACCAAAGGGATCCAACGAAGGCCGATAAAAAGGCGTTGCAGGCGGTAGGGAAAAAATATCGTCCTCTTTCTCACCATCCATAGACACTCGTGTTTTCCGGAGGCCAGTGGCACCGTGGGTAGGTAGATGCACAGCTGGTGGTGAGGCACTGTTGTCTTCATCACTGTCCTCCAGACCAACTAAATGGCGCCGTTTACGGCCAGGAATATGTAGGACAGGCGAGTCATCTTCCAGCGATAATGATTTGGACGCATCAAAAGTGTCGTTGTCGCTATCAGACATGATCAAGTCGTCGTCGGCTTCGAGGGAAGGATTGTCAGGGTCAAAGGAAGATGCTTGTGTGGCGATCTCGGCGTCCAGATGGTCGTCGCGGCGCTGGGCTCCTTTGGGGATATGGCGCCCCACTTGCTGCCAATAGTGCTGCCGTTCCAAGGTAAATGGGTGTAGCTGAATGGTGTTGCGCTGTCGTAAGGATCGCCGGACTGGGGGCTTCTGTGTAACTTGCATTGATTGCTGTAGATCATCGACATGTTGATCCATAGAAGGTAAAGGAGCGATCGATGAAGGAAAGTGAGAGTCGGGCGATGCTTCTTTCGTTGCGCCGGCTTCGCTGTTGTCCGGTAGATCATCCGCCAAGGACCTTGAAGGTTGGGAATCGGGAATGGCTACAACAAAAGCACCAAAAATGAAAAGAAGCCGTGAGCGAAACGTTTGTCTGATGTGTGCGAAGGGAGCTTACTTTGAGCGGTGCTGGACAGTTGCCAATGTTCAAAAAGCTGCTCAGGATCCAAAGCTGCGATTCGGTAAACTCGGTCCAAGTCAATGGCCTCTTCATCAGGCAGGGGTGATGGGCTGGAAGACGTCATTGTACACTGATGAGTATATGACACATGTCTCTGCCCAAGATTCAAGATTAAAAAGGAGAGGGAGAGAGAGAGAGAAAAAAAAAGAGGCGTAGAAGTACGGCGGAAGCCGTGCCTCTTTTTTTTTCCAGGCGCGCTTCCCATTTCTTGTTGAAAGAGAGTGGGCCCAGCGGCCAATCAAAAAGCGCACCCTGGAAAAGTATAAATTCGTGCTCTCCACATTTTCGACTGCTTCTTCCCGCGCTTTCCTTCATTGCACAACTCCACAGCTTTTGTTAAACATCCATGCCTCCAGTAACGACTGCGATCCACAATGTACCCAAAGCATTGACCATTGCTGGTAGCGATAGTGGTGGGTAAGTCTGCGATGGTCGCATGTTTAGCCTTCTTCCGCTCTCTCCCTCTCTCTTTACATCTCAATGCAGCTGCTGATTTATGCTGTTCATTCATTCTAGTGGTGCCGGCATTCAAGCAGATATCAAGACCATGGCTGCCTTGCAAGTGTACTCCTCGTCTGTTGTGACATCCGTGACATCCCAAAACACATTGGGCGTCAATGGGATTCATGAATTGCCTGCCGAGTTTGTAAAGCAGCAGCTGACCACCGTCCTCAGCGACATCGGCTCCGATGCGATCAAGACAGGTATGCTATCGTCTGCTCCCATTATCCAGGCTGTCGTCGACGCGCTGAAAGAATACCCTGAATGCGCCAAAAACCTCGTGGTTGATCCCGTCATGGTGTCCACCAGCGGCTCGCGCTTGCTGAACAAGGATGCTGTCGACGCCGTCTTGACCCAGCTCCTGCCCATGACCTTGGTCCTGACTCCTAACGTTCCCGAAGCTGAAGTCTTATTGGGATTAGCTCCTGGGAAGATTGCCACTTTGGACGATATGGTTTCAGCTGCCCGCCAATTAGCAAAGGCTGGCCCTGCCTTCGTCCTACTCAAAGGTGGCCACTTGCCTCAAACGCGCCATGACCAACGTATTGTCATTGATCTCTTGTACGACCGTGATACGGATACCCTGCTGGAACTCGTGCAACCCTATGTCGACACCCTCAACACGCATGGCACGGGTTGCACCCTTTCGGCTGCCATCGCTTCAGAGCTCGCCAAAGGACTCAACGGTAAAGCACATCGAAAAAAAAACGAGGAGCTGACAGCTCACCTTTTTTTCCTCGATCGTAAAATAGTCACGGATGCTGTTCAGAACGCCACCACCTATATCCACCATGCTATTGAATCGGCTGCACATGTGAAGATTGGCACTGGTGCTGGACCTGTGAACCACTTTTACAACTTACGATGGATGCCATACAGCGGGTAAAAGTGATTCCAAGGCCAGCCGGGAGATCATGGAAGCCAAAGAAAAAATGACTCATTTTTTTTTATCCTGCAGATCAAGTTTTGTCCAAGCATTGTACGACGCTCTGCCCGAGGGGTTATGGGAAAACTATGTTGACCATCCGTTTGTACGTGGTATTGCCGATGGTACCTTGCCTCGCGAATGTTTTATCTACTACATCAAACAAGATTATCTTTATCTGCAAAGCTATGCCCGTGCCGCCGCCCTGGCTGCCTATAAATGTAAATGACAAAAAAAAAGTCAGCTATCAGACTGATCCCATTTTTTTTATTAGCCAAGGACATCGATACATGTGCAGCCAATGCCAAGATCGTGACCCACATTCACGATGAAACTCAAACCCATCTCAAGGTAACCATGGAAAGATTGGAACAGGAAGAAATCGGAATAGGCTCACTCTGATTGGCACTTTTTTTTTGGTAGTACTGTGAGCAATGGGGAATCAGCCGTGAGGAAGTGCTTGCTACTCCCGAAAGCGTATACAATGTGGCCTATACTCGGTTTGTGCTGGACAAGGGTAAGCTTTTACATCACTCAAAAGGAGGCATGCTCAAAGTCGTTTTTTTTTTACTGGCTTGATCAGGAGCCAGTGGTGACCAGCTGGATTTGCAAGTTGCCATGGCTGCTTGTCTTCTTGGTTATGGCGATATTGGCGTGCGTCTGTTCAACAACCCAGCTACCAAACGCGAAGGCAACCCTTACTGGCCTTGGATTGAAACGTATGCCGGCGAGCAATACCAAGACGCGGTTGACGTCGGGAAAAGTAAGGGTTCTCCTTCCATCTTGAAAACGATAACTTCTAACCTACCTGGGTTTCTCTGCTAGAACTGATGGAAGACTTGGCCACCCACAGCGTCTCGACCTCGGCCACTCGATTCAAAGAAGCCTGCGACATTTTTGAGCAAGGCGTACGCTTGGAAATCAGCTTCTGGGACATGGGACTAAACATGAACTAGTGTGCTTTCCCAATAAAGTTAGAGTTTGAAGGATGCGCTGCGCCATTGTGTGAATGCCAGATTCTGTCAAAAGGGCATGCATGAAAAAGGGGCAAGGGCAAGGACGAGCAGGTTATAGAAAAGCATGTGACATTGAAACACCATTTTTGCACCAAGGAGATATTGGACGTCTCCAGACCTTGTGCCCCCGGCAGCTTTAACCTCTTCACGAGCTATAGCACGTACACCTCAGTTCTGCTGAATTTCGCCTGGTTATAGTGCATCGTTTTCTTTTTGAAAGTCATGGGTAGTTTTATTTTTTTACAGGTGTGCGGACAAAGCACTTGCTCTAGAAGGATAAGGGTGAATCGGATTGCTAGGAAAATCTGGCAAACTGATTGTACTTTGACGATAGCCTGGATACCGGTAGCTAGCATTCAATCTCGCCATTATCTTGATGGCTAGTTTCTTTTTTTCCACTTCTTGTTTAGAAAGAAACTTAAGTTTGGGTCGCCTCAGCACATGTCCAACCTGCTCACTGATACGATTAGAAATCATGATATCGTGCTTTATGAAACAGTCCAGCAAATCGTCGACCATCTTCACGTTGCTGGGACTACCATTAGCAAGTGCCGCCAGTTCTTGGAACATCCTTTCTTGCCGGCTCGCGAGATCATCAATGGGTTCTGCTTTGACTTTCATCTTCGATTCTTCAAATTCCGCAAAAGTTGACACTAAGGGCAAAATGACCATGATGGGGACCAAACAGACCATGCAGACATTCTGTCCAAAAGCAGATGGCCCAAATCCGTCGGCCTTTTCACCTTGAAAAAGCAGCACCCCAACAGCAATACACATCCCAGCCATGGGGATCGCATGAATAGGGAAAGCAAACAACAGATCCAACCATCGGGTTTTGGCTTGGATAAGGAATTTTTCCTTCCTAAGTGGCACCTTCTTGAGGTTTTCCCATGTAACTTCCCATCCTGCCTTGATGGACATCAGTATGACTGGATTGCTTTGATTCGCGCAAATAGTAAATGCAATATTATATATTTGTTCAGCATTTTCCTCATAGAAGAAGGCAGATTTGAGAAATATCTTGTCCAAGTACATGCAAATGGAGAAAGTGATAACTTTCCCCAGCAAGTATATGCAGCAATGGATGAGCAGAGCTGTGAGAACCCAACAAACATATGTCTGATCTTGGAGGGCTGCTGCCGCCCCAAACCCAGTAGGTATAAACCCTAGTAAGATAGCTACTGGATAAATGCTGCTGAGACCTTTGAATTCGAATATCTGCTGGCGATATTTGAGGAGACTGTTGGAGCAATATTCTGCATGGGCGGCAATTCCCGTGAACTTTATAGACACGTCGCCCAAAAGGGTCAAAGCGTTCAGCGACCCCATTTCAGTGATCCAGCAATTCAAAAAAAAAGAAAAAAAAAAAAAAACGCACCACTAGATTTATACCTGTTCAAAATATCAATAGCAGCACAAAATTTACGACACATCTCAAGGTTCGTGCGCTCTGTGCACGTCCCAGTAAGCACTAATCCTTTTTCTTTTCTTCTAATTACGAAGGGTAATTTACATCGTCAGTTTGGGTGCACGATAAAAATATAAAGTTGAAGGACCGAGGAATCGCAAGGACGCCAGCGTTGAAGTGAAATCAATGGCCACAGCGTTCCAAAGTCAATGTAACAGCAACGTCCCTTTTTAGCTCGTACCTGACAAGTGGCCAGTTTTTTAAAAAAAAAACTCTGGTTTAGCTCTTTCTCCAGGAGGAAAGATAGATTGATCAGTGAAGTGGGAGCACCAGAGATCAAGCATAGCGTCATCCTGAAATACGGCTGCGGTGTAACAGTTTTTTTTTTTTTTTTTTTTTTTTTTTTGCTTTATGACCTCTACCAAGGAGGAGATACCGTTTCGCTTCTCAATACTAGATCTGTTACACTAAACGAACTCTTTTTTTGTAAATTCATATGCAAAGCTACGTTTTTCTTCCAACCTACCAGCTGATTGCAGCTGCCAGAATGAAACCTCGAGAAGCTGCGAAGCGGTCGCGCTAGTTGAATCCAAGGCAAGGAGCGTGGCAGGGTCCTAACCTCCTTTCAACGATCTTGATCCGCCACGTTTGGAGAAACACAAACTTTATTCAAGCAAAATAAATAAAATAAAATTGATTCATCCCAAACCTTCGTAATAGAGAAAAAGGATGGGAAATGGTCATGATTAAAAGCTCGAGCCTATCGGACATCACGGAGTAGCGTTACCCAGATGGGCTTGGACTGGTGAGTTGCTGATTGCCAAGGGAAAAGCTATGTAATTCAGTATACTTGACAAACTTTCTAAGCCAGGTGGTTTACTCAGTATCGCTGTCATTCATGTGCAAACAGTCGCTTTTCCAAGGGGACTGTTGATGGTGAAAAAATCCATGTCCACCGGCCTGATTCGAAGGCACGCAAGCGGAGCTTGTATTTTGGCTGGCAAGTTCTTCTGTCGATTTTTTGATCCCTTTTTTTAGCGGAGGAAGGAAAGACATCAAAACGAAACCGTTGAGCATTTGGCTGGGGAACCTTTATCAATCCATTTGATTCTTTTAGTATCATCATCATTGATGAGTTTGTGTATCTGCGCAAAATCTCACTGTGGTCTGATAGCTTAAAGGTGCGGCAAGACCTCTACATTTTTTTTTGAAAGAAGTCAAATTACCTTGTGGACGAACCCCCAGAGAAGTCTAATAAGAAATCGGTGCCAATTGACCAAAAATCGATTCGCCCCAAATTTTGCACACGAGTAATCTGTGATGAGTTATGACTATGGGTGAAAGCACATGCCTCTTCGACACCGTGGTGAAGACCTTCAGGTTTATGAACATTCACTGCAAGATCAGCAGTGTGCTGGTAGGCTAGGGCTCGACGAACCACGCTTAAACCAACAGAACTTTCAGAATACCGGAGCGACCATTTTCATTTCTATTTATGATTATTATTCAATCACTGAGGAACCTACCCGAGTGATATTAAAGGAGGGTACAGGGCGGCTTGTCCTGCAAAGACTATGGCAAGAAGGATCCTGACTTGCGGGAGCAACAAGCCACTCAGCCGGCCGCTTTTTTTTCCTGCGCACTTTTTTTTTTTTTTTTTTTTTTTTTTTTACTTTTCTTCAGTTTTTTTTTTCATTTCATTTGTGTCATGGCTAACAAATCCGAACTCAAGAAGCGAAAGAGACAGCAAAAGACTGACGATCAACCTGCCAAGAAGCAGAATGTCGAGCAAGAATCGGATGCCAATGATATTTCTGGCGACGAGCAACTGAGCCAGCAAGATCAAAAAACGGAATCAGGCTACAATCCTGGTAAGCCAGGCAGGGACATAAGCGATCAAAGGTATTGACAGCTGTTTATTATCATAGAGCAACCTATTGAGATGGAATTCGCAAAGCTGGATGTCTGTGACAAGACCCGCAATGCAATCAACGACATGGGCTTCACCACAATGACCGAAGTGCAGGCTCGTACGATCCCTCCTTTGATGGCAGGCCGTGATGTCTTGGGTGCTGCCAAGACCGGTTCTGGCAAAACCTTGGCTTTCCTGATCCCTGCCATTGAAATGCTGTATCGCTTAAAGTTCAAACCTAGAAACGGTAAGCGTCTGCTTCCAGCCGCACCAGCCAACTTATCCTCTTTCTTCTTCCAAAGGTACGGGTGTGATTATCGTGTCTCCTACTCGAGAATTGGCTTTGCAGATTTTTGGCGTGGCCAAGGATTTGTTAAAGTACCATCAGCACACGTTTGGTATTGTCATCGGTGGCGCTAACCGCCGCGCTGAAGCCGAAAAGCTTGTCAAGGGCGTGAATTTGATTGTCGCTACACCTGGTCGTCTGCTGGATCATCTCCAGGTAAGGGCATTCGAACTTGACAAACGAGAAAGTTGGATTAACCGCCCTCCTCCTTTTTTTTCAATGAACGAGTAGAACACCAAGGGCTTTGTGTTTAAGAACTTGCAAGCGCTGGTCATTGACGAAGCGGACCGTATTTTGGAAATTGGGTTCGAAGAAGAAATGGCACAAATTGTGAAGATCTTGCCCAAGGAACGTCAAACCATGCTGTTCTCGGCTACACAAACCACCAAGGTGTCCGACTTGGCCCGCATCTCACTGAAAAAGGGCCCCTTGTACATCAACGTCGATGAAAAAAAGGATACCTCGACCGCCGAAGGCTTGGAACAAGGCTACGTGGTGTGCGATTCCGACAAACGCTTCCTGTTGCTCTTCACGTTTTTGCGGAAAAACCTCAAAAAGAAAGTCATTGTGTTCTTCTCCAGCTGCAACTCTGTAAAGTACCATGCTGAGCTGATGAACTATATTGACGTGCCTGTGTTGGAATTACATGTAAGATGACAGAAAAGAGAAAGCGCCGGGGCCTGACGCTCTTTTTGACAGGGCAAACAAAAGCAACAAAAACGCACAACCACCTTTTTCGAATTCTGTAATGCCGACAAGGGAATTTTGCTGTGTACAGACGTGGCTGCTCGTGGGTTGGATATTCCTGCTGTCGACTGGATTGTGCAATTCGACCCTCCTGATGATCCTCGTGACTATATCCATCGTGTGGGCCGTACTGCTCGTGGTGGTAAGAATGGCAAGAGTCTGCTGTTTTTGCTGCCAAGCGAACTGGGCTTTTTGCGCTACCTCAAGCATGCCAAGGTGCCTCTGAATGAATACCAATTCCCCTCTAGCAAGATCGCCAATGTCCAAAGCCAACTGGAAAAGCTCGTCGAGAAGAATTACTATTTGCACCAGTCGGCCAAGGATGGTTATCGATCCTATTTGCAAGCCTATGCCTCGTATGGTTTGAAGAAGATCTTTAATGTCAACAACTTGGATCTTACAAAGGTTGCCAAATCTTTTGGCTTCAGCGTCCCTCCTCGCGTCAACCTTGCCATCCAAAGCTCCAAATAATCCCACATTTCTTGTATAGCGACCCATTTTTTTTTTATTGTTCATCAGATGCATTCCCCTTTCCAATTTTTTTTTTCTATTTAGAGACTTTACATCCTTAAAATAAACCGTTTTCCACTTTGCTTCGAAACCAGAGCTGGGTGTATGGGGCTTTTTTTTGACGTGCCATGTTCAAAATGTTAGTCTATCGTTGGACAATTTCTGTAGGATTTGATTGGTTCTCCATCCTCGGTTTCGCTTTGCGGCGCAGGGTGAAAAAGGTGGATGGCGGAGCTTTTTCCCTTTCTCTTCTCTTGTTTCTCTTCAAAAAACATTTTTTTTTCTATGGCCACTCTACAACAAACAGCCACTCCCCCGTTGGGACAACGTCGCCGTAGCACGCACCGAACATTCATCGAAACAAAGACTGTAGGCAATGTCATCAACAAGGTCAAGCCGCCTAGTGAGCGGTATTTGGTGGATTTGCCGATCACGGCTTCCGTGGAACAAGCTTTTGACGTGCTGCTTGCTGAAGAAATCCTGTCGTTGCCTGTATATCGCCTTGACAACAATGTCAAGACCTACCTCACCATCATCAGTGTGTTGGATTTACTGAAACTTTACAGTCGTCATGTAAGTGATTTTAAGCCTGGTGAGAAAAAGAAGTGATCAGCCGCCCACTTTTTTTACGTCTCTCATATGCGCCTCGTGGGAAAAAAATTCTTAAAGCGGCTTTTGACAGGCCAGAGGAGCTAAACCCTTTTTTTTTTTTTTAGAAAATGGATGCTCTGCCATCCGACTTTTTCCAACATCAACTTCAAGAGGCCATGGGGAACACCGACGAAAGCTCTCATTTGGTGACGGTCAGCCGATCGGATGGACTGAAGCAAGTGTTGTCGCTGTTTACGGAGCATGGTGCGCATCGCGTGCTTGTGCAGCCTGAAAACGAAGGCGATGCACCCGTGCTTCTTTCCCAAATGGATCTCGTTCGGTATTTCCAAGCTCACAACCATCATTTGGGTCCCATCCTGGACGCCACTGTGCCGTCTTTGGTTGTCAACGGCCAGCGTCTTCACAAACCTCAGTCGATGGAGTCCATCACGTTCAAGACCAAAGCAACAGACGCCTTTGATCAACTGGCTCGCCACCCAACCATCAATGCTGTACCTATTGTGGATGATGATGAGGTACTGGTGGGTGACTTGAGTCCCGAAGATCTTCGAGGACTGAACAAGGAACGGTTGCAACAACTGGACAGACCTGTGCTGATGTTTCTCCGAGACAGCCATGGTGAGCTCTACCCTCCCTTCACTTGTCACGCCCGATTTACATTGTCTCAGCTGATGGCCTCTATTGTGCTTCGTAATGCGCATCGATTATGGTGGGTGGATGTCGAGGGCCATGTCCAGGGCATCATCACCTTGACAGACGTCCTCGGTGCCTTCATCAATGACGCCTGATCCCCCCCCCCTTCACCTCTTGAACCTTTTCTCGCCCTATACCTTTTCATCGCTCGAATAAATAAAGATAAAAAACCCCCTCTGACACCGGAAAATGGCCGGATAATCAAACATACTTCTGAGTTGCTGAGCTTTTCCTTGGTCATACCAACGACAAAGAATTCACAGAAATGAATGCTTTGTTTCTTTTTCCTTTTACTGCCCAAACCCATCTTCTTCAGATCGAAAAGGGACACACTTGTCAAGGTTTAGCCTGTCTGACACCATTTCTTGCCTGCTACCACTTGGTTTTATTTCTATGCTTTTTGATTTGCTTTAGAATAAATCCCTTCTGCCACCGAGTGAGGTGGAAGGTGGAGAGAAGCATGATTTCCATTTTTGGCCTCGTCTGTCTGAACCTTTTTTTTCCATTTCTTCTTTTCTTCCAACAGCTTTCATCTGCTTTTCTCCCCATTGGTTTTTTTTTCTTTTTTCTTTTTTTTTTTTTGACAGTTTGAACATCGGGAGAAATAGACATGAACCATCACTCTCGTATCCCGGAACAGCAAGGCATTGGGCAGACGCTACCTCCAGTGCCTGTTGGCATCGACTTGCTTTATACCAATCCTTTACCATCTGGGGCCATGCCCAGTGGCACAAGGCTTCAAGTAGGAAAGTACCAGGTCATTATCCACAACTTTTTCGCCGAAGGTAAAAACTCTCCTTTCTATCTCTATATTATAGAAACAGCATGCTGATGCGTTGGTTTTTCATTTCTAGGCGGATTTGCTCATGTGTACCTGGCCCGAATTGAAGGCAAGCAAGGCTATGTTGTGCTGAAACGTATAGCTGTACCCGATGCTGAGCGATTAGCCACTGTTGAAAAGGAAATCGCTTTTATGGTAACATCCTCTTGCTGTTCTTGACAGCACACACTCACCCCCTTTGTCCCTCGACGTAGCGACGCTTGGGCGATCATAAATATATCACTCGTTACTACGAATCAAGAATTGATCCCTTACCTATTGGTGGCTATGAAGCGCTTATTTTGATGGAATACTGCCCTGGTAAAGCAAAGCAACGAACAGCATGAAGCAAAGGCTGAGCACCCCTCCACCTTTTTTTTTTATTATTCCTAGGCGGTGGTGTGATTGATCTAATGAATCGACGCTTGCAAAATCGCTTGACAGAGCCTGAAATCCTCAATATTTTCAGCTGTGTGTGCCAGGTAAAATGAGCAGGATGGGAAACCTTCCAGTCGACTGATACCATCTCTCCATTAGGCTGTTGCGTACATGCATTATTGCCAGCCAGCTGTCCTTCACCGCGATCTCAAAGTCGAAAATATCCTCATCTTGGGTCAGGACCATTACAAGCTCTGTGATTTTGGCTCGGCCGCCCTGTCCCAAGGCAGTCATATCCCCTCCTCCATGCAAGAAATCCAACAAATCCAGGATGATATCCAACGCCATACAACCTTGCAATACCGTGCTCCTGAAATGATTGATCTGTATCAAAAGAAACCCATTAATGAAAAAGCTGACATCTGGGTAAGTTCCCCCATAGTTGAAAGATGGTTCGACTGATGTCACCTTTTCCAGGCCCTGGGTGTGTTGCTATACAAACTATGTTATTACACCACTCCCTTTGAGCAACTGGGCGAACTGGCCATCTTGAATGCTCGCTACTCGATACCAAACAGCCCCATGTTCTCTGTCGGCTTACGCCAGCTGATCACCGCTATGCTGCGCGAGGACCAAAACGACCGACCCAACATTTATCAAGTCGTCAAGCAAGTCGCCGAGCTGATGCGTATAGAGTGTCCCATTCGTGATGTATGTATTGCAACCACCTCCTGCTCGCAGCTAACTCGTTTTTTTTTTTTTTAATCCAGATTTATGGAACCGGCCAACCCAGTGCCTCGGAGTCCTCTTCACACACCGACTCCCCCAGTGCCAGCATCTTTGAAAAAGTCCCCAGCGCTGCCCAACCATTACCCAGCATCACCCCCATGCGTCGTGGTCGTCCCACCCGCACCCATCCCGACTTCTCCCCTACCTCTAACGAAAGCGCTCCCTCCACACCCCCAACCGCTTCCAGAAGTGGCTACGATCCATTCGACCCTGCCCATGTCAAAGTCTTTGGCGACGTGCATCCCCAAAGTTCGCCTTTGAACAACGCCAACAGCACCTTTGGCTTTGATTCCCAATTCAACCCCGGCCACGCCAGCCAGCCTTCGCCCATGCAAAGGTCGTCGTCAGCCAACAATGTCGGCCAGGACGACTCGGCCGCTGATGATGACAGTCTGTACTCGATCCATTTGGAGCCCCAGACCTTGGATGGCATCTCCATTCCACCCGATCACAGCTCGCCATCGAGTCGACCTGGCTCGCGCCCTAGCTCCCGCCCAACCTCCCGTCCCAGCTCGTCCTTTGGCCAGCCCATTGCCACTCACCCCTCCTCTGGTTCGCCAAGTCCTGCAAAGTCGCCCTCCACCCACCCTTCATCCTTTACTAAACCTCGTTCGACCTCGGCCACCTCCTCTCCTCGGCTGCCTGCCTCTTCCCCCGTGATCCACACGCCCACCTCCACCGCCACACCTCTCTCTGGCCATGATCCAAAACCCTCTCCTACTGGCAATCGTCCACGCACCTCTTCCGTCACCAACGCTATCCCCCAAACCTCCAGCACCCGAAGCATTCGTGAATTTATGGAACGAAAAGCGGCTGCCAATGCCTCTTCCGACAGTGCCAGCGACAGCCTCCAGCCCCATGGCGCCTCACCCAGCCAGCCTTCCCGTCCCACCCCTGTCTCTGTCTCCCAGCCAACGGATCGTCCACAGGCCCAGGCACCTTTCCGTCCCAAACCACCACCCAAACCTGCCCGTTTCCGATCCAATCCTACCTCACAGGACACCCCCAAGTCGCCCCCTTGTCCACCACTAGACCCAGATCGCCTTCCATCACCGAGTTTGAAAACAAGTTCCCAACCCTGGAAGAGCTCTCTCAACACCTCCCGTAGAAAATCACTTTGTAATTTCTCTCCCTTTTTTTTTCAACAACCAGTAAAGTTAAAAAAAAAAGCGTTGCAGCTGCGGTTCTTTCGTTCCTACCTTTTTTTTTCTTCTTCTTCTTGTTCTTTTGATTTTTATTTCTTTATCATCCCACATGACATTTGGCGATCCCCACCAAACCCTTGTATGGAAACGAGAGTGGTCGCGCAGACTCGATGGGCCCATCAACTGCCTGTCCGTCTGCAATCCGTTTGGAAAACACATCCAACAAGAGAACGATGTCCTGGCCGGAAGCGATCATGGCCATGTCCTGTCTGTGAATAGAAACAAGGTAATGCTGACATTGCACCGATGAACACATCCTCATCCTTTCGGCTGGCTGATCATAGAAAGCAAGCTTACTGTGCGAAACAAAACGTGGAGCGGTGCAAGACATTCTACTACACGATGAGGACATTGATGGCGTACCTTGTATCCTTGTGGGCGATGCCGATGGCATGGTGACCTTTTTCGCGCGACAGCAGATCGTCGATCAGCGATTACTTGGCAAGTCGATCTGCAAGCTCGTGCGACACCAAAGCATCACAGGCGACTATGAGCTCGTGGCTGGCGATATCACCGGCACCTTGACCGGGTTTTCTCTTGCAAATGATTTGTGGCGCACCTCCATGGAACAATGGCGTAGCCAAGACAGCCATACCGAGGTAAAGGGAGAGAAGGAAGAAACGCCGTCGGCTCACCCTTCTCTTTAGCAACATGACCTTGTGGATATCAGCGCTCTCCATTCGGCCATTCTACGAGACGAACACCACCGACCCATCGCTATGCTCTTTGCCGCCGACGGTCGAGGCATGGTCTATATCTTGAGCCAAGGCTCGTCCCTCGACCAAATGGCCGTCATCGGCGTCCTCCCCACCCCTACGAATATTCTCTCGGTAACCATTTAAAAAATCATGCGAGCTATGATCGCTCACCGTTTTTTTTAAAGATCTGCTCTGGGTTTTTCCTGAGTGCGCATGACATGGGCCGAATGATGGACACGCCGATCGCCAAGGAAGCTCGGCCTAGCCCCAGTGCGACCGACCCACCATGCCAGGTGTTGTTGGCCGGGAAGAATGGTCAGGTGTATGTGTTGGCAGATTTCAATGTAAATGACCTATTGTACAAATAGGAAACCACACTTACCGTCCTTCTCTGTGCGCTGACAGATTTACCCATGGTTCAAAACTGACTTTGATATAGCCAGTATCGTTCGCTTCCGGCCATCCACCTTGTCACCCGATCAACCAGATTTGGTGATCTGTGCCGGAAAATCCTCGACGGTGGCAGTCTATCACAAGGGCGAGGTAAATCAACCGACATGGATTTCCGATCGACTGACAGCTCACGCTCTTCTTTTTGTTTGCAGCTGGTTTCGGAGATCCATGCCCAAGACTGGCCAAGGTGCATGACCATTGGTGATTTGGACGAGGTCGGCAAAGATATGCTGGTGCTTGGACACCATGACCATACCATTGAAGTCTTTTCCTATGACATTGCCAACTCACCCGACATGCAAACCTAAGATACCAAGCGCAATGGCAAACCACAAGCACCCTGTTCTGCCTGAAAAAAAATAAACAGCCGGCGTTCAAAAAATCGTTTCAGAATTTTTTTAGGTTTCTCCTAACTCGCCCTCTCTTTCTTTCTTTCTCTTCCCCTCCCACCTCAACCGCATCTCGTCTATTTATTTATTTTTTCTATTTTATACTTTAACTCACAATATGCTTCGAAACGCGCAGACGAAATGGGTCCAGCACGCTCGTTCTTGCCGAACTGTCCGTGCTTCAGCCTTTCGATTCTCCACCTCAAGCCCTCTTACCAACAAACAATCCAGAAACACCCCAAGCACCTCCACCGGCTCCCACTGTATGCCTTCTATCTCTTGCAATGGTGACGCTTATCAGGTTTTTTATGCCTCGTTGTAGATGCCAACCCGAAAGACCAGATGTATACCGTCCGCCCAGTGAATTACTGGATGGACAAGCTCATGCAAGGAGAAAAACAAAAAGATATCAATGACAAATCACCAAAGACACCACGCAAACTCGTGGAGAAAACCGTGAGTGATTCGTGGAAAAATAGAAGGGACGAAGCACAGTGAGAAAAAAAAAAAAACGCATCGTGGAGAAAATCATGCTTCTTCCGCTCTTGGGTTACACAAACCACAGCTGGGAACCTCACCCGCACTTGTTGACCCATTTAGATGAAAGACAGCTACATTGAAATCCACCTCCCGTTCAAGTCGTCCAAAGAATTGCTGGAAGAATACATTTTTGTCGATGGCCGTATCCGCACGGGAAAACTGCTAGAAGGTAGAAGAATTAGCCATCGCTATGTACTACGTCTCCTCTCACACACGTCGCTTATTCTATATTTGGCTCGGTCCAGACCTGGATTCCTTGGCGGGTGCCATTGGCTACAAGCATATTGAAACTGCCAGCGACCAAACGTCATCACCTGTCACCATTGTTACTGCCAGCGTCGATCGGCTTGATCTCTTTTTACCCAAGGCAGTCGAAAACTACCGATTGTCGGGCCATGTTACCTACACTGGCTATTCCTCCATGGAAAGTAGGTGCTAGGGTGGATGGCAAGTCTGTGTCTTACCATTTCTCCCTGTCCTAGTTTTTATCAAGGGGGAAGTGGTGCCCGAAGGAAATGAATTCGACAGTCAAGCACGGGAGGATCCAGCCAGCCACTGCTATCTCGATGCCAACACCGTCCT
Organism: Hesseltinella vesiculosa; assembly: GCA_002104935.1. Lineage (NCBI taxonomy): Eukaryota > Fungi > Mucoromycota > Mucoromycetes > Mucorales > Cunninghamellaceae > Hesseltinella > Hesseltinella vesiculosa. The sequence continues at coordinate 444,692 of MCGT01000014.1, read as the reverse complement.
AGCCACACGATTTACGATGGTCGCCATTGACTCAATCACACACAAGCCGGTGCAAGTATGTCCACTGGTGACCACTTCGCCCGAGGAAGAGCGGCTACGACAGATGGCGGAGCAGAACAAGCAACGCAAAAAACGCGACGCCGAAACCTCTTTTTTCAAACAGCCACCCACGCCTCAGGAAAGTTTGGATATGCACACGATGTTCTTCGAGTACTCGCAGTATGTCGATCACCAGCGCTCGCACGATTTTGCAAAGCTGATCCCATCCGAGTCGAAAAAGCCACTGCCTGACACGTGTGTATGGATGTCCGACACCTGCAAGGACGCCTTGATCGTGTGTCAGCCACAATTCCGCAACGTCCACAACAACATCTTTGGCGGCTTCATTATGAAAAAGGCACTGGAGCTGTCGTACGCCACTGCCAGCACCTTCTTCCGGTCCAAAACGCCCCTTGTACTGTCCATGGACAACGTCACCTTTCGTAAACCCGTCTTTGTCGGCAGCCTGCTGGAGATGAACTCCGCCGTCGTTTACTCGCCTGGCCATCCCCATCGCTCCATCCAAGTCCGCATTGTGGCTGACATCCTCGACATTGACAGCGGCAAACGCTCGACGACCAACATCTTTTATTTCTCCCTGACCTGTGACGACCCCACCATCAAAGTGCGCCAAGTCCTGCCGCGCTCTTACGGCGAAATCCTACTCTGGCTTGACGGCAAACGCCGCCGGCTCCGTGGCATGCACTCCCGTCAATTGCTCCTAGAAGACCTGCAACGGCATACCTAGAAAATAAATTCTGTATATACAAAGGCGGAAGGTCTTTGCTCCTTTCCTGGATTCACCCTGGCTCAGACGCCGTTTTTCGATGTTTAGCTGAAAAGTGATCCGCCAGAGCATGATGCAAAAAAAAAAAAAAAAAAAAAAAAGCTTGTCAAAAATTATTGAAAATGATTACCAAATTATTCTTTTTGGGTTAGCTCAAGATGGAACCAAGCAACGTGCCATGTTTTGAGTCATTCTTGTTACAGTCAAAAGCTGTCAGAAAAACGAAACACCGCTCTGGCAAACGTTTATCCATCGAATTTTTTTTTGTGGAGCCAACGTTGCACCAAACTTTGGGCAAGGGCTGTCAATGATAATCTTTTTCGGTTGCTCATCAGGGACACTCATCTCGCATCTACACATTCTCTTTCTGTGATAACAATTCTTTTTTTTTTATTCATCCAACAGAGATTTGTGGGGTGGCAAATAAAATCGAAAATGAGACCCAATAAATTGCCACGGAGACCCGATCCAAGTCATCGAGATAAAAAATATTCCCCTTTAATTTCTGGTTTTTTTTTTTTGAAACCTCATTGGAAGATAAAAAAGTGGAGCAAACCCAAGCTTCTGTTAAACTAGACGTAGCGTATGATCATTTTTTTTAAAAGACATCGATATCATTAGCGCTAGAATGGTGGCATTGGTAATTCATCTTCGGTGGAGTGTCCCTGACAAGGAAGGCTGTTTGTCGTTTTGTTTTGTTTTTTTTTTATGGTAAAGCCTGACGTACGGACTCTCTGACGCATTGCAATGAGTCATCGGCGTCTGAGTTGGGTTTAAAAAACCTGTGATCAGGCCTCCGCATGAACGTCTGATGGGTATAAAATGTGGAGATGAGACATGATTTTCTGTTATTTTTTTTTTTATTCTTTCTCTTCTTCTCTTCTTCCTTTTTGGATTATTACTCTTTTACTCAATCATGGCTGTTTTAAACATTGCTCAAAAGAAACCCCAACACTTTATCTCCACTGCTGACTTTACGGCTGAGCAACTGCTCGACTTTGTTCATGAGGCCATCAAGCATAAAGTCCAAGCCAAGTACCAATACCCAGAACCTCGTACTGAACGTCCTTTGGCTGGCAAGACCCTGGCTGTGATGTTCTCCAAACGGTCTACCCGTACCCGTGTTGCTACCGAATCAGCCACTGCATATCTTGGTACGTTTGGAAAGCAGTGTCTGCCACAGCCCTAACCTCTTTTTTTTTTTTTTTGACAGGTGGCCATGCCATGTTCTTGGGTTCGCAAGATATTCAGTTGGGTGTGAATGAATCGTTGTTGGATACTTCTCGAGTCGTGAGTTCCATGGTGGATGGGATTATGGCTCGTGTGGGTGGTCATGATGAAATCGAGGTAAGATAAATGGGACGGTTGAAAATGGTAGGCATGACTCATTAAGCTTGTTCCTTTTTTTTTTTTGCTCCGCTCCAGCTTCTTGCCAAAGAGTCCACTGTGCCAGTGATCAATGCCTTGTCTGATAAATACCACCCCACTCAAATCCTGGCTGATTTGATGACCATCCATGAACACTTCCACCACCGTCATAACAACGTGCCTGCCGGTCAGTACACTGCTCATACCCAACATCCTCGCGAAACCCTGCCAGGCCTCAAGGTTGCCTGGGTCGGCGATGCGAACAACATCATCCAAGAAATCCTCGTTGCCTTCCCCAAGGTCGGCATCCACGTCTCCGTCGCTGCCCCTTCTGGCTACTCCTGTGATCAAGACGTCGTCGATATCGCCCTGGCCGATGCCAAGCAAACAGGCGTCAACGTCACCTTTACCACCGATCCTCAAGTTGCCATCAAAGATGCTGACATCGTTATCACCGACACTTGGTAAGCCACCACACGGGAATGCACCATCGATAGCAAGCTGACTTTTTCTTCTTTCTTCAGGGTGAGCATGGGCCAAGAAAATGAAAAAGCGAAGCGATTGCAAGAATTTGCCGGCTACCAGGTGACTATGGACATGGTTCAAAAGGGCGGGGCCAAGGCTGACTGGGTCTTCATGCACTGTCTACCCCGTAAACCTGAAGAAGTCGATGATGAGGTCTTCTACTCTGACCGATCCCTGGTCTTCCCCGAGGCCGAAAATCGAAAATGGACCATCATGGCTGTCATTGACCGATTGCTGGTCAAAGGCGGGTTCTAAAATCACCCTCACCATTCTTCTTCATGTTTAGCATACTCCACCATGTAAATAAATAACGTTAATAGATGCATTCCACTCATTTCACTCGGGGGTTCATTCTTGCTGGCCCTCACCATCGAACAGATAAACAATGTGGAAGTCCGGCCCTTTGTGGGGAGGAGGGCGTCCATGGCCATGTAAATGACAGCCTGATACCAGGCTATGATCCTATCAGAAAAAAAAAAAAGATCAAAGTGCACAAGGCAAGCTCTTATTAGAATGGTATTGATTCTGAAAAAAAAAAACCAATTGGTGAAGTGCCAGGCCAGGACGATGCTAAAAAATAGGACGAAAAAGAGGTTTGGATGGCACAATGCGTTCGATTCCTGGCTGGTGCACGCCATGCCATTGGCTATCAACCTGCTAGCCCCTGTGCTAACCGAGAGAAGTGCTGTTTTAATCAAAGTCATTTTTGAACGTTTTGTACTCGTATGCAAAATTTGGAGGGAATTAGCTCTGAACAATGCTCTCCCAACGACCTGAGCAAAATCCTCTGTGCAAAAAAAAAAAATGTCTGGTCTTTTTTTTTCAATCTCTTGACAACAACGTTCACTTCCTCCTTGTGCACTTCAGATCATCACTGCTCGTTAGTGCTATTTGCAGAATTAAAAAAATAAAACGACCTACCCAAAAAAACAGGCCTCCTAGGCTGCTTAGCCCTGTACAAAGGTATCAAATCCCTGGTAGAGCAATGAAACAAGCCTCAGACCACCTCCTACTGAGATGAATCTTTTGTACTATTTGGCAAATGGAGGGTTTTCAAAAAAAAAAATAGGGAATAGGTGTAGTCTTCGTCCTTGCCAACAGCTAGACCAGAGGCGAAAGGACAATGGCTACATGTGGACCTTGTACGAGCTGCAAAAAAAAAAAAGTGCGGTGGCGCTGATTGTTCACAACCTTTATACTGCAACAAAGGCGGCAGTAAATGCGTCATCATACAAATAGAAGAGAAAAAGGAATAAAGACGATTACGAATATTATTTATGTAATACCATAAAATTAAATACGGAAGAGCAATATAAAAACAAAATATCCAACAAGCTGTAGTTACGAGCAAATGCAACAATTAAAAAAAAGCAAACGGCCATTTAGCCCAGCCTGCTATTCTTTTGCTGGCTGCTTCATTTTTTCCTTTTTGTTCCAGTTCTTCCCATGAATCTCATTTCATAATCGATAAGCATTGCCATGTCATTAGCTTCATGTTGATCATCTCTGGCTTAAACTTTAAAGTTAGGAAAAGCAAAAAACTGGCAAAAAAAAAAAAGAGCAGCAAGAAATAAAGCATGGCACGTCTCCTAGAGCAAGATGGCCCAGCTTTGGAATATAACCGTCAGCTGTAGATCTGCATCACCTCTTTTTACTTTCAAATGATAAATTCTTGTCAAACTGTCAGCTACATTCAATCGTAGGGTCAACGGGCTTGTGGTCGTACTTTGACACGGTTATCGTCTCATTCCACCGAGCGGTTTGCATCAGCTGTGGGGGCTTGTTTCTTGATGCTCTATCTCTTCGCTGCGATATCTGTGAGGGTCAACTCTTACGTCGATAACCATTTTTCACAAATTTGTTTGCGTGCGCAAAATTTTTGGACGAATCTCTTTCAGCCAAGTTTTTTTTTATCGGAGCGCCTAGCCGGTTCTCTGGGGAAAATGAGCGAATGGGCGAAGCGACCTGCACCAACCCGCATGATTTTCTCAGAATCTTCATCAAACATGAGCATCGGCCTGCAAGCCAAATCCCATATCGATTCAACGGTTGAATAATGCTCAGCCACATTTGTTTGTTTTTTTTCAAAAAATAGGAAGCAGTGACTCTCGAAATGTGGTGATACTGAAAAAGCCACGCCGATTGGTAAGATCGTCCAACTTGCTGATGTAGTGTCACCAACATCGAGCTTTGATGACATTGGAAGAAAATCACAAGATGGAGATGCGACCCGAAGAATAGGAGAAAAAAAATGGACGTGCACTTGCCTTTTTCACCCAAAATGGCAAAATTAATGTCGTGTAACAATAAACCCGAGTGGCTAGGATTAGCCTTAATCTAAATCGAGTTTCATTTTGAGTTTCTGCCCCGCATTTTCTATTTGAAGCAGCTATCCACATTTGCTGTCCTGCCTCGTAAAAAAAAAAAAAGATACTTTCTTCCTTTTCAACTTGTAGCCCCTGAATGCCTTTCCAGGCAGTCACCTGGCGACCCACAATTCCGGAAGGTACCCGTCGGAGTGGTATAGTGATTTCGTGGGAAAAAATTGGATTTCAAAAAAGTATAAATAGGGGGCCCTTCTGTCGACTTTTTTTTTTTTTTTTTTTTTTTTTTCATCGGTGGATACGAGGGGGAGAGCCATCTCTCTTCCCTTGCCTCCAACAAATTATTAGATGCTTCTTTTTCTCGTTGGAAGGGTAACCTTCTGCGGCTCTGAGTAGGGTGGTTCCTACAAAATCATTCTTTGGTGCTAGGGCCAGCTAGCACCTTCACACTTGGAGTGAACAGCTCGACATCCTTGGCTGAGGGGTTGCGCCCTTGGAGCTAGGACATCTGTTCTTTTTCTTGGCTCAGCGGCGGGCTGAATCCACAAGCTTACCCTCCGGCCGGAGGGGCCTATGTAGGTAGGTGGCCGGATCAGCGCCGATGGCTGGCAGGCTATCGGTAGTCATCGATAAGAAAAAAATACAAAGTTAAATGAAAAAGGTCTCCCACAGAGACTTCCCTTGAGATCATGAGGATCATCAAGCGTCCATTGCAAGATGGCACTTTGTCAAGCGTCATTTGCAAGTTGGCACTTTGATGTTCATTCGCCACTCCTTTCCATTGCAGAAAGTCAATAAAAAGCTTTTGCATGGAAGGCATTTCATTTTCCAGGAGAGATAGATCTCTTTTCAAGATGAATATTGTTTGATTATGTGTTCCTTCGGCGTGCTCGCTTTCTATGTTCACGGCATCTTGCTGTATTTTTTTTATGAAGGACATGACTTGCCACAGCATAACCACCAAGTAATGTGATTCTTTCGATTTCATCCTGTTGGATGAGATTCACAATGGAGATGCGTGTAGAATAAAATCTGCCATTGTTTGATGGCGTGCTCCTCTTTTGTTCGCAATCTGTGCTCTTGGTTCCTTGTTCCTCTATTTTTTTTTTTTTACAAATGACATGGCTTTATATGGCACAGCATAACTACTAAGCAATGCGATTCTTTTGATTGCCTTCCTGATGAATGAGATTGATTGACAAGGGAGATGCATGTAGAATAATAGACATGATGAGATTTTTGGCTGGCGTTCCTGGTTACTTTTTTTTTATATATCGGTTTGATTTGGTCATTTTGTGTTAAAGCTCAATTGCCATGCACGAAAAAATCCTCTAGATCGTTGCCCGGTAACAATAAAATACGATTATGTGGAGAGATAAAAATGAGAACGTCGGGAGAGTCAACGTATGACTGCAATGGGAAAACAGGAAGAAAAAAGGCAGGCGTTGAAGACGCGATATCATCATCCCTTGACAAAGAAAAGGTAGTCTACAACGAGAGCCAACAGACATTAAGAAGACACACTACAGGCCAATGGAAGCCGTGAATACAACGACCATCCATCTGGCGGTAATCATATCTTTTCAGTGACATACCAAATATAGATCACACGACGTCGTCTCCTCACCCATTTCATAGCAGTTTACCGCTTTGTGCTGATATGGCCGTGTCTTATCTACTACCCATTTCACTCCCCCATCCCCTCGATAGCCTGGCTTTCCATTCTTCAAACCTTTGGGAGCTGCAATTGGTAGTGATCCATCATAGGATAGATTACTGCAAAGAGAATGAAGCAGGAGAAAAAAGGAAGAAATTCAACAGGTTGGTGCGCAGCTTGCAAAATAAAAGAAACATCCAAATGGATAGTGTGTTGCTGAAGGGCATGACGTGAGGTAAGTTCAGTGGCAAAAACAGAGTAATCATTACGAGAGAGAAAACAAAAAAAGCGAGCGAAACAGTCTGAACGAATGAGGCACATGTTGAGAAAAAAGTAGGTAGAGCGACAGTTTTTTTTTAATCATACTTGCAAATTTGGCAAAGTGGGAGCAGCTACCGTAGCTGCGGTATCTTTCGAGTATATAATGAACTGATTGAGTGGTGAAATGTAGAGAAGATTTGATAGAGCTGAAAAAAAAAATACGAACATGGGTGTTTTTTCATTTTTTAGCTGGTGAAGCCGAGGAGTCGAAACGAAACTGATCAAAAGTTGGCTGATCATCATCGATCGACGTGATTTTTCAGAATCATCATCATTCGTCGTTTTGTGCACTCCTATAAAATTTTACATCGATCTAATCCCCTAAGCTGTGCAGTGTTTGCTTTTTTTTTTTCTTGATCGAAGTGTAGAGGATTGCCTCAATTCAACTTCCGCGCAGTCGCTTTCTTTTTAATTACTGCTTTTTGTCTTGGTCATCCCACCACCAGCGACTTCCAACGATCTGTGAAAAGGTACATGAAAAGCCTCACGTACGAGTCATATCTCTTTACTATTCACAAAGCCGGCGCCAACCTCAAGGATGCAACCCAACTTTGGCTGAAGGCTGGTGTCGACTTTAAGTATAACTGCTTCTTCGAAACTGATTAAAAGTTTGTCCAAGCGTCTTGTGTGCCTTGGTGGAGATAAAAAACATGGTAGAAAGGGATAGAAGAAAGCTCCAACGCACATAGCAATGTACATCTCGTTAGCCTGGCGTTTTATCTATGACAGCACGCCTTCAGACCATCCTGTTTATTGAAGGTGTAACAAGCATGTTATTCTGCAGGTGTAAAAAAAAAAAAAAAAAAAAAAGGAAAACGGTCAGCCCCACATTTTTGTGTCGCAGCTTCATCCTAGAAAAAAAAAATGCGGCAACCCATTTTGTTTTTTTCTCCCCGTTCTAATTTTGTTACTCATGACCAAGCAAGCCAAATGCATCAAACAAGGTGCTGAAGCAGTAAGTTGATCACTAAAGGGTCCATGGGGATAGGGCAGGATGAGTCAACAGGAAAAGAAAGAGGGCGTGGCATGATTAACAAGACAAAGAGAGCAACACCGTTTGTTTTGTGCTGATTCGATCTGACTTGTTGTGCTCTAGCGAGTGTTCCATCACGAAGAGTTTTTAGGGTTGCAAGGGGGATGTATTGGCAAGCAACGATTTAAAAAGACGTACCGCCATCCTGATCTCGACAAACAACTGACAGCACGACGGGTGACGCAAGAAGCTCGTAGCCTACACCGGTGTCTCAAGGCCGGCATCGACACGCCTACCCTGTACCTGGTGGATCTCAACAAGTCGACGATCTACATGGAATATATCGCCGGCATTACCGTCAAGCAACAGCTTTTGGATAACCAACACAATACCTACAAAGACTTGGACCTCGGTACACGATTCTTCTTGATGAGACTCGGCTGAAGCTGACTTTTTCTTCTTAGATGCCCTGGCTAAGAAAATTGGCACTGCTCTGGCAAAAATGCATGACATTGATATTGTTCATGGCGACTTGACCTCGTCCAACCTGATGCTACGAGAAAATGGCTCATTGGTAATGGAAGAAAAGCGAGGGAATGCAACCGTCTCGTATTTTTTTGCATAGAATTTATGTGGGTTTTTTTTTTTTTTTTTTTTTTTTTGATTTCAGGTGATCATCGATTTTGGCTTGAGCTATGGAACAACAATGCCAGAAGACATGGCTGTGGACCTGTATGTATTGGAGCGTGCTTTCATGAGCACCCACCCTGAGACCGAGAAAATGGTAAGCTCAGAGACAAGGACAAACGACGGCATTGGCCTACTTCACATTGCTCTCCTCTAGTTTCAAACAATCTTGAAAAGCTACAAGCAGAGTAAAAGGTCCAAGGAGGTGCTGCGAAAGCTGGAAGAAGGTAAAAAATCCATCAGGTGGAATAATGGGGAGTCTGATTGTCTCTTTTTGGTAGTTCGATTACGTGGCCGCAAGCGCACGATGGTTGGGTAACGTTGGACAGTCTGCCAGCATAATTAGAACAAAAAACATCTGTCATCCGTCCTGCTACCATGCCGGCCTGTGAATCCCGATGATCAATAAACCACTTTTGATATCCAAAACTCTCTTAACCCAATGCACCGGCACATGGCATCATTTGAAACCGTCGGCCAAAAACATAACTAGGCGCTGTTTCAATTCCAAGCTGGCTTGACCTATCCAATTTGCTTTCTTTCTCGCTCAATTTTTTTTTCTTCTGTTCTTCTTGCCTTATTTCAGAGTCTTATTTCAAAGTGTACGACAATGTCCTCCTCTGATCACTACAACAGCCTCTCCTATAGTGAAGAGGACGATATTCAAGACGATAGCTACTCTGATCAATCATACAATGAAACAAGAAAACGTAGTAATTCACATGGGTAGTGGCGTATTGAGCAGTACCTGTCCTGACGCCTCTCTTCACTCATGACATTAGCTGTATCAAAGGCAACAAAACCTAAAGCAACGATGAAACGTAAATCGTAGTTTTCTATTCAAACAAGCACTGTAGAAGGCTCACAGAAAAAGGCTACTTTTTAGGCAAATCAACAGGAGTGCCGAAGAAACCTGGCCGCAAGCCCATATCCAATGTATCCGATGAGGTACAACCATAGGAGCGTGACCCTGAAATCTTGCTTATTTTATTTCGCCTAAAGGAATTGCTGAAGGATCCCAAAGCCAAACGACGAGTACAGAATCGAGAAGCTCAAAGAAACTTTAGGTAATCGACATCGGCAGCAGCGGCTTCAGCCGGCAGGCTTTTGCCGCCGGATCTGGAAAAACCGACTTCACTTTCTCATCACACCAACCATAAACCATTATCGATTATATTCAGGGAGCGCAAGGAAAAATTCGTTGGCGAGCTTCAAGATCGCATCCAGCTACTGGAAAGCGAGAAATCAGCAAAGGAAGCCGACCTGGAAAAGGAGGTGGTGTCGTTGAAAGAGGAACTTGCGAAACTCAAGGAAGAAAACTACCAGCTCAAAGGTGCAAAGTTCACATTTAATTATCCTCCTCCCGATCATCATCAGCCTGATCAACCCTTAGCCTCCCCTCCGTTGTCCGCCACGCCTCCCAGCAAAAGCACCGTCAACAAGCCGCTCTCAGACAGCTCTCCTCCCGACACCCGTTCCCCTGCCTCGACGTCGTCCGTCGCCACCATCTCCACCCCTTCCTCCTCCACATACGACTCTCATCGCCTTCAAACCAACCTTTTCCAAGAAACCGCCTCCAGCACCCATGGTTCCAGCAGTGACGAGCTCAACGCCGACTTGCTCGTGGCCAACCAATTGTTTAGCCACAACCCTATCGATTCACTGGCATCGCTGGACCTGGTCTTGCCTGCCTCCAGCACGACGACCGGCACATTCACCCATACCTCATCTGCATCGGTTTCACAAGCGCCTATGATGCCTCTGATGTCGCTTGCGCAGGGAGTATCTGAATCGCTGCTCTTTGGCACTTCGCTACCAAACGCACTCTCCTCCGTTTCTGCAGAATCTCAGCTACCGAGTTCGGTGCCTACAGTCTTTACCATGCTCCCTCAGTCAATGTCAACAAGTCATCCTACTGTCACTGCCGAAGCACAACGCCTGCCAGCGATGGATCCCATTAGCTTTGGCACCTACCGTAACCCGGCCACCACTGTTGACGACTGGCTCTTCACGGACATCCCTCCCATGATAAACAACGAAGGTGCTTTTGGCTTCCAAACCGCCGCTTTGCCAGCAGACACCACCCCCTCTTCGACTGCACCTATGTATACATCCCACCCCATGATCCAGCACAGCGCCACCTATCTCCCAACTGATACCCAGCTTGCTGAAGTGCCTTCCAACGGCGTCAACTATCTCAACCCTCAACTCTCGTCCTTACCCATCCAGTGCAAGGCCAAGATCCTCACGCTTGTACAGCAAGCCAAGGACCAAGGCAAGAACCGCCGCGAAGTCCGTGATCATGTTAAATCCGTATGCCCAACCTACGACGTCGACTACCTCTGCAAATTGATGAAGGACAGCAGCATCAGTTACGACCCAGAAAAGCCGTTTACGGATCAAGACATGACTCTGGTCGCCCACATCATCCACACTCAATAATTTTTTTTTCTGTCTTTCACCTGTATATAAGCCATTGAACAAAATAAAACCGGACACTGTGCGGTTAAAATCAGAGAAAGCAAAATGGATTGCTGGAAGCGGCATGACTCTGAGTTGGTGAACTCGGTCGGAAGTGCCTTTTTTGGTAGTTGGCAAACCAAAAAGAAGCACCTGCTCTGAAAAACCAGCGGTTATTTTTTGTTTACTTCCCATTTTTCAGGCCACACCGTTTGTCCTTTTTTTTTTCTCTTTCTTTATTGACAATTGCATTGTTTGTATGACTCGACTTGTCCATGACCTGCCGCAAACCACCTTTTCTTGGTGCCCGACCACGCCCATCCTAGCCACCGTCGCCGACAATGACAACCGCTCGCAACTGGAACTGTTTCAAATCGGCAGCAATGCCTCAGGCACCACACAAACATCACTAGGTAAAGCCTCCACATCGTCAAGGTAAATGCTACATACGCCATAAGCTCAAAGCACATGCTCTCAAGTTCATTGCTCACGTTCTTATTTTGAAGGGTTCATGCGTTGGCGTGGGGCGATTTGCAAATGACCAACAGCTGGGGAATCCTTGCCGCAGGCACCGAGAATGGAGGATTAGAAATATGGGATCCTTGGGCCATTGCCGGTGACAGCTCCAGGTAAAACCGTCGTGTCGACGTTCCTCCTACCGTCAAGGCTCACCCGCTTTTTTTTATTTTTATTAAGCACTCTACTGCACGAAACAAAGACCTCCTCCCGCCGTGTGATTCGTATGGATTTTAACAGGAACCAGAAAAACCTCTTGGCCACCGCTTGCAACGACAATGATGTACTCTTTTCGTAATGAGCAACCACAGCAGACACACTCACGTTTTTATTTTATTTTTGTTTTTTTTTTAATAAAAAAAATAATAGGTGGCGGTGTGGGATCTCTCGCATGGATTAGGCCGTCCATACAAAGCTGGTGGATCATTGGGAGCAGCAGACGAAATGGTCACCAACCTATCTTGGAACAATCATGTACCTCATATCCTGTCACTATCCTATACATCTGGTCGAGTATCTATTTTGGATCTGCGGTCAAGGTCTCGAGAAATCATTGTGCTGCAAGGCGACCATTACGTTTCTTCGATGGCCTGGCATCCCGATATGGTAATTGAAAAGAGAAGCGTACGCAGCAATCTCATCAAGGTTCTTTTTAATTGGTACCAAGGCAACACATCTCGTGTCAGCATCCGATGACGACCACTCTCCTCACATCCTCTCCTGGGACCTCCGCCATGCACAAAAGCCCGAACGGACATTGCAAGGTCATACAAAGGGCGTCACGGATGTATCTTGGTGCCGACAGGACAGCGACGTACTAGTGTCGTCTGCCAAAGATGGAAAGTTGATCGGCTGGAACCCAAAGCTCGGCTCCTCCATAGAAGTAGCCAACACAAATGCTGGCCACCATGCTTTGCAAGTGGAATTCTGCCCCCGAAATCCCAACTGGCTGGCGTCGTGGAATCTTGGCGATGTAAGAAGAACATGTGACAGATTGTTTATTTGCTGATTTTTTTTTTCTCTTTAGATTTACATCTGGACAATTCCACATGATCAGCGGACAGCCGAAAACTCTATTGTCGATGACAACAACAACGCCATCCCAACAAGCCAAAAGTCGCCTCCGAAATGGCTACGCCGACCTGTGGGTGCCACCTTTAGCTTTGGCGGCAGACTCGTCGTGTTCTCTTCAAAGACGCCCAGCAGCCATGGCCATCCGTCCCAGCCACTGCCCAAGCAACGTTTGGTCGTCCACACCTTCCATGACACAACATTGACTCAGCGTATGCTGGATCTGGAAGCCACTCGGTCTGACCAGCAACAGCGCCTGAAACTGCTCAACCGCCACTGCACTCCATCTCAACACGACCCATCCTCCTTGGATGCTTACGACTGGCCGGTTCTACAGTGCTTATTTTCATCGACCCCACGCCAGGCCTTGCTGGAGTTCCTGGGGCTGGACCCGACCAAGACGACCACGGCTGATCTCGTCGGCAAAGCAACCAAGTCAGCAGCCCCCTACCGACCTTCTGGCCACAACAGCAAGGTATTGTCGCCGCCAGTTTCCCCTGGCTACGACGACAACAGCGCCTCGCCCCGCCCTTTTTTTAACCCAGCACGGTATGATTCTCGTGGCGATGCCGGCGTGGCCGACTCGCTGTCAGGCATTTTCCCTGCTGCAGCCTCGACGCAGGAAGCACCGATGCACGACGATGCGCATTTCTTCGCCGACCAATCAACCACCACGACCGCCCAAGCTGCTTCAGCCTATGCCTCGTCTGCACTCGACAAACAGATCACCCTGGCCCTGGCCGTGGGCAATTTGGACTTGGCCGTCGACTTATGTCTCCAAGACGACCACCGTGCGGCTGACGCCTTGGTCCTTGCGTTTAGCGGCAGTCAGAACCTCATCAACAAAACCAGGCGTGCCTACCTGGAACGCCGGGCCCACGTGCCTTACCTGCAGTTGCTGGACAGTGTGACGCGCCAGGATCTCACGAGCTATGTTCAAAACTGTCATGTCGACGACTGGCGCACCGTGCTGTCAGTTCTGTGTGCCTATGCGCCGCCAGCGCACCTTGTGTCGTTGTGCGACCTCCTAGGCCAGCGCCTCGAAACAGCCGCCACCACCTACCTCGCATCCACCACCCTGCTCGACACCGATGGTGCCGACCCACAGCAGTGGCTTCGCCAGGCACGCGTATGTTACATGATGGCAGGCAAATCCAACCGTGTGCTGGCGCTGTGGCTGGCGGAATGGGAGAGCCAGTACAGGCTCACCGGCAAAGCCAACGTGTTACTGGGCCCAAATCAGCAAGCCATGCTGCTAGTGACCTTGATGGAAAAAATCACGCTCTTGTTTGCAGCCTTTGACCACCAATCCCAGTCGCTCGAGGACCTGCTGCTGTCCGCATCCCCCAACACCGCGTCCACCACCTCGCCAGAATCCATAGCTGTCACAGATCAGCTACATGCAAAGTACGCCGACTATGCTCATCTGCTTGCCTTCCATGGTCACTTGGATCTTGCCTTTAAATATGTCGAAATGATCCCGTCCCATTCACGCGACGTGCTGGTCTTGCGTCACCGCCTGTACGAAGCCATGGGCGCCAACGGCCCCTTGGTCGCCCTCAAGCCTCCCAAATACCCCTTTGATCGACAGCACCATGTCGTTGCTTCATCGCCGCTGCATGGCTTTGCTCAGCACCTCTCGTTTGCCATCGACCCATCTGCTCAGCACTACCCTCATCAGCAGCCCTCTCACGACCTGCATCTTCAGCAGGAAGGACTTGAAGACGACGATGACGATCTACCTGGTATGCTGCCCACACCCATGCCTCAGCGACGTCCACCCTTCGTCGATCCACAGCAGCAGCGGCGGTACCATCGCCTCTCCCGGCAATTATCTACAGACGTATTTGGCCATCAATCATCGCCTCCCAACCCATGGAACCGAGAAGATGTATCGAGGGACATCCTTCACTTTGACCCGATTCAATACCGCCCTCCTGGCCTGTTTCAAGAAGAGTCCTTTTTCGACTCGTTGACTGCGCCTTTCCGCCAGCCAGCTGCTCCTCCCCAGCCACTTCAGCACCAGCGTCCATACCAGCAAATGCCGTACCCGCGACAGCATCTGCAAGGCCTTTACATTGACCCCGACGACAATGAGTACTATGCGGACGCCGACGATCGTCATGACGGCTCGTTTGATCACGATGAGCACCCTTCCTTTTTTGATTCCCCTACGCCTGTCGGTCCCCCGACCGCCCAGCAAGTCGCCGAGGCCAACCGAGCGCGAGCGGCGCCTTTCTATCCTCTACCCCATCAACAGCCACCGCAGCCGCCCACCTATCCCTACCAGCATCAAACGTCGCCGTCCCAGGCCGCCTCGGACCAATCAATGTCGACACCTTTCCAGCAAGAACGCTCACCGCGCCATCTGCAGCAGCAGCAGCATCCATGGGGTTCACCCACCATGCCGACTGGCCATTATCCTGAGAACAACAGCTCGCCGCAGCGCGACCGTGACAGACTTGTCTATCTTGGCCAACCTGATCAAGGGGCAAGGCTGCGTAAGTAAAAAAAAAATACCTGTTAGCCATGTGGCGTTATTGTCATTCTCATAGATTTTCTCTAGCCATGAACCATGACGATCGATCCAGCAAACGTTATGCGTATGTCCATATCATGCAAGTGTTTACAAAGATACTGCCGTCTTCGAGGCAGCATATGGAGGTACAGCGAGAGGGCGACGTCATGCCTCTTCTGACTTGTTTTATCTACCTATCTAGCCTATGCAACGAAAGCAATGGGATGATGTCGAGAAACGTCTGAATGGCTTGTTTGACCAGCTGCAGCAAAACGAGCTGAAAGATGACGTCGTGCAGTCTTTGCTGAAACTCGTCCAAGGTAAAAAAATATCCCAAAGGAAGTTTGTTTAGCTGATATGGTTTTTTTTCTCTTCTTCTTCTCAAACTAAGCTTTATCTGAAGGTAATCATGATCAAGCCACCACGATCCACGCCCAGCTTCTGACAAGCAATATCGAATGCAGCAGCTGGTTACTGGCCGTGATTCGACTGATCGAGTATGACAAACACTCCTAGTATGAAAAGGGGACCGGCGTTTGAAAATAAAAAAAGGGAAGGGCCAAGTCCTTTTCTATTTTTTTTCGTTCTATCCCAATCAGTCTTCATGGCGGATGAATCTACGTTTAAAAAACCTAAACACAAGCCGCATCTTCCTACCATTATCACGACTTTGGATGAACTACGAGAAGAAGATGAAGAGACGATCGTCGAAAGCAAGCTTGTGAAATCGCCTCTCAGCATATCCCGTTCCGAACTGTCATTGACCAGTCTTGTCCGGAGTAGTAGCCAGCATGCCCACCCATCGCCTTCTCTGCTGTCGTCTCCTGAATCCTCTAGCAATGCCAGCTCCCCTACCAAAACCATCGCCATGTCTGCCACCAAATCCAAAGTGCTGTAAGCAAATCCATCCTCTGCCCTGCCATCGCTGACTTTTTTTTTTCTTTTTTCCCATTGATTCAAAAGAAAACGGCGTCGTAATTCCTTCAGCAGCTACCTCTCGAAAAAGTACGAAAAGTCGCTCAAGCAACATCAGAGCCAGAACTGGCTGCCTACGCTGTCACCAAACAGCAATGTCCAGCTCAGCCAAACCGGCAAACTAAGCAAGACCGCCAGCGAATTCCAAAAAGGTCATCGGCCTCGCTCCTATTCAGAGTAAGCGAATGCAGAGGGGGTTAAATGACTCACCTTGTTTCTAGGCTACCTGGAATATCGTACAAGGTGGATCGCGCTCCACCTATTGCCATGACCAACAAGACCCCCATTTATGAATACTACGGTTTTGTGATGTACCTGGCCTCCTTTGTCGTTGTTGGTAAGCGTCTGGCGTATGGCACCGCAAATGGCTGATCCTTCCTTTTTCCATAGGCCTTTACATTGTCTGGGCCTATGTCCCTGACCACATTCTGCATGGTCTAGGCATCACGTATTATCCCAGCAGGTAAAAGAAAAAAATACGAGGTTGATTGGCAGAGCGCTCATTGCCACTGCTAGATATTGGGCCATGGCCATTCCTACTTGGGTTATGACATTTGTGTGGTTCATTTTTTTTTATTTCATGACCTACAACCTCATGAACACGCCACCCTTCGATTCCCTGGATTGCATAACTGGTAAGCACAGACCAAAAAAGGAAAGACCAAGCCCTTGTTCATATCTCGGTAGATGAACATGCCATGATCATGGAGCGATCAAAAATACCACCTCTGGAAGACCGTCCTTTGGATTACATGCCAGAGCTTCACGATATCCCTATCACTGTTGTCAATGCCTATTTGTATCAAGAGCCCATCATTGCACCGTTAACACCATCTCTGTCCAGCCACCACCGAACCTCCTCCGTCTCGTCGTCTTCAAAATTTGGTTAGTCGCTCGTACCCCCCTTTTTTTTTGCATGCATGTGTACATTTTTTTTAGCGTGAAGCATTGTAAATATATTTGATGGTATTGATCTAGGTATTGATCATGATCTTTTGATGATTGAACATACAAAGCAAGTGATAAGAAATCAATCCCAACAAAGTCTCGTCCCCCCCCCCTCCACATATGAAGATAAGATTTACCGAAGAAAATAACCATCGTCATCGCGATTTATTATCCATGAAAGTGTGACAAATGACGACCCCATCTCCACATTTTTTTTTATTTTAAATCAGCGATTGCCCATCGTTCAAAAAATGCTTGTCATGCAAAACTCGTCCACACCCACAAACTTCATATGAAATTTTCAAGAAAAAGTCGGCGCGGAACGCAAAAAAAAAAAAAAAAAAAAAAAGAGTGGCGATCGCTGATCAGGCCCACGCTGGATCTTAAAAAAAAACCCATTGCATCAATGGCAGGCGGGAACGGCCCCAAGTGTGAAGTCACTCCATAAAAACAAACGTGCGCCCTCGTGGATGGTTCGAAAGATCAAGTGGAAAAAAAAAGTGTGATGGGAAGCGATATCATGATGATTATCATGCGACTTTCATCAAGCTTTATCGCTTCTCGTTTAGGTAGCGGGTAGCCGTATCTCGACCAATCAGAGCGCAAAAGGTTCCGATCAAAAAAATGACTCTTCCAAGGAAGATACGGCTGCAAGCGAGGCAAATTCAAAAACTCCGACGCAATGTAAAAAAAGAACAGCAGGGAGAAAAAAAAAGCTCCACACCAAAAGGCTTTCCGTGGAAGGCCAAGAGCAAAAATAAAAGCCTCAGAGAACAATCAAAAGAGCCGGAACCGGTTTTCCAAAAGATTTTTGTTTTCTTCAATGGTTGGCATGGTGAGTTTACCTATGCGCAAGGGCGACGACGGTCATGGGGGGTTGTTCAAGGTATTTTCTGTCTGCTGAAAGGTTATTTTTTAT
This sequence comes from Hesseltinella vesiculosa, assembly GCA_002104935.1. Taxonomy (NCBI): domain Eukaryota; kingdom Fungi; phylum Mucoromycota; class Mucoromycetes; order Mucorales; family Cunninghamellaceae; genus Hesseltinella; species Hesseltinella vesiculosa. Next base: position 426,604 of record MCGT01000014.1, on the reverse strand, counting down.
ATACGCATTTGACTGCAAAAGGAAACTCGGGCTACTCTGATAAGGTCCTCTTCACAAAAAGTCCTGTTTGGTTGTGATAAGGATTAAAAAAAAAATTAGTCACCGACCGTCCTCCCCCTAATTCGGTCATTCATATTTAAGCCCGTCGTTTTGACAGTTTTCTTGCTTTTCTTCCACATTAATTTTTTATTGCACTCCTCAACAAAACCATGTCTGTCATCTCTAACAACAGCGTCCTGAGTAAATACTTGTCTCTTGAACAACATGGCAAGGTCCAAGTTGAATATGTGTGGATCGATGGCTTCAACAACTTGCGCACCAAGACACGTACTGTCAACAAGGTGCCTGAATCTGCTGCTGACTTGCCTGAATGGAACTATGATGGTTCTTCCACTGGCCAAGCCGAAGGTCACGACTCCGATGTCTTGATCCAACCTGTGGCTCTCTACAGCGATCCCTTCCGCGGTGGCGACAACAAGGTAAGGTGACACAGAAAAATCCAGGGACGGGAACCATGGGAAACCGGGACATTGGAGGCTGACGCTCTTTTTTTTTTTTTCCATAGATCGTTTTGTGTGCCACTTACAACCCTGATGGCACCCCTCACAAGACCAACTACCGTCATGCCTGTAAGCAAGTGATGGACACCCACGCCGATCAAAAGCCCTGGTTTGGTATTGAACAAGAATACATGTTCTTCGATCCTGAAACCAACAAGCCCTATGGCTGGCCCAAGCATGGCTTCCCCGAACCCCAAGGCAAATACTACTGCGGTGTCGGTGCCGGCAAGATCTTTGGTCGTGACATCGTCGAAGCTCACTACCGCGCCTGTTTGTTCGCTGGTGTGAACATCTCGGGTGTCAACGCTGAAGTGGCTCCCGGCCAATTCGAATATCAAGTTGGTCCTTGTGAAGGTATCGACATGGGCGACCAGCTCTGGATCTCTCGCTACATCTTGGAACGCGTTGCTGAAGACTTTGGTATCGTGGTGTCTATTCACCCCAAGCCCGTCAAGGGTGACTGGAACGGCGCTGGCTGCCACACCAACTTCTCTACCCAAGCCATGCGTGAAGAAGGCGGTTTGGCTGAAATCGAAAAGGCTATCAACAAGATGGCCAAGCGTCACTTTGAACACATCGAAGTCTATGGTGAAGACAACGACCAACGATTGACTGGCCGCCACGAAACCGGTCACATCAACGACTTCTCCTATGGCGTTGCCAACCGTGGCGCCTCCATCCGTATCCCCCGTCACGTCGGCAAGGAAGGCAAGGGCTATCTCGAAGATCGTCGCCCTGCTTCCAACATCGATCCCTACCGCGTCACTGGCATCATCATGGAATCCACTTTCATGCCCGACAACTAGACTCCTCCCACTTTTTTATTTATTGTATTCATAGAAATCACCTCCCCCATTGTATTATATAGGTTTGCTTTTTTCCTTTTTACCCTGATGTATGTCCATATCAAATAAAAATAATTCACCTTCCGCGCTCAGCTCTCTGTCTCGAGTCACACACGAAGATCCCCTCATCCCAGTTCCGCCTGTGCATCTCCACCTTGAAAAATAGCTCAAAAAGCCACACCGCACCATTTTCTCAAATGCCAAAAAGCCACACGGCAACTTTTTCTCATTTGTACAAAGGCAGTTTATTTTATTTTTTGCGATGCGTTTTTTTTTTCCTCTTCAGCCACGGGCCTTGATTTGTTCCAGTTGGCGCTTGATGCGTTCGGCCCGATCCAGTTCTTCTTTGGCGTCGTTGACCATCTGGCTGGCATCAGCATAGATGGATTCCCATTCATCGCGGTCCATCATCTTGTGATCCACCACGGTAGAGGCTGTGGAGGACCCCGAGCTGGTCTGGGAATGGTTCACGCGGTCAAATGTGTTGTGAGCTTCCGTGGACCATTCATGCAGTCGCTCCTTGAGATGATCCGTACCCGAGGCGGCTCGGTCGTTCAGCTCGTTCACCTTGAGGTCCCACGCGTCGCGCCAAGATTGGGTGGCGACATGGGCATCGTTCAGGGCTGTGGCCGACGGCTGCTTGGTGGTGGTGGTGGCGGTGGCTGCAGACTCGGCCTCATTCTTGGAAGACTGCCACCAATGGCGCGTTTTCTCGGCCGCCTGATCGGCGTCCTTCTTCATGGCTTCGGCCTTGGCGCTGGCGTCGCGCTGGGCATCGTCCATGGCCGACTGGGCGTCGTTCTTGGCCGATTGCCACCAATGGCGGGCCTGGTCAGCTGCTTCGTCGACATCCTTCTTCATGCCATCGACCGTGGCGTTGGCTTCATCCACGGCAGACTGAGCATCCTCCTTTGCTGATTGCCACCAATGGCGCGCTTTGCCCGCCGCGTCGTCGGCCTGGTTCTTGATATCGTCCACCACGGCATCGGCATCGCGTCCGGCCTGGTCCATCGCAGACTGAGTATCGTCCTTGGCCGATTGCCACCAATGACGGGCTTTGTCGGTCGCTTGGTCGATCTCGCTCTTGACATCGTTCATCACAGCATCGACCTCACGGTCGGCCTGGTCTATCGCAGCGCGGGCATCGTCCTTGGCCGCCTGCCACCAATGGTGAGCTTTGTCGGTCGCTTGGTCGACCTCATTTTTCACATTGTCGGCTGCGTGCTGTGCATCCGTTGCAGCTGACTGGGCGTCGTCCTTGGCGGACTGCCACCAGTGGCGGGCGTGGTCGGCCGCCTCGTTGGCGTTCTTCTTCATGTCATCCACAGCTGCATCGGCTTCACGTTGGACATCATCCATGGCTGACTGGGCGTCGTTCTTGGCAGATTGCCACCAATGCTTGGTCTTTTCTTGCGCTTGGTTGGCTGCAGCTTTGGCGTCTGCGGCCGCTTCGTCCGCCTCATCCAAATCATCCTCCATTGCTTCGTCGGCTCGGTCCTTGGTGTCTCGCCACCAGCCTTTGCTGGAGCTTGTGGTCCGGGTGTTGGAGGGGGCTTTCATCTTGTCTGATTTTGAAAAGGCAGCTTTCCAGGAGGGGCCGTTGTCCTGGCCAGCCTTGCTGGTTTTTGCGTGGGCGCCAAGGGCCCCGTGATCATCGAGTATCTGAGCGCGAACTGCATGGCCAGGCTCGCCTTCGTCGCCGATCAGGTCTTCACCAAAGTGCCATCTGGAGGCATGTTTGTGTTGAGAAAGTTGGCTGTCAGCGTCGGAGGCTTGGCTGCCGGAGGAGGAGGTGGGCGATGCATAGACACGAGCGTCGGGTGCTTTTTCGCCAGCGTTGCTGGGGTGAAGGGCGGTGCCGGCATGGTCATCGGCACAGCTGAGTCGGTGTTCCCAGGACGGCCGTTGAGGAGGGTTCTCGTCCTTCAGATCGCGCAACACCTGTACATCCTGTGCGTCTTGGTCGATGCCTTTCTTGGCCTTGTCTGATGCATCTAGGCCAATTCAGTTCCAGCGTTAGAGCTACCTTTTTTCTTCTTTTTCTTTTTTATTTTATTACCATGTTCATGATGTTTTGCATAAATGACTCCTGCACCAAGGGCAAGCACACCACCCACAAAAGCAGGAGCAACCACGTTGCCTGCGCGATAGTCAGCTTGAGAATGCAGACCCCGGCGCTGAAACTGGCGTGCCGAGCCGGCTGCTGATCCAAACAATCCAGGAGCAAATAGATTTTTCATAGTAAGAGATCGCTATATAAATAAACGGTGACGTATAGAGATAGAGAGTGAAGGGGGCTAGAATCACATTCAAAAAAAAAAAGTGTGAAAAAAAGAAAAAAAAATGAGCAGCTCTGTCAAGCACTTAAAAGGGTGGAGCGGAAAACGAAAAAAAAGGCAAGGCAAGGGTATCTGCATGGATCAGCCATTTTCACACCAACGAAAAGACAGCACGAGCTCGAATGGGCCATTGATTCACACGACTGCCAATGGCAATAGCCAAGAGCATCAATAGAGATCCGAAACAAAAAAAAAGTCAAGCGAAAGAAAAACGATATTTACAAAAATATATGGATGTACACTAAAAAAGAATTAAACCGAGGAAATGGGAGGAGCCACCTTGCGTTGCCAGCCCATGTACCGGCTCAATGGGGTCTGGGGAACTTCAAAAAAGGAATAGCCTATTGAAATAATAAAAAAGAGTCAGAGCTCTTTCTTTTCGGTCATTGTCCCCCGCATTTGTTTACCTTGGCCGGCCACTAGAATGTCCAAGAAAGGTTCCAGCAATGAAACATAGTCAACACCAGGATCTTGAAACTGAGGCTGCAGGTGAACCCAAGAGGCCATGTCAATGGTGCCCCATCGTTTCATGTCATCCTTGGTAAAGAGGCAAGGGAAGAATTTAAGCAGGGGTCCATAGATGTCTGGGCGGGTGATGGGCGAGGCAATGTGGTCGTTGATGACATAGTAAATTGGGTAGTGTGGCTCGACCCGGCGATAGTCAAGACAGGCGTCCAGCAAGGCTTTACGGTCGGTAGGCGAGTGGGTGGCGAGATGGCGCTGGCTGTCGAGGAGCGAGGCCAGCGGGGCGTCGGCAGGCACCGGCATGGCAGCCGAAACAGCTTGGTTGATGGGAATGTCGCCAAAGACCTCGAGCACAACGGCATCCATTACTTTTTGCTGCATATCGGGATCCAAGTCGTCGATCGTGAGTCTGGAGCTGTTGGTGGCTGAGTCGTCCAGCAGGGCCTTGTTGACACGCGCGTCCAGAGCAACAATCCGGGCAAGGTTCAATCGCAAGCTGCTAAAGTGGTTGGTGCCGCCAAGCGTGGCGATCATCTGGTAGGCATCGCGGGTCAAGGGTGACAGCTGGTTAGGCGTGACCATGAGGTGGTGCGTGAGCGCGCGGCGTAAGGTCATCTGCTCTTTGGAGGGAGGGAGTGGGTAGCGCGGAGTGGAGGACAAAGCACCGAGCTGGAGGTACTGTCGGTCTCGTACGTTGGCCCATTGCGAAGGAGAGAGGGTATTGCGCAGAGGAGCCGTCAGGGGCGTTTGGTCTTGCGGGCGTTGGCCGGCTTTCCGGGCAGGTGCCTGTTTGTGGGCGTCTCTGTAGAGGGTTGTGTTCTCGGCAAACGTCATGATATCCACCACCGCCACATCCGAGATTGTCTCCTGTACGGCTGTTGCGGTTTCGTCGTAGCCCCAGCCATGGCCTGTCGTGCGCTCCACCACGGTCACTCCAAATTCATCCGTGATGGCTTGTAGGTTGAACAGGGTGGACCAGGGGATCTCGGCCCAATCAGTTGTCACGTCAGCACAGGCAGGATCAGCGGTGGGCACTGACAACTGACCACAGTGAAACCGAAGATGGCTGTCGTTGTCTTGTGACTTGTACGAGGTTGCCAGGGCTTGGAACGGTTGCCAAGCAAGCGGCCGGCCAATACGCAGCATGGGAGCAATCACGATCCTGCCAGTCTCTTTTCCTATGCGAATGGCATTACGGAAGGCTTCATGTTGATCAGTGAATTCCCTGGTAGGCGAAGAAAAAGAAAATGTCAGCGTACATAAAAATAGCACAATGAGGAACATGTTGGATGTTCACAGGCTATCTTTTTCCGGTGCCTCACTTTATGCAGTCTTACCCTTGTGGAAGCCAAGAAAGATATTTGGTGGTATATTCGGTGGATGGGGATGATGATGAGTCAGATTCTATGAATACGTCTTGTCGGTAAGCCTCGGGCGCAAGGGGATTGTCTGACAACAAGGACGCATCTTGGCGAAAGAAAATGGGCACCACAGAGACAGAAACAAAGACAAAGACAAGGATTATCAGCAGGTAGTAAATCAACCGATTTAACCTTGCCATTACTTTTTTAAAATTTGGTATGAGAAAAGGGGGAAAGAGAAGGGGAATCTACTGCACGGAAGAAGAAAGAAAAGGTGAGAGAGATGCGGTGTCTCAAAAATTAGAGCTCTGAGTGTTTTCTGGCATTGGCCACGGCTATGCTTCTAGCTTTGCCGATCAACGTCTCCCTTACTTTCCCCCCTTGATGTTTAACCACAATTGCCAGCGTTGTCTTTCTATCTCTGGGACATTGTCTCCTTTTTTTTTCTTGAGACATCCATGTGCCAAGCTAATTGAGGAAACTATACTTTTTTTTTTGGCCTGCTGTCGCACAAACCCTGACCACCAGCAGAGCCCATTTTGTACGCTGCATGAGCCTAACCAGTTTTGTGGCTAGGAATCAAAATGAGCCCGGGTTATTCTTCAGCTTCTCGATCTTCGTCTTGCCCTAGAGGCAAGCCAATCCGCACTATGAAGTAGATTTGCTCTTCCTCCTTTGTTCACAAACTCTTTGTAGCTGTCTCGTGGCTAGTTGACAAAACCAACCTCGCCTCCTTATTTTGGTTGGCCATGACGTCAATTGCAATCAGCGGTGATTCTGGAGAACTGCCTCTTTGTCTGGAGCTTTCTTGCGATATGTTTTTTCAGCCAGGAACATCTCAATTTGGAGCTGCGTGAGGTCATTTTTTATGTTGCACCCAACCAAACCGAAAGTCTGCCTGTGTACTTGGGCTTGCAATGGTTTGGACCCGCAATGGCTGGGTGATTTCTGCTTTGCCAAGGCAATGGGGGTAGCCTTGGGTTTTAAGAATTTAAAAGCAGAGCAAAATGGGCATAAAAAATCCATTGGCCCCAACTTATGGAGGAACTACAGAATATGACAAGAGACCATGTCTGCAAAAAAAAAGAAAAAAAAAACAGCACTGTTAATATCGTTGAGCCAAGCTTGATTACGTTGAAGCGAAGAATCGCAACGAGGAGGTTCAGAAAATTCACGGATATGAACATTGCACAGGGCTTGAAATCGCCTAATCAAATGCATTTTATGTTTTGAAGCACTGTCTAACGTCAGCCAAGCCTGGATGCAAAATGGATTTCCGTCGTCATTTGGTGGATGCCAGGTATTTCTTTGAAATAGTTTTGACCCTTGACCCAATCGGACATACCGCTGAAATTTCCGAGTGCGCGAGCAAAATCAAGTGTGTGCGAAGTCATTTTAAGTGCATGTTTTGTAATAGCATGGAAAATTTGGGATGAATTCATTTGGATCAGTTCTGCGCTGTGATTTTTGATCAGATGGCCTGGGGGTTCCCTGATGAAAATGGCCGATTTTTTCAGTTTTTTAGCTGGTGGATCGGAGAAGTCAAAACGAAAAGTGATCAAAGTTGGCTGAGCGATCGTCATCAATCGACGTGAATTTTTCAGGATCATCATCATTCATTGGTTTGGGTACTTTTGCATAATGGCACATTGATCTGATCACCCAACAGATCTGTGCAGTGTTTGCCTTTTTTTTTTTTTTTTTTACGAAACGAATGGAATGTCCTATTCAATTCCCGCGCAGTTGCTTTCTTTTTTCTTTTTTATTCTGGGTCTTGTCTTTTCCCATGGCTCCTCATTTACTGCTTTCTTGTCTTTGTCCTCCAACCATCAGCCACTTCCAACATGCTGTGAAAGGTACATGAAAAGCCTCACTTACGAGTCATATCTCATTACTTTTCACGAAGCAGCAAGGACGACATCGCCAAACGCAAACCTTGGTTGAAGGCTGGTGTCGACTTTATGCATAATTGCGTCTTCGTTAGCAAGTCAATGGTCTAACCTCCTACTCTCCATCACACAGAAAACAGAGCATCGTGCCTGTGCTTACAATTCAAACCCTAAGCCTAGTTTATTTTAACAAGTATGTTGCTCCAAGGAATCTTAATGTGCTGCTGCTAGTTTATTAAATTCTATTTTCAAAAACTAATACGACGCCATGCATTGTTATAATCTCTAGTCTCAGCTCTTGAATCCCTGTCGAATGCCCTTGGAGCGAGACCTTGGAGATCAATGTTGAAAAAAAATTGCTGGACAGGTTTTTTGACGGACCGCTCGGACCTGGTGGCCAAGCCTAGAATTGTAAAAACATCGACTTTTTATTTAGGGAAGATATTGACTATTCTTTGACACTACTAATAGAAGATATATTTTGTAGGTGACAGCCTGATTTTCAGGACGATTGAATATCAAATGCAAACTTTCACCCATGACGACGGGTGAAAGGTGCACTTCCCGATTTGGAAGAAAAAGGTCAATACAAAAAAATGGCAGAGTGATATAAGAGAAAAATTTCTAAAGCTAGTTCCTCGACTCGTTTTATTTCTTTTCTTATCTCGACAAACGTATGGATAGGCCTGGCTATAAATTGTGAAATAACCAAGCATGGTCAAAAACGTAACGACCAAATACACTTTTTTCAGAGGAAGGCTATATCTGAACCAATGAGAAGCAACGACGGCCAAGGCTTGATGTTAAAGCAGGACAATTCAAAGATTCTTTGACCGTTTTGTGACAGAAGCATATTGTGAAGCTGGCAAGTGCGTGTGATTATGGAAGTTAGCGAGCTTTTGCATCTTTCGGCTATGGATTTTGGCAGTGATTATTTTTTTTTTAAAAAAAAAAGATCAATTCAACTGACTTCTTTTTTAATTATATGAAAGGCAAAGTAAGGTCGTTTTATTTAATCTTCCCCTTCAACCATCAGAACCAGAGCTAGCAAGATGAAGTTAGTTAAGGGGTTCCTGGTCACCATGCTTTTTTTGTTTACTCACAAGCCTTACGTTGGAGTTTAAAGATAGAAAAAAAGTAAGGTGTAGCACAGCAATAGCCAGCTATTTTTTCATGCACTTTCAAACTTGGTGACACAATCCTTTTCTACCTACACCTTTACCAAATTCGGTTCTAGTCTAACTTCATGTGTGCTTGTTGAGTAGTCTTGAGTGCAAGCAAATTCAGTCCATCATTGCCGTTTGCTAAAACGGCAAACCAACGCATCCCCCCCCCCCCCATTTTTTTTTTTTTTTTGGTTTTTTCCCACATCCTTTTTTCATCATCACGCCATTCCTATGGCCCATTGCTGGCATCCTTCCAAATCATGTCAATAAACTATCATGTGTTTGCCTTTTCAAAATAAACGGCCATTTTCGTCTTTCAAGAACATTTCAACTGCACCGACCAAAAAGGATGAAAAAAAAGAGGTTTCAAACTACGCCATGACAGGGCGATCCAGGTGACAAATGCCAGATTCATTTTTTAATGCTGAAGAAAGCCTTTTTACTCTTTGCATCTTTATGGAGAACCTTGGTCCTAAGCTTCAAATAAATTCAGATGCGCTACTCAATACCAATTGTACTTCATTTCATTTTAGAAAAAAAAAATAATTGGCTGCAAAAAAGCGATGTGGGAAAAATAAGAAAAAAATTTGGGGGTCGTTTCTTTTTGCCTGGCTTAAAACGGCAACGACAGATAATCAATCAAGACGTCTTTGGTTTTTTTCCGTTTACCACAAAGACTACCATGCAGAAGACTAAAATTGGTAATGAAAGGCTTACAGTACATAGGAGTATGTCAACAAAAAATTACGTAAGGTCGTAGGACGAAAAAAAAAAAAAAGTTGGATTGCTCTCGCATAATGCTGACTACGTCCAACGATTCGCTTTGTTCTAATTTTTACTTGGTGTTTTGCTGTCACACAACTCCAACGCATGACTATGTAACTAAACAAGAAAACTAGTAGTGTTCACCGAAATTGTATGACCCTTGAAACATTCAAGGCAAAGGGTGCCAGAACAAGAAAAAGAGTGAAACACCAACTATGGCATTCAGCCCTGTATAAGCGGAAACTAGATGAGAAAGATAGCCAAGCAGGCTTAATTTGTTGATTGAGTGTTGATGTGGATCAGGTATAAAATCTGAAAAATAACAGTGATGATCTTCGCCCAATGGCTGGCGCCTGGGACTTTTGCTCTTGGGGACTCCGCCCATCTTGATAGGAATTCATTCTTGCCTGCGTCTTGATTCCCAAGGTGCAATAGCAATCTATAACGGGCTACAAAGCATTGTAACATGAAATCAAAGATTTACGACAAGCATTTGTTGGTATCTCTTAATCGGGGGGATAAGAATGGCGTGATGATGAAAAAACGATGTGGGAAAAAAACCAAAAAAAAAAAGAGGGGGGGGGGATACTTCTTCTTCCTTAGCTTAAACGGCAGCGAATAAAAGTTTGAACTGAACCAAATTTGGAAAGGAGGATGGAGGATTATGTTACCTACACCGAAGGAACACGCAATCAAACGATATTCATCTTAAAAAGAGATATCTCTCTCCTGGAAAATGAAATGCCTTCCATGCAAATGCTTTTTTATTGACTTTCTGCAATGGAAAGGGAGTGGAGAATGAACATCAAAGTGCCAACATGCAATTGACGCTTGATGATCCTCATGATCTCAAGGGAAGTCTCTGTGGGAGACCTTTTTCATTTAACTTGTATTTTTTTTCCTTGTTATCGGATTCCCGAAAGCCTGCCAGCCATCGGGTGGCATGTTCCCTAGCCGCCTCCCTAGTGAGGCCCCTCCGGCTGGAGGGTGAGCTGGGACTAGCCTACCAGTACGCCAAGCTAAAAGAACAGACGTCCTAGCTCCAAGGGCGCAACCCCTCGGCCATTAGGAATCGACTGTTCACTCCAAGATGTGAAGGTGCTAGGGCCAGCTAGCACCAAAGAGTGATCGTGTAGGAATCACCCCACTCGGAGCCGCAGAAGGTTACCCTTTCAACGAGAAAAAGCAGCGTTTGGTGGAAACAAGGGGCCTCTCCACCCTCGTATCCACCGGTGAAAGAAAAAAAAGCGAGAAAGTCGACAGAATGGCCTCTTTTTATACTTTTTGAAGTAAAATCATTATTTGGTTTATTTGAAGAATGTTTCAAGTTTTTTTTTTTTTTTTTTTTTTTCAAAATAGGTGAAGAAGCTTGGTAACACAGTAACTTGACAGCCTTTTACTCTGTCGGTTTTAACGCCTTTTTTTTTTTACTCTATGCATGCCCATAGATAGCCTTGGTCTAAACTTTAAAATGAAACCAAGAACGCCTCGTCAATAGAGGAGCAACAGAGCCAAAAAATCATGTGAAAAAAGGAGGATTGGAACAATGCAGTGAAAGAGTAATCCCGGTGACCATTTTTATGGCCATTGACAAGCGAGTCCCCCCATTTTTTTTATTTTGAGCTTTCTTCATTTTCACATGATTGAAGAACAATGGAGACATTTTTGTGAAAGGCCTTGGATTTTAAAGTTTGGGATCAAAAGTAAAGAAATCAGTAAACGGCAACGAATAAAAGTTTGAACTGAACCAAATTTGGTAAAGGAGAATGGAGAATTGTGTTACCCACTTTGACAGTAAAAAATGTCAGGGAAAAAAAAAGAAGCTGGCGGCTGCTCTTTGATGGGCGCCCGAGGCCTTCAATCCATTTTGTGCTACGCCTCACCCCTCTCTCTTTTTTTTTTTTGTCTCCAACAGTTCCAACGCATGACTTGCAGGTAAACAAGAAAAGCAACAAAGTTTAGCCACTAGCATCCTGCCTTATCTCCATTCATACGACCTTTGAAAAAACGTAAAGTCATAGTCTCGAACGAACATCAGTTGCAATGTTTGGTGGCAATTTGCCCAGCCAGTTCAATGGTTTTCTCACTCTTTCAAATCAGGGACTTTTTACGAGGTATAATCATTTGAAAATAAAACGAAAGACTAAAAATAATTGATGTGGGAAAGAGAGAAAATGAAAAAAATGGGGGGAGGGGTGAAGAAGTGTATTGTACTGCGATCGACTGTCGACGTATTCAAAAATAGAAAGCACTTTGTTGCGCAGGTCATGCGGTTCTGCCGCATTCCTGAACAAATTGCATTGTCGCTTGCATTCACATTCTATTTCCTGATTTACTGTACCGTTCTGTTAACATAAACGGTACGATCAATGGTGACGGGGTTTTACTGGATTGGCTGCCAGTCACCAGCCAATAGCGCCGCACGAAAAATTTGACTGTCAACGCCAAAAAAAAAAAATATGAAGCGTGTCGCGTCAGTGTCCTTTTTTTTTTCCTGCTTTCTTACCTTTCATGGCGAAGTTATCATATACTTGATTAGATTGGAAAGAACCAGAACCCAATAAAACCTGACACAGCACACAAGACAGCCCCAAAAAAATAGTGCAGATTAAAGTTCATTTGAGTTAATTTACCCGGAATGCCCGCAGATTTTGAAACTCGCCCAGTCCTACGATGCACAGCCCCTGTACCTGAATTCATTGTATCTCCACTTCTTCGACGCGCTGCATTACTTTGCAACCTGTTTTACTTCTCCTGTTGTATTTTTTTATAAAAAATAGATAGAAACCATGGCAATAAAAAACACTCAATATGGCAAAGCTAATGCCCTGCTGTGATTGGCTGGATCAAGTGGCTTTTGTTGTTTACTTTGTTTTTTTTCATCATCTTCTTCCTTTACTGATTTACGATGTTGATGTTTGCCGCTGCTGTTTTTTCGCGCTTCTTTGCCGGTGTGGCTCCTCCAATGCCCACCGAGCCTGCTACTGCCACCATGCCTACTGCCATGACAACGACTGCCACCACAGCCATGCTGATCGACGCTCCCAGCAACGATTTCGCTCTTGCTGGCGAGTTTGCCATGCTCGCATGCGCATGTCTCTGCGGCCTCTGGCTGCTCCGAATGATCGTTTCCCGTCGATCTCACCTAGGCGTAAGTTGACTTTATGTTTACTGATATGATTGTATTGAATACCTCGGATTGATTCTTTTTTTTTTAAAAAAAAATATAGCGTGAGCCTAGCAACGCTTCTGTCGCTTCTGGCTGTGTGCCTTTGCTGTTGCCTGCACCTTTGTTGCAGCGCCCACCTTTGTCCGCCCTGCCCGCCGATCCTTGGCTTGGTGCTCGTCACCCTGGTGGCCCACGTTTGCCACAACCCACCAATGCTGACAAGACGGTGAACCCCTGGCTTGGTGCCCGCTCACCCTTGCCTCTTCCTGTGCTGGTGTGTCCGCCTCTGCCCGCCGACCCTTGGCGTGATGCTCGTCGCCCTGGTGGCCCACAATTGCCCCAGCCCGCCACACTTGACAAGGCAATGAACCCCTGGATTGGCGCCCGCTCTCCGTCTCCGCTGCCACGTCCTGCCCTGCCATCGCCTCCTCTATCAGCTTTGCCCGAGGACCCATGGTTCATGCACTCGGCCACTGCTGAAACGTCCGTCGCCGCCACTGCCACCACCACCACCACCACCACCGTCACGTCCGCCGCCACCGCCACCGCCACCACCACCACTGACGCCGCGCCCATCATCACCAACGTGACCATTGTGTGTGGGCCAGTTTTCCTGATCGCGCCCGCCTCCACCAAGACGCTTTCTGCCATGAACGCCCTGGTTTTGGAAAACCCATGGGCTTAGGTATGAATCCAAACAGATACAACGAACTAGACAATAGCTAATTTTTATTGATTTCAATGATCCATGTTATAACAGAAGCCTCCATGCTGGGTAAGTAGATATGGACAATGAACTCCTTGGAAACTTTTTAACCAAATCATACCCATTCACTTTTTCTGTGGTATTCTAGCTGGCATCCTGGCGCCAGGAACAACTCAATGGCTTGGGAACCAACTGAAGGACCTGGGCTTGGGAACCCCTTGAAGCACCTGGGCTTGAGAACCCTTAAGACCTCACACCAGCAGCAACGTCGTGCCTTGGTAAGTTGAAATGGAACGCTTGAGCATTAAAACGTTCTAACCTCAGCTTTTTTTTTGTGGCAGTCTGTGGCAACCTGGCACCACCACCGCGCCAATGGCTTGGGAACCAACTTGAAGAACCTGGGCTTGGGAACCCCTTGAAGCACCTGGGCTTGAGAACCCTTAAGACCTCCACCAGCAGCAACGTCGTGCCTTGGTAAGTTGAAATGGAACGCTCGAGCATTAAAAATGTTCTAATCTTGGCTTTTATTGTGGCAGTCTGGCGGCAACCTGGCACCACCACCGCGCCAATGGCTTGGGAACCAATTTGAAGAACCTGGGCTTGGGAACCCCTTGAAGCACCTGGGCTTGAGAACCCTTAAGACCTCCACCAGCAGCAACGTCGTGCCTTGGTAAGTTGAAATGGAACGCTCGAGCATTAAAAATGTTCTAATTTTGGCTTTTTTTGTGGCAGTCTGGCGGCAACCTGGCACCACCATCGCGCCAATGGCTTGGGAACCAATTTGAAGAACCTGGGCTTGGGAACCCCTTGAAGCACCTGGGCTTGAGAACCCTTAAGACCTCACACCAGCAGCAACGTCGTGCCTTGGTAAGTTGAAATGTGAAGCTTGAGCATTAAAAATGTTCTAATCTTGGCTTTTTTTGTGGCAGTCTGTGGCAACATGGCACCACCACCGCGCCAATGGCTTGGGAACCAATTTGAAGAACCTGGGCTTGGGAACCCCTTGAAGCACCTGGGCTTGAGAACCCTTAAGAGCTCACACCAGCAGCAACGTCGTGCCTTGGTAAGTTGAAATGTGAAGCTTGAGCATTAAAAATGTTCTAATCTTGGCTTTTTTTGTGGCAGTCTGTGGCAACATGGCACCACCACCGCGCCAATGGCTTGGGAACCAACTTGAAGAACCTGGGCTTGGGAACCCCTTGAAGCACCTGGGCTTGAGAACCCTTAAGACCTCACACCAGCAGCAACGTCGTGCCTTGGTAAGTTGAAATGGAACGCTTGAGCATTAAAACGCTCTAACCTCAGCTTTTTTTTTGTGGCAGTCTGTGGCAACCTGGCACCACCACCGCGCCAATGGCTTGGGAACCAACTTGAAGAACCTGGGCTTGGGAACCCCTTGAAGCACCTGGGCTTGAGAACCCTTAAGACCTCCACCAGCAGCAACGTCGTGCCTTGGTAAGTTGAAATGGAACGCTCGAGCATTAAAAATGTTCTAATCTTGGCTTTTATTGTGGCAGTCTGGCGGCAACCTGGCACCACCACCGCGCCAATGGCTTGGGAACCAATTTGAAGAACCTGGGCTTGGGAACCCTTTGAAGCACCTGGGCTTGAGAACCCTTAAGAGCTCACACCAGCAGCAACGTCGTGCCAGGTAACTTGAAACGGGCAATGTGCCCCTTGAAAAGCTTTAACGTCAGCTTTTCTGTTTTTTTTATGACAGTGTGGTATTAATGGGACACCACCGAAAACTGAATAGCTTGGGATCCCTCTGTACCAAGATGATACCCTGTGCACATAGACGATACCCTGTGCGCCTAGCCGATAACCTATGTACCTCGATGATACCCTGTGGACCTAGACGATACCCTGCACGCCTAGAAGATACCCTGAACGGACAAAAGATACCCTGTGCGCCTAGAAGATACCTTGCACGCATAGAAGATACCCTGCACGCCTAGAAGATACCCTGCACGCCTAGAAGATACCCTGCACACCTAGAAGTTACCCTGTGCACCTTGAAGATACCCTGTGTGACTAGACGATACCCAGCACACTTGGTAGATACCACTGAACATATAGAAGATACCCTGTGCTCCTAGAAGATACCATGCACGCCTAGAAGATACCCAGTGCACCTAGACGATACCCTGTGCGCCTTGAAGATACCCAGCGTGACTAGATGATACCCAGCACCCTTGGAAGATACCCTGTGCTCTGTCCATATTGATTATAGGTAAGAAAGATTTCCAACGTACTACTAGTTCAAAAGACTCACTTTCTTTGTTCAGATGCCTCATCTGCTATGTGCAGTTGAGTGGTGAAACGATAACCATAGACACCTGGACGGGCCCAAATTGTACGTCATATAAAGAGAGAAGACTCTCGGCGATTGGCTAACCGTTTATGGTTTATTTAGATGTTTTGTCGACAAATGCACATACTGTACCATATACTTCAAGTTGATGCCCACGGGACACGTAGACCAACGCCTAATTTGCAAGTCAGAAAAAACTTGAATCATGAATCAGTATGATTGACTCTCGCTCTACCCATTGTAGATTCGCGCCGCCCCTAGTAACTGACCCCGCATTCGCCTGCACCATGCCCTGCCTGCCATAGTCACCAACTCCAGCGAGCCCCGGAACTTCTCTTCTGCTTTTGCGCGATGACGGTCATCCCTGTCTCCATACAGCGGAGATTGATGTCATCTCTGGACCCAACGGTGGCCGGTCTCTCTTTTTATTTATGCCTTCCGACTAGCCCTAACGATGCAGGTAACTGAAAAAGTGTGTGACTCACCTTTTTCTTTCTGACACTTCGCAGTTGATGGAATTTCCCATGGAATAAGAATGGCATGAAGACTGTGGATAAACGAGAGACACTGGACTGTTTGGGCTTCTTTTGCACACCACACCTGAATATCGCAGGTACTCTCTTTGCTCTAGGTCAAAGGTAAAAACTATCTTTTATTAAAGGTTGCAAAATGACTAACCTTTTTTTTTTTTGATTTATGTGCCTGGCACACAATGAAATGGTTTTTGGCGGCAACAAAAACCATTCCATTGTGTGCCTTTAGATCATGCTTCTAATCCCTCTCTTCCGGATCACTAATTTTGGCAAGCTGCACCCAGCTTCAAACACGGGGAAGTTCAATCCAATCTTAATCGAGCCATAGCTGACCGCCTTTTTTTTGCAATATTTTTATTATTCAATTGCTCTCTGTCGTTATGAGGGGATGCCTCGAGACCTCAACCCTCCCATTCTCCGCCTTATTGGTAAGTCATGTGTTTTCTTTCCACTTGGAACATGTGTGTCTAACCAATTATTTTATTCATGTTTGACTGGCTCCAACGCGTCGGCCTTCTTCGCTTATGCCTCCAACAACCTGCTATTTGCTGCTGACCAAGAACCTCCTCGGAACATAGCAAAGTAAGTTTCCTAGGTAGAAATGATTCTTCCATATCAGTGAAGCTAACCCCCTTCTTATTTCTAGCTTGGTTATCCTCCCTCGAGTTGCCGCCCTTGGGGGGCTAGCAAGTGCGCCCACTTGGCTAGTCAGTGTCCTCGCCTTTCCTCATGTCGTTGCTATATCTTGTCCTCTGTGGGTGTATCCTGATGCTGGTTCATTGAAGTGTCGCCTTGACTTTCGTGGGAAAGCAAGAAGGAAGAAACGCAGTCTTATGCTTTGGATGTTCGCCCCTGTAGAAGGGTGAAAGACAGGTATTTGTTTGGGGGAGGAGTGCTCCTTGGTGAAGGGGTTGTCATCGCTTTCTCTGCTGGAGAACGGGGCACCTGAGCGCAGTAAGTGGAGGAGAGGAGGGGATAGGTCGCTGGGGGGTGATTTTTTTTCAGTCAGGGCAGGATGCATTGACAACACGTGCCGACGATCATTCCAACATTCAAGCCTAGAAGGATGAACTCATGGTTGCCAAAGCTCAAAACGTGGAAGTCAAAACCACACAACATCACCGACATCCGTTGCATCATCACAGATAACACTTGCAAACAGTTCAACTGTACCAATAGGCAACCAAAACATCCGATCAATGATGACCTGGGAAGAGCCAGCAACCTGATCTCAATTATGATTTACAAGTCTCACCTCAGTGGTCAGCACTCAAATCTGGCTTCATATTAGTCTACTCGACCCATTCATCGTCATCCCTGAAAACAGTATGATCGATGGCAGCTATCACTGGAATGATCGTTAAGGCGAATGCGGGGCAACACCAATACCGTCAAGCCAAGCCTAGGGTTTCAAGCTCCTATATATTATACCTCTCCTTGGAGTGTCAAGCAATAGCTCTGTCAAAATGGCAACGAAAACCCAACGCATTGCTCCGTTGGCCATCGAAAATTCTCATCACTGCACTCCAAAGAGCAATATCAGCCGAAAATGAAGCATTCTCTCAAATAACCAATTTTCTGCTGTCAAGGATTCACTGCAGAAACGTAGTGGCATACTGTACCTTGATTTTGGCTTCAAGATTATCAGCAGATACTCTCACCCGCATGATTATTAAGACAATTGCGAGGGTCCTGCGATATCCGAATGCAAGGATATCAAGCACAGCTATACCATCACTCACCTTGGACCCTCGCCTGGCATCATGAACAACCCTGAAGTTGGTAAACAGTCTCAATCGTAAGTAATTTTTTTTTTGCCCGGCTGTTCTAACATTCAAATCCCTTCAGACACAAAACTGGGGCGGCGCGATCCTTGCTGGAACTAAATCACCAGCGAAACCTGGCAACGAAGAACATGGAAATCCTAAAGAAGCATGAAAGAAACTGCAACATGATTATCAAGTCATTTGCGAGGGTCCTGCGATATCCGAATGCAAGGATATCAAGCACAGCTATACCATCACTCACCTTGGACCCTCGCCTGGCATCATGAACAACCCTGAAGTTGGTAAACAGTCTCAATCGTAAGTACTTTTTTTTATTTTTACCTCGGCTGTTCTAACATTCAAATCCCTTCAGACACAAAACTGGGGCGGCGCGATCCTTGCTGGCAGCAAGTCACCAGCGAAACCTGGCAACGCAGAACGTGGAAAGTCTAAAGAAGCATGAAAGAAACTGCAACATGATTGTCAAGTCATTTGCGAGGGTCCAACAATATCCAAATGACGTGGATATCAAGCACAGCTATACCATCACTCACCTTGGATCCTTGCCTGGCATCATGAACAACCCTGAAACTGGAGAACAATCACAATCGTAAGTGGCATTATTGAACCGGTCGTCATACACGAGGCAAGGCAAGGGAAGAGACCATTGGCATCTCTGGGCGCAAGTAAGCATGTTTGTGAAAGGGAGCTACATTATAGAAGCCATCATCTTAAGCACTGACACTTTTTATTTTCATGGTAGGTGTCTACTTTTGGAAGCATTCTCTACTTGAAAGCATCTATCAAAACGCACCTCTGGCATTAGCTGGTTGGGTCAGTGGATCTTTTTCAAGCAAAACCTCGGTTGCATTTGGTGGTAGGTAAGTTTTTATGAAGGTGTGATTATGATAAAGTCTACTAGAGCACGAGCATAACGAGATGGATTTTTTAGTGTGGTGGCACAATTGGCATCTCATGGGCGGAAAGCAAATCTCAGCACACTTTTATGATGGCATACTCGAAGTAACTCTCTGGCTCAAGTCCTCTGACTGCCGCGATAAATAAGGTTACGTTGATGGAATACAAATGGATGCAAGGTGGTGATGCTCACTTTTTTTTTTTAATACATCAAGATTATATTCAAGTTTACATGGCGCTACACGCTGCTTTTGGCATTTTGCCTGGTGTGGTAGTATGTGCGTATGATTGCACTGGTGTTCTGTCTGGTAAAAAATGGCCACAATTCGACTTAAGGAATCCCAATTTGACCCAGGACAAGAAAACGTTTGTACGCGCATTCAAACTTCATCTGGATGGGGAGCGCGAACAAATATGTGACACGCGGTTGGCTCTTCGCTGACCAATGACTATGCAATTATCTTGAATTTTGACCGAAGATGACTCAAACTCGAACAACTGCGCAATCCTGCAAAAAGCACAATCCTGCAAAAAGCACAATCCTGCAAAAAGCACAATCCTGCAAAAAGCGCAATCCTGCAAAAAGCGCAATCCTGCAAAAAGTATGCGATAAAAAAAAAGAAAAAGAAAAAGAAAAAGAAAAAAAAAAAGAAAAAAAAAAGA
Source organism: Hesseltinella vesiculosa (assembly GCA_002104935.1). Lineage (NCBI taxonomy): Eukaryota > Fungi > Mucoromycota > Mucoromycetes > Mucorales > Cunninghamellaceae > Hesseltinella > Hesseltinella vesiculosa. Next base: position 407,145 of record MCGT01000014.1, on the reverse strand, counting down.
AAAAAAAAAAAGAAAAAAAAAAAAACCATCATTCAAAATCGCATGGCATAATAACTTGCCCTCAGCTGCTGGCAGCAAATCAAAATCACCAGCCCCTCGCGTAATACCTCTCCTCCGACTCCAATGGCATTGCTTTCTCTTGGCGCCTTCCTTTTACCATGGCAGACACTCGCATCATATACACACACGTACCACACAACAACTTGAATAGCCTGTATTAAAATAAACGAACAGACATCATCTTGAAGATGTCACAAAATAAACATATTTCTTTTACTTGGTGGGTGGTGGTGGGTAGCTGATGTACCGGTATGCTGAGGTAGTGTTCAGTTGCATCACGTTCAACTTGACCCCATTGTCCTTACATAGCCAAACGGTTATTTTATCCCTCCTAAGCGAAAATTATCAGGTCCGTACGGTACCGTACCAGTACTGTCCATGCCAATGGTTGCGCAGTTTTTTTTTTTTTTTTTTTTTTTTTTTTGGGGGGGGGGGTGCTCCCTGCAAGGATGGCTAACATAAAGGCATCTAGACACTGATCTTTTGTATTATTTCTTCACCTTGCAGCCCTCCGTTGCAAGAATGTTGGTCTCCAAGGTCTCGCTCCAAGTGCATTCGATAAGGAATCAACAGCTGGGTCTAGTGATTACGACAATGCAGGGCGTCACATTGGTTTTTAAAATAAATTTTTAATAAACTACCTGTATGCTGGATGCAGCAATGGCAATGAATGAAAAAAAAAAGGCAAATGACATAGTAGCCGGAAAATGGTGTTGAAGAAGAGGTTTATACTCTCCCAGAAAAAATCTGAATGGAAAAATGATATACAAAAAAAAAACTGTTCTAGTTCACTTGGATTAAGCTTGGGAATGTTGTTTTGAGGACAGAGTGCGCTCATCTCGAAAAAAAAAAAATTGGTCTCCAAGACACGCGTGAAAACCGTCAAAGTCTGAAAAAGCAATTGCGGGGACGGGAACCAAGTCATTATTCTGGGGTGGGCTTTCGGTGCTGCTCCCCTCTCCCACCAATTCTGGCTTTTGTTTGTTCTTGCCTCCTTTTTTTAAACTCCCTTCTCTTTTTTTGGTCTCTCTCTTTTCCTTTTTTTTGTGATTCTTTTTCTTTACTCTTTTTTTTCTTTTTTTTTTGATTTCTCCAAGTTTACACCGACTACGTTTTCGGTAGGTTTTCTTTTGTTTCTCTTCCATTTCATTATCTTTCTTAACAATTATATTTTTTATCAATTTCGGTGTCAGTATTATATTTAAAGGGTCGCCCCACAACAGTCATCCCGGGTTCGAAAAAAAACCCATATTTAGACATGGCAAGAAAAGTGTAATGTTTAAGCAAATACTTGCCTTCAAAGGGAATGAAAATAATTGTGAGCGATATATTTTTCTTTATATGGGTGATGGATTTTTTGAAAATATACTTTCTAAAAAAGTAGCAATTATACTTTTTAGGAAAGTATATTTTCAAAAAATCCATCACCCATATAAAGAAAAATATATCGCTCACAATTATTTTCATTCCCTTTGAAGGCAAGTATTTGCTTAAACATTACACTTTTCTTGCCATGTCTAAATATGGGTTTTTTTTTCGAACCCGGGATGACTTGGTTCCCGTCCCTGCAATTGCTTTTTCAGACTTTGACGGTTTTCACGCGTGTCCTGGAGACCAATTTTTTTTTTTCGAGATGAGCGCACTCTGTCCTCAAAACAACATTCCCAAGCTTAATCCAAGTGAACTAGAACAGTTTTTTTTTTGTATATCATTTTTCCAGATTTTTTCTGGGAGAGTACAGTATATTTTACGCCTTCAATTTTTTTTTCGAAACCTTCTGTACCTTTTGTATACCATCGCCATGTTTTTTTTTTCTGCGCGCGGGTAGTTCATAGATCTGACATCTTTTTTTGGGGGCTTTAAACACCGATGTTAAAATTGTCACCGCAGCCAATTCTGCCTGCGGATATTTGCAACGCTCTTTTTTGATACGACTAACATGGCCCCGAGCTCTGTTTTATTTGTTTTACCATAAAAATCACAAGAAATGAAAAAAGGTGCAAAAGAAAGCCACGACTCAAAAAAAAAATTACATTAGGAATTCGGATATTTAATTATCCATCACAGAAAACTAAAAGTTACTATCGGCTGAGCGTAACCATGTTTAAGCCGTGTGCAACGTCTCAGTGTCAGCAAAAATACAAGTTATAATTTTATCAAACTATAAGTTTAAATGATATTGATTGTAGGTCTAGAGATTACAACAATGCATGGCGTCATATTGATTTTTAAAAATAGAATTTTAATAAACTAGCAGCAGCCCATTGAGATTCCTTGAAGCAACCTGCTGGTTAAAATTAGGAAGGCTTAGGGGTTGAATTGCAAGCACAGGCTCAATGCTCTGTTTTCTGCGCGAGGGAGAGTGGGTCTTTGACGTTTTAGAGGGCATTCAATAAAAGTCCCATGGCCAGCTTTTATTCACCATTAAAAAAAGTGTTCAGAATGATTAAAAAGGACATGATCAGCGTAGAGGCAGGCAACATGGAAATCGGTAGGTGGTTTATATTTTTCCTTTTCACGGGTCGGCTGAGAAGTATATCGCACCATTCGTCCAGAGCTTTGATGTTCATGGAGACAGAGAGATGAGCAAGAGTGGTCGTTGATGTTGACAGCTATAACCCAAAGGCTCCGTAGGGCGACGTTCAGGTGCAGGAAAGGGCCTGATCCTTGAGGGTCTAGACTGAGCTGGTGGATGCGAGTGTCAATGAAGGCGAGAGAGGCAAGTCGAGGAAGCTGGTGCTGCAGGAGATAGAAGAAGAGATCGGATCGGTAGACATCGGTATGCATGACTGTAAGGTTGGCGAGGTTGAATGTGTCCGGGGGTGAGTCTGGGAAGTGGCGTGGACAAGCTTCATGATGAAGATCAACGCAGGCAAGGGACAGCGAAGTCAGGCTTGGGCACATCAGCAGCAGCTGAATCAGAGACACGTGGGTATGGCCGCGGTCTTGGGTGAGATGCAGAGTGGTGAGATTGGCAAAGGTACCAGGAGTGAGGTGGCAGAGACGAAACAGTGCTGGCAGTCCGGAGGAGCAGTCGTCCAACTCCACTTGCAGCTCGTCTTGGGATGGGTCATCGGTGCTAACCAACGGTAGGAACAACGTGTCTAGCTGCTGCATCAAGGGCTGGCATTCGAGAAGTCGCTTGGCGGGGAAAGTCTCGTGCGAGTAGCTGGTGCTCATTTCAAAGTGTCTGAGTTGACAGTTCCATGAGCCCGAGTTCATGTGGTCGACCAGCCCATCGAGGACTTCTTCCATGGTCCAATCAGGGGTGGTAAAGTGTTCGTCAATGCTAAAAGACGCCAAAGACCGGCAGGCGGTGATCCAGGACAAGAGGCCTTCCAACATCGAGCGAGGGACTTCTCGATACTGAAAGTGCATATCGACCAAGGAAAGCAGCTGTAAGCCTGGATACAAGGTGGTGAGTAAAGGGAACCATTCGTCTGACTCAATATCAACAAGCCTGAGGACCAGAGACCGTACGGACGAATGGACTGGTCCCTTTACTAACAACCGTGGACCACTGAGTGTAATTCCCTTCATTGAGAGGTGGTGGAGGCTGCGGCAGTGGTCTTGGAGCCAGAACAGGGCATTGTCATCGAGGGGATAGTCATCATCGAGGTCGTCAAGATGCAAGGTTCGAAGAGCAGGGAACAGGTCGAGGATGGGCCGGTGAGGCACTGGAAAGAGCTGGACCACGCTGTCCAACTGCTCATCAGAAAGGGCAAGATCAGTGAGTTGACGGTAGAGAGGCTCCTGTTGATGCACTGAATCTGGTTGCATCAAGAGGCGAATACGACGGATGCGAGGAAAGTAAGGCAGATCAACGTTGAGGATATGGTCGATGGCAAGAGACATGGGGTAACCGTGTGCCCAATCTGTGACAACAGGATCATTCGATAGGAGCGTATCACATGGCTTGACACAAGACAGGGCTTCCAGGCTTGGGCAGTGTGAAGCAAAGATCGCGATGCAGGTGATCTCCATTCCGTATTGGCAGTAAAAAGCGCCATCATTCATTAGGATCGCACGGATGGCCGAACGGTAAGCAAGAGGCAGCACCTGCAGTGACTTCAAAAAGCTTTTCAGTTGATGACTGGTGTGGATGTACACGGTGTCGTAAAACCTCGTGAGTGAATGGTAAGCCCAAGCGTGAGAGACAAGACAGGTGTTCAGTAAGTGACGCGGAGCCAGATGCTGAAGGATGAGAGGAACAAGTTCCAATGGCAATGACATTGGTAGAACTTGATGTACTCCATCAAGAAAGAGAAATGAGAAAAAAAAACACAGGCATCAAGGGAAAAAAAAGGGGGCACAAGTTTCTGCCACCATCTTTCAAACCCAGCTACAAAATCACTCGATGGTGCCACAACTGGTGAAAGCAGACATACCAGTTCAGTAACATGTCAAGTAAGCCTAAGGAGTCATAGGTGAGCACGGTATGCTCTATGTATGGGAACGCTGGCGGTCATGGGGAGATGGAGAGAGGTACTGGAGAGGTTATTTCTTTACTGACGAGGAGTGAAAAAGGTGGTATCGATGGAGTGATGGTAAATAAATAGAAGAAAAAAAGAGGGCCTATTCGGCTTCCAGAGGCACGCTGGTGAGGCCAGTGAATTCATAATCAAATTGGTCGTCTTGGAAGGGATGAACCCAGCCGTTGGATTCGGAGCTTTTGGCCATCAACCAGAGGCGCAGGAGATGACGGGCTTGTCCAGGACGGTCAGTATAGGCTGTGCGGGCATGCAGGATTTGGTAGTTTTGCACCAGTTGAATGTCTCCGACTTGCAATTCCATATTCAAGGCTTCCTTTTCACAGAGATCTTGAATGTACTTCATGGCTTCGAACTTTTCAGGCTCGATGGAGACGTCCTTGAAACGAGTCATGGTTTCGAAAAAGTGGGGGCCCCAAAAGGTGAAAAGGTGGTTGTTGTGATACACCATGGGAGCAGCCGCCATGTAAGGAGCTTCGTCAGGGCCATGTTCGCCTTTTCTAAAAAGGGAGAAGAGGGTCAGCCATGGGCCAACCAGTTTTTTTTTTTTTTTTTTTTTTACCTGTCCCAGAGCCATTGGCTTTTGAGCAATTGGATAATATCAGGACGTTGTTCTTGCAGTTTGTTATAGATGGTATGGGACGAGACAAGGGAGCTGAGGCCGCCTTCATAGCCCTTGGTAAGACAGAAGAGGCCAACGACGTCGGTGCCATCGACATGGAAGGGCTGGGCTTTGCGGGTAGCATAGATGCGCGTGGTGGGGTCATCGGCATTGTAGACCGACTTTGTTGCGGAGCCAATAGAGATGTCCTTGACATGGCCCAGAACATGACCCTTGAGATTCTGAGGCTTGCGCGAGCCAATGTAGGCACCGATGCCCATGAAGATGGCTGCTTGATCTTGGCGTTCATACTGCTGCGCAGGGAAGCCGCGGATCAAACCAAAGCCTCGGCCCTTGAACAGCGTTTCTTTTTGCTCTTCAATGACCTTGGCAAACGATGTCAAAGGGAAGTTTTCTTGTGTGATCTCGACCTAGTTGTAGCGGGTAAGACGTCAGTCGATGTTTGAAATTTTTCCTTTTGACACATCACACATCCAACACGAGGCTTACCAAAGGCACTTGAAGCGCATTGAAGTGCTGCAAAGCACGATCAATGTCTTGAATATCTTCGGCAGTCACATGGTAGATCCATTCTTCAGGTCGATTTTCCAAGTCTTTGCCATCCCAAACGGCAGGGCCCTGGAGGCGATCAGGGAAATCAGCCTGGATCACATTGGGTTTGGTGGTAGAGAAGCCTCGCCAAGAACCATTTGCTTGTGGGAGTTGAGTAGCAGGTAGTGTAGATGCAGCCATAGTTAAAGACAAAAAGGAAAGGGGTTTTTATTGTTCTTGGAGAAAAAGAAAGAACGTCTGGTTTTTATACTTGTGAGGGCTTTTAAGTTTTGATTTGGGGTAGCGTCATTTTGATTGGCCTGGGCGGCACCGACCGCAATGGTGCAATCCACAACCTCTGCCAGACAATTTTTTTTTTTTCAATGGCAGTTGGGAAGTGTCGCCATTTTCGTCCAACCTTTGCGTGCTTCGCCAGGCATGGACACTTTTTACCCTTTTTGAACAAAGTTTCAGACTTTTTCCAGCTCTTTTTTTTTTTTTTTTTTTGGTCGCTGGCGAATCAAATCCACGGAGGGTCAATGGCATCATCCTACGGTTTCCAAGAAAAAGCATTTGACACATTGGTTTATCAACATGGGTGGTTCTGGTTTGCAAAACAAAAAGGACACAGGCCGGTCCAAGAGGCTCGCCGGTGAGAAAAAAGCGATGTCGACTCGACAAAGCCTAATCACATCGTGGCCTCGTGGGAGGGCCACGAAAAAAACTTGGGACAACGGAGGCCATGGCTCTATCCTTTGCAAGGCATAGACAAAACCCAGCTGGACAATCACTGCCCGATCTTGATCATCGATCGCTTGTAGCAGAATGCACGTCCTGACAAACCTGACCGAGGAGGTAGACCAATACTTCAAGATGAGGTCGATGGATGAAAATGGAAAAAAGTCACCGACCCGTTTCCACGCAGTGGACCCAAAGCACTGGCCAAACACCTGACCCTTTTTTTTTAAAGCGGGGGGCCACTTGCCACTTTTGCAGGTATTCTGAAGGTGCAACGGTTCTTGACGGTTGAAACCGCGCCTTCCGAAACTCACAATCCTCCTCCAGGGATGATCCAAAGGCGCAAAGACCTGGGGTCACATGCTTTTTTTCATTTCATTCCTGCTGCGAACCATCGGCTAAAAATAAAATAAAAACAAACACCCCCTTATTATTATTATTTTTTGCTACATCGGCACCAGGGATCTCGGCATGGAAGGACGGTATCATTTATTTAAAAAGAATGCCATAGACATGATGCAAAATCGAGGCGTCTTTTTCCTTTTTTTTTTTAATCAAACGCAACAAGATAGGTACAATGAGAGAGGAGAGGGTCAATACACATTTGGAGAGGAAAGAGGGGGGGTGGGGAATGGACAAGGGTGAGACGAGAGAGAGAGAGGATTGATAATTGCACAAAGAGAACAACTCTATTGATGCTTCCTACATTTGGGAAAAAAAAAAAAAAAGTCAGTCAGTCAGTTCATTGCTGATGACACACAATGTTTATTATTATTATTTTTTTCTTTTTTTACATTTTGCCATTGGGAGCCTGGGGTTCTTCATCGTCTTCCGAGTCACTTCGGGTATCCTCGGCATTGTCACCGCGAATGACCTTGACAACGACCTTGACAATCATCGTGAACCAGTAGACCATGATCAAATTGAGCAGGACGAACAGGATGATGTACAGCGACTGGGTGAAGGGCGTGAAGTATTTTCCTTTTTCGGGTTCCCACAACATGTCGAGATACTTGTGCGGCTCGGTGATGGTGGCCCAAATAATGATACTGAAGAAGATATGGCGGGTGATAGGCCAAGCCAGGGCAAAGGAGGCAAAGGCAATATCGCAAAGGGTAGGGAAATTCAGGTATTTTAAACACTTGGCCAGCTGAAAGAAAAGAAAATTGAGCCATTTGCATAAACACACGTCTTGCCGATTTCCTATTTGTGGCCGAGAGTTTTTCCTTTCCCCCAAGTCCCCATCCTTTCACCGTACGCTATTTTTGGTCCTACATACCGAAAGCAAAATATCCGCCAAATCTGTGCAGCAAAGAACAGCATTGCCGATACGGGTGAAGTTGGAGCAGTAGCTGGAGACCAGAAGTGTGATGGTGATGAAATGATGGCTCACCATGGCGACATGGTCCTTGCGTCGTTTCTCGGCGTGGATCGTGTACACTTGCTGGAACCAAAAGGCAGTCTGCATGAGATAGTAGCTCTTGACGTTGGTGGATAAGAAGATATGGGGGTAATCAATCCAGTAGTAAGACGTGTTGAACCAGTAGGGGCTGTTGTACATAATGTACTGGTATGAGCAAGAAGAAAAGAGGTGAGTCCCTCCGTGCTTCAGGTTCTCTGTTCTCTGTATCAAGCCCTCCTTAAAAAAAACGCGTGTCTCAGCGTCCACTTACCATGCCCCAGGTCCAAAAGATGGTGCAGTAAGTAAAGGCGAATCCTTGCTCAGCCAAGCGTTGTCGTTTTGAAGCTTCGACACCTACCAATCTAGCCAGCGGATGGTAAACATAGTTCATGATCGCAGCCCGCAAAAATGTGAATGCCACCACCCAAAATGCGATGAAATAAATGTCATTGTATCCTTTGGTGTAAGCATTGGGACCCAGGCGATAAGACAGAAACAAGCACTTTTCGGCCCAAGGCAAGCCAACCAAATAAGCCACGAACACGCCACTTAGTAATGTACCCGTGATTTCTAAAGAAGAAAATAAATATGTTATGATTCATCTCGCCAAGTTATTTTTTTTCCTTGGATGACCGCCCTTTTTTTTTCAACATGACACCTCACCCGTTCGTTGTCCTGCTTACCGATCTCATGGTCTAGTATGTGTTCCAGCACTGTCTTTGGGGGTCGTGCATACTGTTTCTTTTTAAGAGTATCAGCCATTGGAGGGAGGTGGTATCAAAAGATGAGATGTCTAACTGGAAAAAGAAAAAAAAAAAGAAAAGGAAAAAGAAAAACCGGCTCTTCAAAAAATGCTTAGGCCCTGTTCGTCATTTCAACCCCCGCATAATTCTAAAGAGAGAGCATCGATGTCATTTTTTGTGTTTGTGTTTTGCTTTTTGCCAAAAAATAAAACCTTATATTCTTCGTCATTATCCACGTTATATTTTTATTCTTATTCATTTTTTCATTGGGGTCCCAAGGGAAGGGAGGATGAGGCAGAGAGGAAGGAAAGAGGAAAAAAAAAAAAAAAAAAAAAACCAAGAGAAAAAAAAGGAGGAGTCTAAGAGCTGAGAGGCCCAACGCCGATCAGGACACTGGTTTCAGAGAAGGGAGGGATAAAATAAAAAGCCAGAAGCAGAACAATGTAGCTCAAAAACAAGATCGAGCCTTTGAAATAATTGGATTTGCCTTCTTGATAAGTGTAAGTCAATAAAAATACAGAGAAGACGACCGAGATCACATCCCACCGAGGAAACACCAAGCTAAAAAAAAAAATCAAATCAAAAAATTGTTGAGTGCTGGCTTAACTCTCTTTTTTCTTTCTTTGAATTTTGGTCTGTCCTACCTAAACGTGTACTCTGCAAGTTCTTCTTTCCCATAGTTAAACCAATAAGAAAACGCAACCATCATAGGGATCTGCAATAGGCAGACTTGCAACGCATACGCTGACCCGATTTCCATACTAAACAAAAACATCAAAAAAAAATTTAAAACGAGGCCTGGAAATAGAGCTCCTCGCACTGAATCGTTAGATCAAGAAATTCCCAAATTACCTCAGGACAATATTCCCATATAAGGCAAATGAGATGGCATTCATGAACTCTGTGATATTGGGTACCTGTGGGATCAAAAAAAAAAAAAAGGTTAAAAGCGAGTTTCAACTGGAGGAGTTTTTTTTTCTTCTTTTTTTTCCAATTCCTCTCTTTCTCTTACCAGCGCAAACAAGGTAAGACCCAAGAATTTTTCATCTACAGCCAGGCTGTCCATCACCATATCAACGGTATCCACCAAAATCTCGGCCACAATCGCATAAAGTAAAGTACAGCCAAACAAGATGGTGAAGCTCTTGGCCTTGCTCCAGTTGGGGGAATCATGGCCAGCCATCTCTTCTTCTTCTTCCTCTTCCTCGGGCTCCTTGGCATGGACAAAGGCAACGGGGGCTTGCATCTGCAGTGTCGGAGTGCCATCACCCACCATGACTGTTGCCTCGGGCATCGTGGTGTTGATCACTATGTCAAGGAAAGAAAAAAAAAAAGTGAGGATCCAGACCATGGACGCTAGTCGGATGAGTTACCATGCGTGGGAGGAGCATGGTCTTGGGCAACAGGCTGGGCGGTATGAGAGGAGGATTGGGGTGAAGGCTGGGCGTGAGGTTGGTTGTGGTGAACCAGCTGGGAGATGATATGGCCAGGGAGCAATTTGTGGTAATAGGATTCTTGGGAATGATGCGTCACGGGCTTATTCCAGACCATATCCACATGGGTATGCAAACTAAATACCAAGCCAACAATGTAGGCCTAAAGTAGGATAAAAAGGTGAGTTCAGCCTCCATGGGGGGGGGGTCCAACGTTTTGGTTTTTACCGAAGGCAACAATGCAGCACAGATATACATCAGGGGCTTGACGCTGTTTTGATAGACAGGGTCAATGGTGGGGTTCATTTGGTCATAGTAGCATCGGTTACAGGCAATGGACCCATTGGTGACGCCTTCAGGACAGCCGACACATTTGAGTTCAAACTAGAAAGGCCAGTCAGACACAGGCGATGAAAAGGGTGGTTGACTTACTGAGCCAAACATTTGATAGAATAAAGTTGGGGTCAAAGAGCCAATGATAGCCATGATCAGCATGGTGGCCGTGACACCTAAATGAGGAAAAAAAAAGGCACGAGGGAGACATGAAAAAGAAGGGGGAGGTCGAGGTCTTACCAGCGCTTTTAGCGTTGAATCGTTGTTCCTTGCGTTTGACACTGCCACTGATCATACTCATGCCAGGCATAAGCAACACGCCTGCCAAGAAGCTGCCAATCAAGGAGCCCTCGACCAATCGGCTCTTGCCATTCATCAGCGCCACCGAGTACAGGATGATTTCGATAATCGAGCCAAACGTGGCATTGATGGCCGCTGCCAGACCCATGGACGACTGGGCTGAAATCGAGCTGACACCCATACCGATAAAGTAGGACAGAGGAATGACGGACACGAGAGAGAGGATAAAGAGGAGCTTGGGGCTACAGATCCACAAGTCGGGCAGATGGTTTTTGAGCACAAAGTCATCAAAAATCACAAAGAACACCAGCGGCAGCAAGTTGATAAAGATGATGTTGATGCCGTCGTACGTGTACTTGTAATATTGCCAGCCTACAGCTTGGTATGTGCACAACAGGATGACGGTGGGTTTGCCGGTGGCGGCCAGTTGGCCAGAAGGACTCGATTTAAACCGTAGTGACAATGGGTGGCGGCGCAAATGACGTACAAGCAAATAATTAAGTTTGGCCATGGGAATGGTAATGACACAAAACCAGCAGATCGTTGAGACCACCATCAGCAATGGCGCTGAAAAAAAAAAAGGACAGATTTGAGTTTCATTTCTCGTTCCGAAGTTGCCTAGGTCCAATTGCCTATTTTTTTTTTTTTTTTTTTTTTACCAATGATAAAGAAGAAAAAGAGATAATAAATCCATCCGGCAGGGCCAAGTCGAATCACCTGAACGAGCGAGTGTAAAAGATCATGTGCTTTGTCAGTGGTTGCCAAGCGATGGCGTCTGGGCTTGCGGTCACCATTCAGCAGGCCCATGGCTTCTTCATCGTGGAGGGTATCATCGACAGAATTCATGGAAGACGAGGCCTCGGGGTTGGTATCCATCATGGAGGGAGTGATTTCCACATGTCGTTCAACATAGCGACCAAACGGCCAAAGCAAGTACAGCGACAGTTCACGCAACACAAGGCCATAAATGCGGCCATTGGGAGGTATGCACATCATGACCAACGATATGACAAACACCACAACGGCGAGCCACCAGCCAAACAAAAAGAGCCACAAGATGTTGCCTGGATCCAGAAACAGTTCAGGAGAAGAGGAGGGAGAAGAATGCAATGCATTGTTTGCCCGACGCACCACTGACCGAGATTTTTTGTAAAGGGCTGGTTTCCAGATAGGCAGGCCAAACGGATGCCGTTTGTTCATGGCCTAAGGCGGGTAAAGTCAAAAGGCTCAGCCAGGACGTTTTCTTTTTTTTTTTTTTTAGTGATTACCTCCTGCCTATCTTTCAAGGTCATATCAAAGGACCGACGATCGTCATCGACATGAGAGGAATGGCGCCGCATGGAGACTCTGCGGCGTAAGGATTGCTTGGAAGAGGTGTCTTCGTCGTCTTCGTCGTCGGCTTCGTCTTCAGCTGTGGCTTGCTTGACAGAGGCAGGTGCATCATCTTGGTCAATATCGTCAATGTCGATGGTTTGCCGTCTATGAAGGGAAGAAGGGCGATCTTCTGATAAAAGGGTGGAGGACGAAGGCTGGCGAGCGGCATTTAATGTGCCATACGATGGATGGGACGGCGTTGTCGAAGGACCAGCATCCCATTCACCTTTGGGTAACGACATTGGAATACAAAAAGTTGAAGTTTGAAAAAAAAAAAAAAAAGAAAGGAAAAAAGAGAGCAGGTGATGTGTTGCAACACGGCAGAAAAAAAAAAAAAAAAAAAAAGCATGGGAATGCCTTTTTTTGATTTTCAGATGCAGCCGGGTTATTTTTTTCCTGCGTCCTTGGGCCATGGGTCGAAAAGAAGGACTAGCCCAGGATTGTTTCAAAGTTTATTTGTTTTGTCATGGCATACATGTTGGTTCATTCTTGTTCTTGATCGAGGCTATCCATGGCGGCTTGATAACCCGCCTCAAGCGGCTCCAGGTCTTGTCGAGCAATGTCCAGGCGCTCCAGTTGCTGAAAGTGGCCAGCTTGACGCAGCATTTCTTTGAAATACCGGCCTTCTTTATTTTCCACCAATGTGTAGGCGGTTCCTTGACGGCCAGCGCGAGCTGTGCGGCCCACACGGTGAATGTATTTGTCCATAAACAGCGGAATGTCGTAACTGATCACCGTGGCCACGTTGTCCAAATCAATACCACGGCCAATCAAGTCCGAGCAAATCATCCTAAAGCCAAGTTTTTTTTTTTAGACGGCTTGATGACCCATTGTGTATCCTTACAAATCCACTTGTCCATCCTTGAACTGTTTCATCAGGGCCTTGCGTTTTGAGTTGGCCAGATCACTTGAATATTCTACAATGACCAGGGCTTGATCGGCAGGCAAGGCTTTGTTGTAGGCATCGAGCAGCAGACGGAGCTGTCGAGCGGATTCCACGGATTTTGTAAAACACAGCCCACGTTTGACTTTTAGTTGGTATAAGAGGTAGATCAGAACCACTGGTTTCTTGGCAGTTGCGCACATGGTCATGTGTTCCTTCAATCCGGCTGGCGTGGCATATTGCTGCTGAGTGCCATCCATGCCCTGAACAGAGATATATTCAGGATCCACCAGGTGGAGGCTGGCGATCTTGCCTGGGTCTTTTGTCAAGGTGGCCGAGAACAGCAATTTTTGCACCTACGAGGAAAAACCGAGCAAGGTCAGTTCCTGTGGCGGGCTGTTTCCAATGTCACTTACACTGGGAATCTTGGGCAAATCCAGATCGGTGGTAGGTAGGTTGAACCGAGAAGCAATAAAACTTGGCGCCATGGCGTCCGATGCCATCACCCTGTCGTCACGATGACAAAAAAAAAAAAAGAGTTTTTAGGATACCTCTCTCCTTTTTTTTTCTCAACAACTCACCCAAAGGGATTGGTTTTGAGAGAGATGCAAGCCTTTTTGGTATCATCCGTCAGAGGTGGAGGGCGGGTGGCCGAGAGGATGTGGTTGAGCCAGTCCTGGTAGTTTTGGTTCAAGAGTCGATCGGCCTCATCAATGACGAGGAACCGGAGATGCTGCAGCGTGAAATTAGGGGTTTCTTTTAAATGATCCATCAAGCGACCGGGCGTCGCAATCAAAATATCCACCTTGGACACGCCTCCGTCCAGCCTGAAGACGAAAACCGGTGAGCACTTCGTTCTGAAGCCGGGTGACTTACGTTTCCGAGGAGTTGCCAACCAAGATGGACCGTTCGTGACCATAGGAATGCTGACCCACAGCAATGCCGACTTTGAGGTTGGTGCCTTTGACAAACGCATCAAATGTCTCCTTCACTTGCTGGACAAGATCGCGTGTAGGCAGAACGATCAGCGCGCGCAAGCGAGTGACCACGCGTTTCGACAGGATATCCACAATGGGCAGCACGTAAGCCATGGTTTTGCCGCTGCCGGTGGGTGCTGAGATGCACAGGTCGCCTGGCGCATGTCGTGAATCGTACAAGGCCTGGCGTCGCAAGAACACAGGGATGACTTTCATTTGCACTGCACCATAGAATAGCTGGTGAGAACAGACTCGGTTACTCTTAGAGGTTGCTTACCAGCGAAAAAGTTGGCGAGGCCTTGTTCTTCACACCGCTCGATCAGGCGGGGCGAGAGGCCAACCTGGTTGAGTGGACAGGCTTCTTCGGGGTCCACGACGGTCGGCTGCAGTAGCCATTCAGGGATCCCCATGTTGCGCAGGATCTGAATATCTTCTTGTGTGTGTTGTTTCTGGCTGGCGAAATCGGGGAACATCTCCAGGCCGGTGCTTTGATCGTCATCGGAGAGGTGGCTGGCCGGCTCTTCATCCTCCATGGCGGGCGGATCGAGATCCATGGCAGGATCAGGCGACACCGGCGGGCAGGGATCGTCGGTTTTCTGTTGCTGCTTTCGTTGCTTCTTTTCCTTTTTCAAGCGTTTGCGTTCAGCTTTCAGCTCCTGTTCGAGGGCCTCGGCTTCATGTTGGTCGGTGGCTTCTTTTCGTTTGGGGTTACGCTTTTCTTTGATCAGATTGGCGAAATGCTGGATTTGGGATGGCTGTGTGTTCTCCATGTCTGGAGAGCCATGATCTTTTTCACTTGGCACCATGATCAAAGAATCGTAAGAAAGATGCTGAAAAAAAAAAAAAAAAAAAGGTGGAGCGGGAAGGAAAAAAAAAAAAAAGCTTTTCAGGCAAGGGACGGAGTTTGCTGAGAGCAAAAGAAGGGGGAATATTTTTATTTCTGTCGGCTGTTTCTACGTGAGCAGAGGCGTGCGTTCATCCGTGTCTTCTGGAGGAGAGGGAGGTTGATGCGAAGGTAGCTCCTGATGGTCGTGTGTAGGAGTCATTTTGACAATGGTATCGACAATCCAAAATTGCATGGCATTGAGAATGAGGGGGAATCTAGAAAAAGAGCCTTGTAGATTTTTCTTTTTTTTTTTTTTTGTGGTGCTTACATGAGCATCACAAAAATGACTTGATAATGGTAGTTGCCTTTGGTCCAGCGCAGGGCCCACTCACCGAGACGGAAGAGGAATGGGAAGAACCGCAGCAGAGAGTAGATGCAGGTCTTCATCAGAGCCTCGGCCAAGATAAAGATAAGGGTTTGTTTGAACCAAGGAAGAAGGCGTCGCTGGAGAGGAGGAGGACCGTACTTGCCGCTCTTGACATAAGTCATGTGCAATTTGGTCTCGAGGAACCATTGGAGTCCGCGTAACCACAGCCATAGGATACCAACGCCAATCGTACAGTCCAAAAACACGTTCAGCATATACCATACGCAGAGGTTCGTGGGGGTGCCATCCTTTGGTCGGGCCACCAAGTAGCTCACCAGCAGGTTACCGCTATGCACAATGACGGCGCCCAAAAACTGTTTGCTGACATCCAGAGCCCTAGCAAAAAAAAAGAAAAGTATATATAAATCGATGATATAAAAAATGAGCGGGTCTGAGGCAAGGTTGCCATTTACCAGATATCAACAGGACGTTGAGGCCGTTCACGATAGCGCTTGTAGACCAATACCAAGAACGCCGAGGATGCCAAGAGAAGTTGCACGACAATGGCAAAGCCATCAAGCAACTTGCATCCATCATCGTCGCCAGGCTGGACAACGGTATGGATTGGAGGAGAACCACCCGAGGTGCATGATGTACCAGTTGGCTCGATCAAGTAATCAAGTAGCATGATGCAATGGATTCAATAACCGAAAAGAGTGTGTGGCAATGGAAGAGAGAAGAGAGAAAAAAAAAGTCGTTGTTGCCCCTTTGCATTGCCTCTTTTGACCCGTTTGAAACTCCGACGGCTAAAAAAAGGATCCCCAAACGTTTTGGATCAGCAACCACAACATCGCCTCTTCCTTTTTCAAGGTCACCATTGCTTACTGTCAAAAGGGAGGCTAGAACGTCAGGAAAAAGAAAAGGAAAATCGACAAAGATGCATTGCCCGTGGATCACGTGGCCATGGCTGCAGGTCTTGATTTGACCCCGCTCTTCTCATGCAAACGATCCAAATCCGTCCATGGCACGAGGTCGCTGTTGGTAGGATGAGCTCGTTTATTTTTCATCATCAACAGAATACAAACAAAAACAAGAAATAAAACATGCTAGGGATAAATAAGCGAGTCGACTTTGGTATTTTTTTTTCCTTCACACAAAGACAGTCAATGTCTTTGTGCGAGTTCCTTTTTCGTTGGAGACATAGCGTTCGTAGACAGCGGTGGAGGTGGTGGAATTTAGGTCGGTATAGTCGGTCATGGCTTCATGGAATTCATCTTCCTCGTCTTCGTTGATTTCAGGCACGGCATGAAGACCATCCCGAGGCAAGGATGGGTTGGAGGCATAGGACCCATTGCCCATGCGGGCGTTGGGGTCGCGCGTGAGGATGACAGATCGGTAGACAAAGTCGCTGAAGATGGCATCGGCGCGGTCGAGAATGGTCTTGTCCTTGACAACTTCACGTACACAGAACCAGTCGTGGACGCAGTCTTCCATGACAATTTCAATGTCGACGCCGTCTTGCTCGGCCTTGGCACCGAGGTCGAGGGCGTCGTCCCGCATCACTTCCTTGTTGCCGATGAACAGCAGCACGCGAGGACTGAAGAAGGCTCGGAAGCCGGTTTGCAGCTTCATGATGCCGAGGACGTGCTGTGAGTCGGCGGGGGAGTTTGGATCCAAGGGGTGGAAGTAGTCCTTTTTGATCAGTTTGGCGGTGTTCTGCGAGACATAGTCGTGCTTGACGTTTTCTTTCCAGGATTGCGAAGTGGTTTCGTCGGTCACAAGAGGGGAAATCAGCACGGTGCCGGCAGGGCGAGGCAGCTCGGTCAGCACCGGTGTGCCAGCCGCCGCCGCGCCTTCTGGGTCGTCTGTCACAATCTCAAACATGCTGGGGTCGTGGGTGATGAAGAGCATTTCCAACACCAGCGATGAGCCGTTGGAGTCGCCGGCAGCAATGATCTTGGACCCGTCGACCTTGTAAGTCTTGATCAAACATTCATAGGCCCGTACCACGTCTTCGACCGGGCTGGGGAATTTGAATTCAGGTGCCAATCTAGAGTTCAAAAAAAGGTTGGCGTCTCGCTCCTCCGCTGACTTTTTTTAATTTCGTTTGCATGGTACCTGTAATCCACCGACATGATGATGGTGGTCACACCATATTTTTCCTTTAGTGTACGAATCCATTTGATATAAGTAGCCAAATACATGGTGCCTTTTTTTTTAAAAAAAAAAAAATCGGTTGTCAGCTCACGTCTCACTTTAGCCAAGACTTACTTTTGCCAACACGGAAACCGCCACCTGAAGAGAAACCAGTGAGTGTTGAGAAGAAAACAAAAAGAGCTTACCATGCACGTTGAAAATGATGATATCTGCCTTGGCAATCCGATCGGCCAGACCTTGGTCATCGACCTTTTGTAGATTTTCACCAATCCAGCAGCCAGACCACTCACCATTCCATGGGACCTTTTTGTACCAGGAACGGTGGATTTTACGAGGTTTGGTGATATCGTCCAAGAGCAGACGAGCAGCTGGGGCAGGTAAAGCAAAGATTCTTCGGAGAAGTTTGATGGTGGCTGTAGGTGGCAACCGGCTACGAACCTGATGTCGAATGGCGTCCATGTGAGTAATGGAAAGAAAAAAAGAAAAGGAAAAAAAAAAAAAAAAATGAAAGAGCTTTTTTTTAATTGCCCCACCAAAAACCTTATTTGGAAGACCTGCTTTTCAATCTTCTTGTGCCACTCGACCTAAACGGTCCACATTCATATGATGCAGAGGCTGATTTCTTATTTTTTTCACACAGCGAAGTGCTCACTTTTTGACTGGCAAACGGATGTGAATCTCAACCAGTTCCTTTCTTGTCCAAAAACAGAACGTTCATGTTGTCATGAAGACTCTTCCCAATCGGTCCTCCTTTTCGTTTGTCCTTGCTTGCCTCCTTTCCGGCTGACTTCCGCCACAGGAAAACCAGCCCTCGTTCCTTTTGGATGAGGGTCCTTCAAAAACCCAGGTTTGGGCAAGGCACGGGCCACGTGATAAAAAAAGTTGCCAAGGTGCACTGACGTTTTTTTTGCCATCTCTTCACCGCATGATCAACTGAGAAGGCGAGGGTCATCCGCCAGTGGTTTTTCATTTTTTTTCTTTCTTTCTCCTTTTTATTTTTTTGTATGGTCCACTCTTACCTAGATGAAGGACGTCCTTTATATACCTGCGCCCGGTGCCACACGCATCTCTCCTATCAAGACAGCATTCTATCCAAATCTTACCACGGCTCTGTAAGGACTTTTCCTCGATGACCCGCCCTCATTTCTATTTCTCAGACCGGGGAAGCGTTTCTCGTTTGCCATGTAGAAAATATATCAGTGGGAGCCAGCGAGCGTAAAATGCTGATGACGGGGATCCATACCATCGCTGATGTGTTCTGCTCTACCTGCCATACCCAACTAGGCTGGAAGTACCTGCGAGCCTTTGAACCCAGCCAGAAATTCAAAGAGAACAAATTCGTCCTTGAAAAGCGTCGCATCCTCAAGGAGACCTTTTACGCATGACATCTTTTTTTTTGTACAAATTTTATTAAAACCAATTTAGAAATCATTTCGTGCGATCCAACAGTTCAGTTAAAAAATCTTGTCCATTGGCCATGACACCGCCTAAAACATAACACTGAGTTCGTACCCCTTCGCTCCTTCGCTTTACCTTTTTGGCCCCAAGCTGATCCTTTGTTTCCCCAAGCCTTCTCTCGGCTCTCATACTTGACAGGTCGTGAGGATGGCTCCAGGTTGGCATTGTGGAAAGCTGCCATGGTATCTGAATAGCCTACACAATGAATGCATGTCAGCTACCACTCTTCTCA
Source organism: Hesseltinella vesiculosa (assembly GCA_002104935.1). NCBI lineage: Eukaryota > Fungi > Mucoromycota > Mucoromycetes > Mucorales > Cunninghamellaceae > Hesseltinella > Hesseltinella vesiculosa. The sequence goes on along the minus strand of MCGT01000014.1, from coordinate 388,219 downwards.
TGGCACTGCACTTACGTTGGCTAAGGAAGGCGGTGATCTCAGCGCCATTGAATCCATTCAATCCAACATGACGTCTGCTCTGAAAGTGGGTATCTTTGTGTCGTCCTATGAACAATGATGAATATCCCCATCGATCCTACTGACAATCTACCTTGTGTATGCTTCTTATTTTGTTGCTGATGAACTGGTTGAGCATGGGACTGCTGCTTTAGCGAGTTGCGTCGGTCAGATGACTTTTTGTTGCCTGCCATCAAACAACCGTTAGCCTGGATGATTTCCTTGGGCAATCCTTTACCTGGCATGATCTATCACTTTTTTATTATCCTTTGTAAGCCCTTGAATGTCAAATGCAGTCCAATAAACCAAAAGAAAGAAAAATCAACCAAATGATAATAAACAAAAGAGGTGTTGGTACAAAGGCGATCGACAAGACTCAATAAAACAGACGGTTGCTTTTTTTTTTGGAAAAGGAGGCCGTTTTCAATCCCCGCTGCGGCTCTTAGCCCAACACGAAAAAGTCACATGACTCTTGTTTGCAAATGAGGCCCAAAACGACACGTTTCTTTTTGTTCTTCAAGCGTGGGCAGAAAAAAAAAGTGCCTGTTTTTTTATAGCTCCACTTTCGTCTTTTTTTATTTTTATTTGATCACAGCTGTTGTTTTCTCATCCTTGTTGGATAGCAAATGGCCCATCCATCCTTTCCAGAACTAACAGCGCCTCATCGGTCTGTCACTAGCGACCAACATTCGTTGCGGCGACCATCGCTGTACCAGAATAACAACAGCTCGCCCGTGTCTCCCAACACATCCTCTTCGTACCCAGACCTGGCCGATGCCTTTGCCACCTCCCCTCTATCCCAACACCCTTTCTCCCCTCCTCTGCCATCGGCGTCGTCTTCCATCACCCAATCGCCTCCTCCAGTCAAACCATCGGCCATCAGCTCTGACTTGGCCTTGACCCCACCGCTAAAAAACCCCACCCATCATTTTACTTCGTCTCAAACCACTGCGCTAAAATCCCTCACTTCTGCCGCCTCCATCGACATTGCCGACTCGTCCTACTGGTCAGGTTTACTAGGCACTGCGAAGTTTCCTCCATCTCATACACCGTAAGCTCCTTTAAAAAAAGCAAGAGCCCAGCTTGGCTAACCTTGGCTTTCTTTTTTTCACTAGCCAAGATGCTTTTGATTTGGAAATGGAAACCGTTGGATGGTCGATTGAATTAGCTGCCAACAATCGCCAGACCCGAAACTTTAATAAGCTCGTATGCCATCTGCTCTGTCAACTCAAACTTGTTCATCACCATCAGTAAGTTGGCGGGGATCCTGTCCTTTTTTTCTGACCGCTATTTCTCTTGTTCAGAACCATTGACCTGGTCTCTTACAACGCGCTCTACCTTGTCCGTGTGTTTGTCAAGCATTTCGTGGGCAACCTATCGGACCAAGAAATTCAGGAACAATTGACATGTAAGTCCTTTTTTTTTTTTTTTTTTTTACCGATCACCCATCCCCTTCCGCACAGACAACCATGCGATGACGTCTACTGCCACCAACAGGCTAGACTTGGCACCTGAAAAGCTGCCGATCCTACAGCAGGTCATCGACCATCCTCAACCAACCGCCGAGCAACTGCTGCAGGCCGTCTTGGACCTGATCATCACTTTGGACCCAAAGTAAGCTCAAAACGTGAAAAAGGTCCTTCTCCATCTCACCTTTGCTGCAGTGCCAACTACACCACGTATGAATTTTATGTCGAGCTTTTGAACCTCCTGCTTGTCCTGTTCTCCACCCAACTCCACCAAGGACCCGGACAAGAAAAAAACTTATTCCTGGACATCCTCTTCACCACCTCCGCGTACGTCTTTCCCACCTCCACCGCGATCACTCATTTCCCCTTTTTTTAGAAACAAAACCAATGCGCTCATAGCCAAATTATTAGACAATGTCATTGAGCAAAAACAACCACCTTCACAGACCTCTAGCATGGTCTTCAGTGCCTACAACTACCTCTTTGCCAGTCGATCCAGTCTCTCCGACACTGATACCCTCCCTGTGGCCGACCGCAGCCTGCTTACCATCTTGCTCCTCTGCACCCAATCCCGCCTCTACCGTCAAGCCATCGCCTGCCTTCGGGATTTGCAACGCAAGCCAATCTCTCTCTTTGCTTGCCCAACCCCTCACCCTTCCCTTTTTTCCTTCCCTAGTGCTCTCGACGGATTTGGACGACATCCATGACCGGACCCATTTGATATCTTACAAGCACCTGTTTAACCTTTTTTGCGAGTATGACTCTATTTTTGACCGAGTAGCCATACTCATCCCTTTACCTTCATCTAGGTCCATCCATGTTGAAGAACACATGCTTCTGTTTTACCTGATGCTGATGGAAAACGAATCCTTCCGTGTCTATGTGTTGTCAAGAACGGACCCAGAAACAATGGTAAAGCCCTCTTCCTCCATCGCCATCTCATCTTTTCTATAGTATATCCCCATCCTCAAGATGATCTATGAATCCATCGAGCAACGCACCAACTTCTCCCAAATATACATCCTTATGGTCATCTTACTGATCTTTAGCCAGGACGAAGTCAACAACGACGCTATCCAAAAAGTGGTCCGTGCTCCGAAAAACACGCCACAAAAAGCCTGACTTTTTTTTTTTTAGATGGTCTCCAACTTGACTTGGTTTACCGAACGACCGCTGCTCCGCTCGCTGTCTTTGGGTAGTTTGACCATGCTGGTCCTTACCCGTGTCCTTCAATTCAACCTATCGCATCAAAAGGTAAAAAACAAGGAAAGGAATGGCAAAAGAAAACTCACCTGGGAGATAGGACATTTATTTTCACACCAACTGTCTCGCCATTCTCTCCAACATGGCTGGGTCCACCTTGGACATGCATGCCTATGTCGCACAACGATTGACGGGGTAAACCCAAAGGAAAAAGCGGGTGATAAGAGCCTGACTTTGAAAATACTTGATAGGGTGTTTGAATTGATCGCACGGCGATATCAAAAATGGGTGGCCAAGCTTCGTGGGTCAGACCAAGACAAGGCTGGACCGGCTTCAACCCCCTTGACGGTCGACCATGGACCGGCCGACCTGGATGTGTATGAAGACTTGCTGATGCTGATGCTGGAAATCATGAACGCCGTCTTGACTCATCGACTTTTGCACAACAGCCAGCTGATCTATTGTTTGCTTCTGAAACGTGACTTGTTCGTCGGCCTCCATCTCCAGCCTCGATTTTCTGGCGTCGTCGATAACATCGAAACCGTCATCGAATACTTTAGCTCGCGCGTTGCCGATGCCAACATCAAATCGCCCTCCACCACCGACGTCCTCGCCGTCATCGACCAAGCCTCGCGCACCTGGTCTGCCCAACGACTCCAGCCACTGGACGACCTCAAGTTCCAATACGAAGAAGAGCACGACTGCCATCAGTTCTTTGTCCCCTATGTCTGGGCCATGATTCACCGCCACACTTACATCTATTGGAGCGATGATAAGACCCGAGGCTTGGACGCCTACCGCCAGCTACAGGAACCTGTCACACCCTGTCCTCGTCTTTCTACCTCCTCCACACCCACCTCGCCACACTGAACGTTCTTTGTTTCTCGCTCGACTGCCTGATTCCCTCTTTATTTTTAGACTGTTTTTTTTGGTGGCTCAATAAACAAAGGCACACACAAAAAGAAAAAAAAAAAAGGGTAGAAAAAAAAAATGGGCGGATAAACAATACCTATTTTTTTTGGTCCTGAGCAACCTCGCCCAACAATGAATTCGCAAATGGCAATGTTTCAGTCATGCTCCATTTCCAAAAAAAATCTTGGCATACTGTGTGGCAAACCATAGAAACAGTTGCCATTTTTGGCTCCCTTCCCATTCTTTTTCGCGCAGTCATGAAGAAAGAAAATAGAAAGACCCCTTTGTCCTGTTGATTGTAGCAGAAAAGTAAAAAAAAAAAAAAAAAAAAAAAAGAGGTATAAAAATGATCAAGTAAATAAAAGCGATATCTAAAACCAGTTAATAAGGCCGAACGACGCTATGCCATGAACGAAACAAACGCTGCTTTCAAGCTAGCCAAACGGAAATCCTACTTCCGACCGGCATAGAAAAAAAGGACCTTTTTGGCACTAAAAATAGGGTCTAGTTCTTTCAAAATCAAAGAAAAAAAGGTTCCATCTGACGTTTTTTTTTTTTCCTTTGTTTCTTTCCTTTCCCTTGTTTATTTACCCCAACCCCCCTTTTGGTTTTTTTCTTGTATGAGGCGAAGTTACCAACCCAGCATCTCCAGCCCTCCCCCGTTACCAGCACATATCCAAGAGGATCTGACAAGAGCACCTCCCTATGATTACCGCCGAGACAGCCCAGTTGTTCAGCATATCGATACCAGCCGCTATTCCATCGATCAGGCCAACAGTGGCCGTACGTCAGCTTCCACCCTCTCGCCCCCTGCCGTCGGTGCCTTCCGACAATCTCGTCAAAGTATGTCTGACGTAGCCCTGACGGGCGACATGGTCACCAGTGACGATTACAATGCCCGAGGCCGATACAGAGCCGTCAAACCCGAAGAAGAGGATGACTTAACCCTGGCTGAACCCTTTCGCAAACGCCCGTCTTCCGGCCGGTACTGGTTCGACCGCTTGTGCTGCTGTGGTTGCTTGACGTGCTGTCCACGCTGGGCCCGCTACTGCAGCTGCCTCTTCCTGGTGGTCATCATCGGCGTGGGTATCGCCGTCGGTGTCCTTGCTGCCCTCTTCAAAATGCCCCAAGTGTCCATGTCCGGCATGGAGAATCAGCCTACCGTCAACGTGACCAACGGCGGCTACCAAATCGACCTCGGCTTCCAGCTGCAAATATCCGTCGACAACCCCAATGTCGAAGGCATCACCTTTGACACCCTTGTTGCCAAGGCCTATTATCCCAACCACAATGACGTCCAACTCGGTGGTGGTGAAAAGAACCAAGTCCACATCATGAAAGAAGGCGTCACCAACTTCACCTTCCCCTTCAGCCTCTCCATCCAGATGGGCAATACCCAATACCAAACCATCCTCGACGACATTTTCAACCGCTGCGGCCTCTATGGCGCTCCCAAGCAGCAGATCCTCGTCAACTACAACGTTATCCCCACCGTCAAAATCGGCCTGATCCCCATCTCCATCACCATCGGCAAATCCGCCTCCTTTGACTGTCCTGACATCCTTGCCAATGGCGGCATCCTCTCCGGTGCTTCCCAGTCCATCCACCTGTAAAAAGTTAGTCCTAGACTAGAATTCCCCCTCCCTGTCCTTTCTCTCTTTGTCACTCTGACCCATTGTAAATAAACAATCACCTAAAAAAATGAGCTTTCATCATGAGACTAAAAATACCGGTTTCTCCATGATTGGTTCGGATATCTTGGTGAATTCTTTACTGCGCCCGGCTGTGCACTTTCCAGCTCATCTTTCGTCACAGACGGACCCATGTTTAGCCAGCTTATGTTTTTTGGAAACCCAGTGCCTGTTTTTTACTTCTTCATCTTCCGACGCTCCTTGATGGACGCCAAACGTTGCCGACAGTCTTGCAGCTGATGAGCAATGACCACGGTGAACACCAATAGGTTCAGACATACGGTTCTCCCATTGCAACATCCAAGGATTGGTTTTCCTATCCAGTTAACATCCCGCCAGTTTCTGATTGGCCATACCTGACAATCAAATACCCAACGCTGGCTGGCGCTTTTTTTTTTCGCTTTTCGGTCGTCGTTTTTGGTGGGGGAATCACACGTCCCAAAACGTAATCGATACCAAGTTGGCTGGGTGACCTTGACGGATCGGCTTGATTTTTTCAGCACCTATGTGACTCGCGACTTCTTGCTCCCATGCGAATTTTCACAGTGATTCGTTACCTTCAAATGGCAGGATGGCATTCCCTTTTCTTAAAAAAATCAAAGGAGGCCCCCCATGTTGACCTGGACAAATCGTCAGATTTTTTCAAAAATGGACGTCCACCAATTCGCCCCACATTTGACCCCCTGCGAATACTTGACAAGGTACGGTGCTAGTGTACGACTTGTATACAATGCCATGCCAAGCGGGAATCCTTACAAACCGCAACTGCACAGCCATTTGCCAGGATGACCCACGTTTGTTGCTAGCCCTAGTTCAGCGCTGTGTGCTCCTATAACTCTGCAATTTTTGCCATATCATTTCGTCATAAAATACCATTTTTATGCAAAGTGTGGCGTCACGCCGATAACTTGTCTTCCTATCCAGCCATGTGCAATTTCATAGGAACCGCTTCATCGGAGATAGAAAACAGCTCACTGAGATCCACCCATCCAGCAGCCATCTCTCTCTCTCTCTCTCTCTCTCTCTCTCTCTCTCTCTCTCTCTCTCTCTCTCTTCAAGCATGTGATGGGTAATGGTCTCCCTTGTTATATACTCGAGCATGTTTATACGCCATTTTCAAATGCAAATGTTGATCCTATATATGCCTTTGCCTGGAATTTGAGCTGGCAAGAGGTGGTCCATCACAAACCAGTTGCTGGCACGAAACTTTAGCTGTTTCCAAACGGCTTCGTTATGACGTTTTGCTTGTCTTCATCGACCGGAACGGCTGTATTAGCAATCATGTCGCTTCTATCTTTGGCAAGCAGACCATGGTCTGGCTGAATGGCTCCTGGCTTAGCAAAATGGTCGACGTCAGCGTGACAGGCCGCTGGTTTTATAAAGTGATCTTGGCTGTAGTGGCTGGCAGACGGTTTTACGAATGGGTCTCCGTCAAAGTCATTGGCTGCTGGCTTGGAAAATTGGCTGTCAGAATAGGCACTCGTTGCTGGCTTGACAATCAAGCCTTCGTCATAGTTGCTGATCGTTGGCTTGGCAAAAATACCATCGGCAGTGAGGCTCGTTGCTGGTTTGATAAACTGATCTTCCTTGTAATCACTGATCGTTGGCTTGGCCAAGCAACCATCGTCAGAAGGATCCGTGTGATCTGTACTCTGCTTGACCGTTGAGGCGTCAGCGGAAGTGAAAATGGCAGCATCGAAATCATGGCGCCGAGGATCTGTTTTGTGCAGATGGAAATCTTGCTTGCGCTTCTTCACACGCAAAACATAGAATACAGCAAGGCCAGACAGGATAAACTGTGCAAATATATATATATATTTCGGGTCAGTTGAGAAGCCCCTCGTATGTCTTGTGCTCACCGAGCCCGCCACAGAACCAACAGCAATGCCAGAAATTTCTCCAGGAGTTAGTGCATGACCTGTGTTTGGCGTTACCGTGGCATTTTTCACCCAATACATTTTTTTCAGATCGGTGCAGTTGAGGATGTTCACCTTGTCCGAAGCAGCAAGGTTCTCACCACTGCCCCAGAGCACGAAAATAAAATTGGAGGACGAATTCTTGTCATAAACATAAACAGCAGCATGGTGATAGAGCGGCCCAGGGCCCGGATTGTCTTGGCCAAACTCCACAGGCGTGATTGAATTTTTACTATAATCCAGCAGGTACGCTGGATCTTTGACGGCTACAAAGGGAAAAAAATAAGTCCTTCCTCTCATCTTTTTTCTTTAAATCTTCTGGTGCCTACGATATCCCCTTTGACTTTTGTTTCCGTAAAAGGCCATGCCTCCGTAGATAAAAAAATAGGTTGTCTTTGGTACTAAATAGAGGTAAAGAAGAAGTTAGCATAGACGACTACACTGAAGAAGCTTGGAAGATTGGTAGGTAAAAATGGAAGGGCTAGATCATACTTAAGGTGGTGGTATGAAACTGGCGAGAAATAGGAAATGGCTGGTTCGAGCTTAGTGACACATTTGACCATTGCGACGAGTCTATGTTAAATGTCCAGACGGTATCTATCACGGTGGAATTATCTTGGTAATACGGGTTTCCCTCCATCAGCTGGATCCCTCCAATGACGTAGATATTTTTTCCATCACTGGTTAGCGTTGAGGTGTGTCCGCTCCGGGTCCGTCCATTGGGTGTCGAAGGGTTGATGGTGTTGAATTGGTTCTTTTTTTTTTTTTAGCAAGGCAGTCAAAAAAAAAAATTAGAACTGCGATCCACTTTTTTTTTTTTGGACTCACAGTGATGTAGTCGAATAAGATGATGTTGGAAGGCGCTGCGCTCGACAAATTTCCTTCCAAAGTACCTCCAAACATCCAAACTATACTCTTTCCTGTGGAGCTCAGATCAACCACTGACGACATCACTCTGGGTTGAAATGCATCTAAGAGTTTGCTTTTTTTTTCAGTTCCCATTTTTACCTTGGAGCATAGAAGCCATCATTACCAGAGTCTGGAAAGGAAATGTTGGCATACTCGTTGGAGGACGGGTTACCAATGAGGATGGGTGATGCAGGACCATGGAGCTTGGTTGGCTCTTGTACAAGAAATTTGGTTCCATTGCCGATAGAAATCATGTTTAAGCAAGTGTTGGCAGGCAGCTGATCGCTCGCTGATGTGACCTGGTACCATGGAAACGCTGGGACATTGTAGTTATAAGAGGATATATCTAATGATAACAATACATTGCGCAAAGGATAGTTGAATACAGTTTTAAGTGTGCCTCCATAGCAGTAGATGTGTTGATCGGACAACAACGCACAGCCTCCGTCAGAAGAGTGCGGAGCTGTAATGGGTTCGGTGACCTGAGCAAAAATGGTGTCCACCAACAGGGTGGACAATGGTATTAAAATCAAACGTGGGAGCATGATGACTGGGGTCAAACGTGTCGTTTGCACAAAATAACGAGTTTCGATTAAAAAAAAAAAGAATGCGAAAATAATGTACCAAGGATTTCAATTGCAAAATCCAAGCTACTCATCAATAAAAAAAAAAAGGATCAACCTCTTGTGTACTGACGCCTCCTTTTTTCTTTGTTTTGTGTGCCTGTGAGGACTGGTATGCAGTAAAAGACTCGAATAGGGGTGTGCTGGAAGTCACCAGCAAAAATGATGATCAAATGCCACCCTCTCTCTTGTGGAAGGCAAGCGGCCACTTTGGCAAAAATTAGTAGGCTTAGACAGTTGTGCCATGATCCAGGGTTACATCAAAGGGGAGTTACGTACACTGTCAATCGTTTTTCACAGATGGGCTTAGCGCATTGACGTGGGAAAAAAAAACCATTATGTCCAACAGAAGCAGGTTTGGCGATCTTGCAGAAAGATTCTGTCCGTGGCAATGCTGACACAATCGGATCTCGAAACGATTGTGTCAGCAATCGATAAAGAAATCGTTTGGCATCTCGAACTCTTGAAATTAAATACTGTTCCAGAATTGACTAGTACACTGGAATCCATCACCTCTCCTATAGTCAAAATACCTGACGTTTCTTGCATTTAAACCACATGGGGATGCAGATGTCACTTTGTCACCGCCTAAAAGGGAAAGACAAAAGAACAAAACTTAAATGCATTTTGCTCCAGCATAAATCCATTCTTTTCATGCGCCCCCACTTTTTTTTTTTCGCATCTTCGAGTACAATTTTTTTTTTGTTTTTTTTTTTATCTTGCAGATGCAAATAAACATCTCTAGGGTGGATATGTTCAAAAATCCAGGAGGATCTGGCCGCTCCTCTTTTTAGAACACAAAGAAGGAATGGATACGGCGAGTGAAAATAGTCGAGGATATCGCTTCTTTTTATTTACACTTCTCTAAAGACTGCCAAAAGGCTTCGTTTTGGATAGGAGTTGGTCTTCATCCTCACCAATGGTTGGCTTGACAAAGTTGTTGTCATCGTACTGATCGCTTGTAGGTTTGACAGCCTGCTCCAGTACGGCGTTGTCTGTCTCTGACTGTGTGGATGTGCCCAGCAAGGCATCGTCGCCATTGTGTCGAGGGTCGGATTCCTGCAGATAGAAATCTTGTTTGCGCTTGCGCACTCGCAACATGTAAAATATTCCAAGGCCAGACAAGATCAGCTATAGAAAAAAAAAAAAAGTCAAATGAGCCACCCTGTTTGTGGATCCAAATGCTCCGAAGTCGTTCGTACAGTGCCAGCTACAGCGCCCACGACAATACCAGCGATTGTCCCCCCCGACAGGCCACTGCTGGTTGCATCTGGTGCTGAGGAATTGCCAACCCAAATTAAATTTTTAGGATTGGTGCAGTTCAGAATGTAGACTTTGTTGGTGGCATTCACATTCATAGTGCTTCCAAAGAGGACAAAAATAAGCCCGGACGACGACCGATTATCGTAGACATAGACGGCAGCGTGACCACTTAGCAGCCCTGGCCCTTGGTTGCCATGACCAATAGTTACCGGGATAAATGTATTCGTGCTGTAGTCTAATAAATACGCTGGATCGTTCACCACTGCGACGTAAGGAAACAAACATGAGTCTGTCTCCCTGGCGAATGAACATTGTCTTACAGTAATTTTGCAGGTTGGTGCTCACTCCTCCGTAAATGAAAAAATAGCTGGAACCTGGAACTAAAAAAAAAAAAAAAAAGGAGGGTGAGGGCACTGGAGAGGGCCAAAAAAAACAAAAGTAGTCAAAGGGGGGTTGCTTACTAAGTGTTGTTGTATGAAGGCTGCGATCAGAAGGCAAGGTGTTGCTGGTTGATGAGGGCTGCACGCTCGACCATTGGGAAGAGTTCATGCTGAAGATCCAAAGTGTATTCAAATACGTGATATTTGTCCAAGTCGTCGAGGTGGCTGTCAGAGCTTTGAACCCGCCAACGACATAAATTTCACTGCCATCGCCGGTCAAGGTGGCAGTGTGACCATACCGGGTCAAGCCATTCGGAGTGGGTGGGTTGATGGTGCTGAATTGGTTCTATCAAATGAAAAAGTAAATGCTTGCTCCTGGCAGCGTTCTCCTCCTTGCCTACCGAGACATAGTTGAACATGATAATGTTGGGGGGTGCAATGGATGGGCCGCCATTGAAGACAGCTTCGGACTCTCCACCAAAGATCCACACTTGGCTTTGGCCGGCTGAGCTAAGATCGACCACCGATGCATATGATCTGAGCCACCGCATGTCATTGGGTCCAAAAAAAAAATCTGAATCAGCCCTGCTTTTTATTCAATATCGTCCTGGCTTACCTTGTGACATAAAAACCAGCATTGCCAGGGTTTGGGAAAGAGAAATTGGTATACTGATTCGCAGAGGGGTTGCCAACGACAATGGGAGGGGCAGCGCCAAAGGCTCTGCTTGGTTCAAGGATGAGAAAGCTAGAGCCATTGTTGATGGGCACCATGTCTAGGCTCATATCCGCGGCAAGTTGGTTAGCCGACGTCACTTGCTGCCAAGAAAACGTCGGGGTATCATAGTTGTAGTTTGATACATCTAGTGACAGCAGTATATTGTTCATTGTGCGGTTGGACGTCGCGCTTTGAGCGCCACCGAAGCAGTAGATATGCTGGTTTGCTAGCAGTGCGCAGCCAGAGCCTGTCACCGGAGACGGTGCAATCGGTTGAGTGGTCTGCGCTAGGGAAGTGCCCACCAGCATGGCCCATATGGATATGAAGAATTTAGTTGACGGTGACATTGGTGATGAGTATGCACGCTCAAGAAGAAAATGGAAGAAAGCCACCAAGTTGGAAAGTAAAAAAAAAAAAAAAAAAATGAACACAATGAAAGAGGTTAGCACAGATGGGCGCCACCGTGTGACAATCTAAAAATAAATGTGGCATTGATTTTTCTCGAAGTTCAACAGGGCTTGTTGAATGCGCTTGCTTGCAGTGGCCAGTTGCAACGTTACCAAATCGTCGCCGTCGTTTCGTCATCATACGGGTCATAGTCATCCAAGTACAGGCTAATTGTAGATGCTGCTCGCTTGCGTCGAAGGTCACCACTTGGTAATTTCCTTGATCAATTTTTCTGCAAGTGACTGGGGGAAAAAAATCATCAGACCATGCAAAGGTTTTTGTAGGGCTAGATTTGCTTGTTTGTGCTTGTAGGGCTGAAGTGCCAACCGTTTGTTAGTTTCACGAACGAGCATGCCACCCTGTTTCGTCTGAGCTGTCGGCGAGAAGGGTTGTGGCTCGTTGCTTGCGTTTCGTCTGGGCATGACGGTCACGGGCGTCGCTCTCATCAATAACATCCTCGTCCAGGTCCCGGGCAAAAGATCGGCTGGAATGGCCATCACTGACGCCACCAATGTCTGCTCGTTTCTTTTTCTTCTTTTTCTCGGGCGAAGTTTTGGACGGTTTCTTTTCCTTTCGCTCGGCAGGTATAGCCTTGGCAGGTATCTTGGTTCGTTTTTTCTTTCTGGGCTTGGCTTCTTCACCATCACTGGCATCGTCACTCGAATCAGAATAGAGGGTCTTTGTCAAGAACTTCTGGAATCATTCCTTGCGTTGAACATCGGTTTCCAACGGCTGGAGACGGGTGGAGGTGGAAAGGATGGTAGGATGACCATCGCTGGCAGGCGAATGGGCTGATGGTAAAATTGGAGTAGACGTGGCAAGAGCTGGCGTAGATCGTTCAAAAAACAGAGCATCATCGTCCAATGCAATGGTAGCAGCAGTTGAGATTGTCTGGCGACTATTGTTTCAACCGAGCAGACACATTCAAAAGATCTAACATCGAAGGAGCCTGAGCTTCGAAGTCAGAATCAGAATCAGATCAATGGGACATGGTAGTCCCAGCTGATGTAGGTGCTGGTGTACCTTTTGTGATTCGAAAGGGGATATTTGACTGGACGGAAGAACGAGAGCAATGAAGAAAAAGAAGGCGAAGAGAAAAACACACACACAAAAAGTGCGCGCGCCATGTTTTTTTCCAAGCCCGCCTATGCACGGGAGTATGGATTCATCGCAGGATTGCCAACCTTCTAGCTCTTTGTTTGGCTGTCTGAGAGATTTGCAGCTTTAATCATGGTCACTTCTCGTCATTTTTGATCTCATGCAAAATTTGGGCTGAATTTATTCGGAGCAATGGAACGCTGTGATTTTGATCAGATCGTCTGGGGGTCCCCTGGCAAAAATGTCGGATTTTTCATGTTTTTTAGCTGGGCCATCGGAGGTGTCAAAACAAAAGTGGTCAAAACCTGGCTGCGCAAGTTTCACCAATCGACCTGATTTTTTCCGTGGCATCATCGTTCCTGAATTTGCGCATTTGCACAAAATTTCACATCTATCTGATCACTCAAAGGGGCTGCACAGCGATCTCTTTTTTTTTCAAAATTGATGGAGAAAAAGTTTGGATGGCCATATTCAGTCTCCGCAATGTCTTCGCCTCCTGGCTGGAGCATGCACAACAATGGGTAAGCAATGAAAGCCGGTGGCATTCGTCAAGTTCGCCATATTAAAGGTAGTGACATTATTTCTACATCAAATTGGGACTTTGGTTTTTGGATTGTTTTAGGGAAGGCTGGCACCAGCCAGGAATCGAAGGCCCTGTGGTGATCGAAAAAAGATAGCTATTGTTACACAGCACTGTCGGAGACTGGATATGGCAATCCAAACAACAGACCATCATTTTTGAAAAAAAAAAGAGATCGCTGTGCAGCCCCTTTGAGTGATCAGATGGATGTGAAATTTTGTGCAAATGCGCAAATTCAAATTCAGGAACGATGATGCTACTGAAAAACTCAGGTCGATTAGTGAAACTTGCGCAGCCAGCTTTTGATCACTTTTGTTTTGACACATCCGATGGCCCAGCTAAAAAACATGAAAAATCCGACATTTTTGCCAGGGGACCCCCAGACGATCTGATCAATGCTGCCCAAATTTTGCATGTGGCGAGCGATAAGATGTTGTAGCGCAAGTAAAATGACATCATGCGCTGCAGTTGCGTTTTGCCCTTGCTAATGAAAATCTGTTGAGGGGGCGTATTGGTTGGACCAAGTCACTGCATGCAACGTCAAGGCTGCCTATTTCGGCAAGTTGATCCCGCCAATCTCTTCAGCAACTTCTCTGCAATATGCAGATCTGTTATTTTTTTCCCTCGTTTGTGGCGATAGGAAATCGAAAATGTGCGGGGACACGTCTGTGAACGTTGATATCACAAATGTGGTAGAAGTATCAGCCATTTCTTCGCAAGTGACCTCACTTGCGAATGTTGGGCGATGCAAAACCCAGAGCTAGAAGGGAAGGCGGGGTTAAAATTGAACGACCATTTCCTGCCATTGATGCGTTACTTTTTGTCTTTGCGTGTGATCGACTATGTTTTGAAGAGACCATCTAGGCATATTTCCAAAATGATCGCCTTAACCAGCTTCTTGGGCCAGCTTTCCTGTTTATGCACGTGCGCCGCCAAGCATAAAGTCTTGCCCTAGTAAAAAAAAAAGCTTAAAACCAATGCTGCTCTCTTTCTCTTTCCTTGTGTTTGTTCTTACCTTTACGAGATTGATCATGGTTCAAGTTCAATGGCTTTTCGCGTTTGCAATGATTGCCCCTGGTGCCCTGGCGGCTCCGGGCGTTCTGGTTTGGCCAGATCAGGCCGGGGGTGTCAATCTGCACCGCCGGGGAGTTACACCTGAGCTTCTAATGGAAACTCCATCTCCAACTCCATCTCCAACTCCAACGCCATCTCCAACGCCGTCTCCGACCCCTACGCCAGGCAATCTCCTTCAAGTCAGTTGTGTTGGTATGAAAGATCCCAGAGTCTCTGGCTTTACTGCTTCGGAATGTCATCAAGTAGGACCTACGCAGATGGAATGCAGTTGCTCGCCCGTTTAGGCTGGCGGCCGGCCTCCTCAAGGTTAGATAGGATACTTTGCACATGCTAAATTAAAAAAGACTGCAAGGTGTGGTATTGCATTGTGTAGCATGGAAGCTTAGATACAGCCCAGAGAGTCGGTGACAAGAAAAAAAAACGATTCTGCGCTGCTTTGGCGTCAGGACCTTGAACTCATTTGCCTGTGCCCATTTTGTATTGAAGGTATTGAAGCAAAAAAAAAAAAAAAAAAAGACGCAGGCAAATGGAAACTTTTGAATTTGAAAAAAAAATACCAAGAAGGAAAGCCACGCAACAAGTAACCGTTGAAGACGAATGGCCAGAAAGAAAAATGCGCTGTGGTTTATGACTCCCGTGGTGCAACGACGATTCTCTTTCTTTACAGCGGATGCATTCTAACTCCAATGCCGTGGATACTTTGGATGGCCCACCAGATTTTCGCCAAAGAGTATGGAAAAAAATAAATAGATTCAGTGACCAACTGCGTAGGCTTCAAACGTCACTTGCTCGAAATTCACATCGAAGAGCGCCTTGCAACAAGATCAATCAACGTTTCCAGGTTCATAGGCACGGAGCTGGAAAAAGGATGCCGGACCAATCAAATCGCTCACGGTGGCCTCGAGCCTTTTTATTATTTCTTTCTCTTTCTTTTTCCTTCTTTTCTTTTCTTCTCTTCTCAACCTTATCCTCATCATCTTTACATCTTCATAATGGGCTCTCCTGGATTTTTGACATCACCCATGTTCAACGTGGCTTTTATGATCGTGGCCATGCAGCTGGGCAAACGTATCGATTGGGAAGATCCTCAAGTGCTAATGATTGCTCGCTTTGGTTACTACGGTGCCCAAGTCCTTGTGCTGTTGTTGACTTTTGGCTTGATGCGAATGGTCCAAAATAAGAACGGTAAGTTCATCTCATATTAACATGAACAAGCGTAGAGAAGATAGCGCAGAGAAAAATGGAGTGACCAAGCAAGCTGGAAGATTAGGTGAAACACTTACCCTTTTTATTTTTATTGACTAGATACAACTCCTTTGAAGTATGTGGAAA
Source organism: Hesseltinella vesiculosa (assembly GCA_002104935.1). NCBI lineage: Eukaryota > Fungi > Mucoromycota > Mucoromycetes > Mucorales > Cunninghamellaceae > Hesseltinella > Hesseltinella vesiculosa. Next base: position 372,550 of record MCGT01000014.1, on the reverse strand, counting down.
CCAAGCCTGGTCCTGACCAAGGCAAGGAGGTGCAAACAACTAATGTTGAATATGATGTGGCCCAAGTCAGACAATTGATCTCCTCCACCATGACTTCCGTTTTGATGATCTCTGTGATGCACTGGTATTTCAGTAAGTGTGGGCATGGAATGCGGTAACAAATGTCCATCCTGATGCTGACCATCTTTTTTTTTTTGTACCCACTTGTAGAATTCACTCAGCCCTTGTTGATGCAATCCATCATGCCCTTCAAGAACTTGGCAGCCAGCAAGGTTGGTTTGATTTACATCTGGAATGACCCTGCCACTGGCTCGTTGCAACGCCCCTTCCAAGCCGAAAACCCTTTGGCTGCCTTGTTGGGTGGCGGCGCTACCGCTCCTGCTGCTACCGAAGACAGCCATCAAAAGAAGGATTAAAAAAAGGTTTTATAGTACACTGTCGATTCAGAATAGAAACATCGCTTTTTCCGTTGCTCTAATAAATTGTAAATAATAAAAATCATCGTATTTTTTTTTTCAAGCTGAGGGCGCAATGGGTATGAACATCATCGTTTGGGTGAGCGAGTAAATCAAAGTGAAAAGTCATCGTCTGTGGCTCATGCAAATCAGACGCCAGGGTCCAAATGCGATCGACATCGCTACGTGTATATCTGAGTTTCCAATGGGTTGTCTCTGTTGGTTGGGCTGGTTGCACAAGATAATGGGCGGGGAGTCATGGCCAATGTTGCGCACAGCGTTGACAGCTCCTGTACTTGATTGATCCTACACGATTTTGCGGCAGGACTTGCCTGTGCCATTTTGATTGTCTCGATTGGCTAACAGGTTGAAATCCCGGAAGGACAGCAGCCTCATGGAATCAGAAGTATTGCTGAACCAGGTGCCAATGGTTTGCACTTGATGCCTTTGTCCAGCCAATGGCTGCTTGGGCCAATCCAGTGAGGTAAAAAGCAGGTGAGCCCTTGGCTTCTGGATTTTTTGGCTGGCAGGTTGGTCACGTTGGTGTCACGTCCTCGGTGTTTTTTCTTTATCCTTTTGTTTTTTTTCTGTTGCTTTAGGTCATGCATTGGAAATCCACGTTGAAAATACAGTATGAATCCTTCGCTAAACCTCGTAACCTGCCAGATAGGTAAAAATTGAATGTCCCAGGCTGAGTTGTTTTTTGACCCGCGCCTTGCTCCAATCAAAACTTTCTAGTATATCTCGAGATTTTTCTTCACCGCCTTCCTTGCTATATATCCAATGCGTCAAGGCGAGCTGGTAAAAAAAAATTGTAAAGAGGTAAAAAACAAACTTGGTCGAGACTTTTTAGGCTGAAAGAGAAGTTGACCACGTGAGAAGTAGATCCCATCTTTCATGGTCCTGAATTAACCGGTGCTTACCAATTTTCTGTTTCCATTTCTGTCGCAGGGGATTTTTTTTTTTTCATTAGCATGGTTATCTCGTTTTGGAAGCAACTTTCCCACTCGATATCAGTGAACTTCTGAAAGCAAAGAATCGTTCAATATACGCTGCGTTGATTTCAGTGTTCTCCAAGTCATGACGCATGCATGTTTTTCACAATCAACCAACATCGAGGAAAGCATGCAAAGGGCGAGGGTCTATGTAAGAGCCGAGTTATACAAAGACATGGAGGAATTCAATGATAGATACGTTGACGCTTTCGGGGAAAATAAAAACCGCCAATCCTCTCACGAGGCGCGAATTGGAAAAAAAAACTTTAATCAGTCAAAAGATGGGGGAAGCTGCTTGGTTTGTGTCACTCGGGATGCAATCAAACATTGAAAAAGTATATGAGGAATGAGTTTATTGGCATGAAAAGTGAAGTGTCATAGAATGGAGATATGAGGATAAAAATAGACTTTACAGTAAGATAGAGCATAAAAAAAATGGAGGTATATGGATGCAAAGCAGAAAGCTAGTAGATTGGACCTTGGTCCATCTTCTGGAGGATGAATTGGATGTCGCGCTCTAATAATACAGGGCCATTGAGAGAACACTTGGCAAAAGTCTTGACAAGACCCAAGAGCTCGTCGCCTGGGAAGTCCTCGAAGCGATGATGACTGCGCAATCGTTGCCAGATCTCTAGGCAAGGCAAGTATGATGGAGTGACCTTGTCCTTTTGATCCAAGGGGTGTTTCTCATTCGAGAGATGAAAGTCGTCGGCCAGGAGCAAAGGGTGTTCTTGGTCCAGGGAAGGAAAGCCCAGATTCATATTCAGACTGCCACTGGGATCAAACAAGGGCTCGGACAGTAACTGATCAAAAGGGTTGTTGCAGACCTCTTCGTTCAACCGATGACAAAATTGCTGGCATTCCAAAGTGGGGGTATGAACCGTGGGTGTGGTAGCTTGCGAAGTGCTGCTTGTGGACACGGAGGATGCGCCGGGCGAGGCAGGGTTGGCTAAGGTTTGAGGCTGATCTTGCCCGGAGATTGAGGGTTTTGATGGAGTCATGATCTGGTCGTCATGAGCGTAGAGCCGGACCAGTTCGACAGGCGATGTGGATTTCTTGTCATTGCAGGGACGGGGGGCCATGTTTTTCTGTTGTTGCTGCTTGTGGCGAGCGCGCAATGTTGTAGGCGTGCTGATGGAGAAGGTATATTGAAGCTGCTGCTTTTTCTTGGAAGCGCTGGTGTGCGAACTGCTGGACTTCTTGCTTGCAAGGGTGGCGGCGCTGGCCATATCATTGGTAGTGAAGACAGTGGCAGCGGACGAGGCAGGCGATGACACATCAGTAGGCTTGTTGGGAAGAATACATGCACCACTGCCAAGGGGAGTTAAACCATTGGCCGAAACGCCGAGGGCAGCAGAAGAGGGAAACAATGGCATGGACGTTAGCAAGTCAGGTGAGGGTTGAGAGGGAGTGGAGGTGGTTGCGGCCATGGCAGCTGAGAGCCAGGCAGATGATGAAGATGGTGTGGAAGTAACGGAGAGTGTCAACTTGTCGTCTTCTTGTTGTTTCAGCAGGTCAGACCATTCTTCAGGATTTCTTTCGCTAAGACTTTGCTGAAGGTGTAGACCCTTCAGGGTAGCAGTTTCCATTTCCAGGCGATATACGAGAGCCTTCAGCTGGTGGTTTTCTTGGATGACTTGTTGGGTGGTATACGTATAGACGTCTTGGACATGCTTCAGCTTAGCTTCCAGTTCCTTGACATACCGTTCCTTGCGTTCTCGGAAATGGCGCTGTGCCTGACGGTTCTGAAGACGGCGCTTGGTTTTGAAGTCCTCTTCGTCCTGGGAAAGTTTAAAAAAAAAAAGCTGAGCGGGTCCCACTCTATCAGCATTTTTTTCCCGTTTCACATACCTCCATAGGCGATTCATCTGTCATTGGCTTGCGTCCAGGCTTTTTACCATTGGATGACATGGAGTGGCCATCGTCGCTATCTATGAAAGGAAAAAAAGCATGACACTGTGAGTGATCTAGCCCCTTTAAATCAGTGATCTGAGCTTACCACTACCAGAGGATTCTGGAGAAGAAGGGGACGACAGAGAAGCTGGAAAAAAAAGAATGAGCTTCCAACACAAAGGCCTTCACGCCGCCAGCTCTTTGTTGCTTACAGTGTTTGGGACTTTTTCTTGCGCCAAACGTGTCGAATTGATCAGTCCTGCGCTTGGAAGGGCTTGAGGCTTCAGATCCATCTGAAGGAGAAGTGGCAATGGGGTCATAAGGCAACACGGTGGTATCTGACCGAGACAGCATGATGGGTTCAACTAGCATAGATTCTTCATTTAGGTCCAGGGACATGACAATGAGTTGGCGTGGAAGTGTTTAAAAATATTAGAAAAGAAAAAAGTGGAGCGGGGATTAAAACAGGGAGCGTCAAGAAGTAAAAATCAAAGCGAGAGGGAAAGTCTTGATCCAAACGGCCAGCGACAAAAGGTACAAGTAAAAGTCAAGAAAAAATAAACAGGAGCAAAGAGTGAAGAAATTGAAATGAAACGGGTTGCTTTTTTAAATAAGAAACCACACCGTTTTGCCCTTATACGTCATGTGGAGCAAACTGGTCTGAGGATATCTGGTCTGACGATAGCATCGAGGTTCAACAAAGAGACAAAAAAAAATGACCGCTCAAGAAAGACACTTGCAATCAAATTCTTTGGAAGATGGAATGAACGATGGTTTCAAAACAAGACCATCCAATGTTCCATGCAACTTCGCGTACGGCATTTTTTTTTTGTTTGGACCCTGATATGTCAACTTGGTAAACGTCTTCCGCATTGATCGTTTTTGGCTTTTTTTTTTTTTACTAACTGCCCAAGGCATTCTCGGCAAAATTGGCCATCGGCAGAGTATGAGCTTTGAGTCCAAAAAGGGAAATCCTAAACTCACTAGGTGGACCTGTGGGATTTCTATCCTTTTTTTATTTAGAGTTCAAGATCCGAAATGGGGAAAACCAAGCGATATGATTTGACCCGAACTTTTTGGGCTTATCACAATCAAATAGTTTCTCCGTTTTTTGGCGGTACAACTCAACTATCGAGATGTCTTTTATCAGCACTGATTATCTATTAGGAGGAGTTTGTTAGCTTCGGGTTCTATCCATAAACTAGGCGAGATATGTCCTATGAAGTAGGAAGAGAGGCAGTCTCAGCGTTTGTTACTTTTGACCACGGTTTTTTTTTCTTCTGGTTTCTTTTGTGTGGGGCATCCTTTTTACAACATTAACCAACCAAATTGGCTTGTGTTCCGAGGATTTGTCTTGATATTTATATCCCCGTCCGCCAATCATGTTGCCTCTGACGGTCAGGATTAGGTCGGGAACAGGTCAATCTAGACTAGTTCGACCCCAGCTATGACATTAAAAAAAATAAATTGGAAAGTGTTGCCGCTCATAAAATCACCATGGGTCGATGGCATCAGACAAGACAGGAAGTTGAACCACAGTGCAAAGAAGGAGCAGAGAAAAGGGGTAAAAAACATGCCTGAGTAACATCAGGCACGATCTTCCCAAATGGAGTAAAGCACATGAGCCATCGTTTCCTTAACCTCCCCCCAGGCTTCGGCGAGTGACATTAGAAATGGTCCAAAACTGTTCATGGCCACGAACATTGAAAAGGCTCTTGCCCCACATTTTTGAAAACTTCGATCATCTCACGTCATCTTTGCTCACTCGACTTTCCTTGTATTGCATGCTCCCATGCCACATTTTATTTGATGAGCTTAGTAAATTCCAACTCTAATCGCTAGGCTGGTCGTCGTCAGAGTCGTAATCGAGGTCATCCGCAAAATCGCCTTCATCCTAACGGTAGAGAGAAAAAAAAAAGGTGCCGAGGTCAGGGCATTTGGTCATGGCTCCTTGCCCATTTCCTAAAGCTTACAAATTGATCCACCCTGACAGCCTTGGACAGAAGGGTTTTGAGCTCTTTGTTTTGAGGTTGTACCATCATGGCTGCGGTGAGCTTGTTTCGGTTTTCGATCCTGGTTCAAAAAAAAAGCCAGAAGTTATTGTATCAGAAAAATGGATAATTTTTTTATGAAGTGCCTACTTGGGGTCTGAGCCGCCTTGTAATAAGATGTCCACCATAGCAATGGCCATCTCCACGTCTTCCTTTTGGTATTCTACTGCAAAATGCAAAGGTGTGTATCCTTCCATTCGGTTTTTGATGTTGAGATCGATGTCGTCCAAGTTGACCAAGTGTTCAAGGCAACCCAATGCACCAGATTTGGCCCTACATCATTGTTTTTAAAAAACCGCTGTCAATGTCGCTCGTTTAGCCCAGCACGTCTAAACCTACGCAAGATGAGCAGCCGTGTTACCAGCACCATCGGTGTAGCCCACGTCAAAATTACCGCCTTCCAAGATCTCTTCGACGACATCTTCTTGGTCATTGCGGCAAGCAGCCATCAATAGCTCATCTACAAAGTAAAAAAAAAAAAAAGGAAAATGTTAAGCGAAGTCATCATCTGAGCATTTAACAGCCCTCTTTTTCTTTGTGTAATACAAATGTGATCAGATGTCAATCAGGTAGACTCGACTTACTGTTGCTGGCACCTTCGTCATTCATGGTCATCGAGCAAGTGTGTTGAATTGTATTTAAAAGTGGTATAAGTAGAATGGATGAGGAACAAAAAAAAAAGCAACGGAACCCAAGTGCGTTTTTTTTTATTTTATTTTGAATGACCGAGGGCAGTGTTTGATCGTTTACTGCCTTCCCAACATGCCCCTGCTTTATTATTAGGCTACCACGATACGGTAATACATTATCATAGATAGGAGGGAAGCAAGGTTCATGTTCTGCTAGAAGAAGGGCGTCGTAAAGCTCCGTTTCTATAGGTGGCTCCAGAAGATGTCCGCTTCAATGGCGGTGGGTTGGAAGTGAAGGATGACTGTCTCGAGCTTGATGAGGACGAGGACGAGGAAGAGGGTCGTTCGACAGCATTGGCTACAGATATTCTGCTTTTCTTTTGGACATCATCGTTTCGTTGCTGAACATGGTCCTTGTAAGTTCGGAGCACTTTGACAGGAAGCATCACGGCGTCACGTATGAATTTAGCAGCCCAGATCAATGCCCATAGCAAAAATGCGAGCCCTGCCAATGAATACAAAAAAAAAGGGTCAGAGATCTGCTTGGCTGGTCGCTCTTTCTTACCTGTCAGGAAAACAGTCAAGATCAGATAGATCAAATCCATGCCTCGGCTCTTGGATCGATTGGCCATGATCGAATCCACGTTGACTTCGAGATCGTTCAACTAGTTATCATGAGTAAAGAAAAGGGTGAGCTGTGTTGTCGATTGACTGCATCCAACCTAGTACCTTTGAGTAATGGTCATCAGACACGTCTTTCAGGCGGTCGTCCAACAGAAGAGTCGTGTCCAAGACTTGGTTTTTCACTTTCCGAAGCAGATCCTCGGCACTTTCCAAGGATTCTCGGCAAGCCTGGCCGCCCTGCTGCAAGCTTGACAGGGCCAGGTTCAATTTTTTGTGATAATACTGGTATGAATGGGGGTCATCCATGCCCAGCGGGGCTGGGGTGGGGGGTTCGACCATGGTATAGGCGCGTGATGTGCGCGTGGTTGTGCGGCGTTCGTCCAAGCCAGAGAAGGACCTGCTGGCAGGGCGTAATCCAGATGGCAACTCGCCTTCACCGAGGCAAGATTGATAGTGTGGTAAATTATCGATCAAAAAAGACTATTGGCAGTTAGGTGAGGTGAGACCCTATTTTTTTTTTCCTTTCCAATTCCGGGTTGGTACCTACCTTGGTATCGTTGAGAAAAGGCTCCAGTTCTTGCAGACGATCATCGATTGTTTTCAAGCTGTAAACGAGTTGTCGACTGTACACAAATATTTATATTATAAAAAGGCGAGGTGTCAGCTTTTTGTTACTTTGGATTTCCCAGTTCATACATACGTGTCAAAATCTTGAGGTAAAGGTGCAAGCTGTACACGGAGATTCAGCAGTTGATCTATGTGGTGTGTATTGAAAAAAAAAATGAGTTGTGCGCACAAAAAATCAGCCTGCCGAGCTTCGAGGAAGCAGGTGTACCTTGCAATTGGTCTTGATCTGAGATTGATTTCTCAGCAATGCTTGCTTGATCTTGCTTGACATCTTTCTTGGGAAAGCATACCAGCTTTTCAAAGCCATCCAATCCTTTGACATGAGGGGCGGCTTGAAGGACGTCATCCACGCATATTTGAGCTAAACAGAACAAAAAAAATGAAATGGGCTGCTCTTTTTAGATGTTCATTGTCTTACCAATTCGACGTTTGCATGGGCCGTCAGGACCAGGCATGAGTGAATATATATTGGGGGTGATGACGCTGGTTGCTTTGATGGTTTGCAGTTGGCGGTCGTCCTTTTCTCGGTCATTCACAGCATTGTCGCCTTGGATGTCTTCTGTATCATCTTCAGCGTCGTCGTCGTCATCGGTGTGTATGGTATCGCCTTCCCCAGCATGGCCAACATAGTCGAAGAGAATGCGCATGGTCTTGTATTCTCCAAAGCCAGCTTGTACGATATGTTGCACAAAGGCAGACATACTGCTATTTTGGCCAGGCAGCGCATCGACGTCAAAATACAGCATACGCTTTGGTCCAGCCGGGGTGGGCGTGGAAGGAAGTTGTTGATCGGCCTCAGGAGTAGCCTGGTTGACATTCGGCGGTGTGGCAGAAGTGACAGCCAAAGGGCTATGAGTTGTAAGGTCGGGTGAATGGGATGGCTGGTCATGGGGCAGGGATGGTTCCTCGGTTTCGACCGAGGTGGACAAGTGATCTGTTGGATTTTTCTCTGGCTGGAGTGGATGCGGAGGCGAATGCAGGATGGGTACCTGGCGCACAGAGGTGTTTGTGCTGGAGTCGGTGGACGATATCAAGTGCATGGTCGAGGAGGTGGTTGGGTACGATGACAGGATGTCGTCCTGCTGGGTATCAAAAGTGGGCATGGAAGCTGGTTGGGTGTCGTCAGTGGCGAGCAAGTCACGCATGTTATCAAAAGAATGGCGGCGGCCAAGCAGCGACGAAAATGGATTTCTGCTCTTGTGGCTGCTAGTAGTGCTGAACTGGCTTTGGCGACCATCTAGCAACGAAGGAGACGCAGACGAGGCGTTGCGGGCGGGTTGGTCGTAAGATAGGCGAGAGGATGATGGCTGGTTGTCGATGTGGGGTAACAACCGGGGAGGAGGGTTTGTGACATCATGCGATGTGGAGCGGTGATGTTTGGCAAAGCGGAGACGCTTGAGCTGACTGGCGCGCTTCCACAGGGGTGAAGATGTAGAAGAGGAAGTGGAGGTGATAGGCTGGATGGAGAGGGATGGAGTGGGCTGCACGACGTCATGGCGTTCGTCATATGAGGTGCAGGGGTGGTCGACGAGCCTTCCTTTCTTGTCACGCTTGATAAAATTCATATGCCAGGTGCGACGTGAGGGCTGTGCAAGGGTAGACGGTGGGTTCAAGGTGAGGTCATTGGATGGGTAGCTGTCAGCGGGCAGGCCAGTCTTGTAATCATGGATCATGGCGCTGACCTTTTGACGCTGCAGTCGGTGTAGTGTATCTTCAGTGTCGACCGAGAGGGTGGATGGGTCGTAATTGGAGGCGGTGAAGGCTGACGGATCGGTGTCGGCGGTTGGGCTGCGAAATTGGTCACCATGATCGGTCAAGGTATCGCTCTCATGCATGGAAGATCCTTGAGACGACTGCGCTTCGCCTTGTTTTCGAATGGAAGCTTTTATTTGATCATCTATTTGCGCCACCAGGAATAAAAGAAAATAAATAAGAGGTGAGCTGAGGGGAAAAAAAAATGAGGGCAGATCAACTTACGGCTCACCATCTGATCATGGCGGTATTCTTTTTGTTCTTTGCGACTGCGAGATTTTTGCGGTAGGGTATTTGCAAGTTTGGTCAGGTTGACGATATCTTCATTGGATACGGCCTCTAACAGATCAACATCGGTGAGAGCATTAGCATTGTAATCCGATCCATCTAGAAAACAAGAAAAAAAAAGTTCAAGAAGCTGGTCAAAGGCACAAAATGGAATATGGAGGGGTTTACCGTAATGTAATGAAATGGATCGTTTATGCCTTTTTTTAGCCGATGAAGACAAGGTGGAGGATGAAAAATGAGCTTGAGTGGGGGATGCATCAAAGGCCCAACCATCATTTCTAAAGGAAAAGGAAGCTTTCATATTCTTGGGAGGAAGGTTTGGTGAATGTTCCGTGGAGCGAGATGGAAGCGGGTGCTGTGAGGAACTTCGCCAATGGTCTAATTCATTTGGATAGCGAGACGACATGTGCTCATCAATGTAAAAAGTGGTATAATGACGGCGAAGAGTCGTATTTTTGGAAAAGAAAAAAGGAAAAGGCAGGGCTCCAACAATGCGCCCGTTGCTTTTTTGCAGGGCTTGATTTTTTCCTATTGGCTGTTGGCCTTTCTACTTTTTTTGGGTTATTTTTTCTGTTCAAGGTTTTGGTCCTCTTTCGTTCACGTTTTGATTTATTTAGAGTTCTTCGAAAATGGACCAACCAACAACGTCGCAAGAACCTGAGCCCAACAAGCAATGCCACCAAGGAAAGGATCAGAAAAGATTCTACTACTTTCTACTGGGCGGCCTTGTAGCATTGCTTGCTCTGCTGGCAGGGTCCCAAACAGCAGTGGTGCAAGAAAACGTCGGTGACCTTCAAGCTTACCTAGAAACGCTGCCTGCATCTGAAGCCCTCGACGACTTTTTTGCTCAAATTTCAAGCTACCGATTCTTTCAATCGAGTGACATGATGGCCGATGATCAATTTATGCCAGCGTTGGAATACAAGTAAAACAAAAAAAAAAAAAAAAGGCGCCGTCCGTGCTCAAACGCAAACTGTTGTCTTCCTTTCTTTCTGCAGAGACTCCATGGACCTCAAGGCCCATTACCCTGTGGTCATGATACCCGGGATCATCTCCACAGCTATTGAAAGCTGGGGAACGAGCGAAAAGTCGAAAAAGTACTTTCGCAGCCGGCTTTGGGGTGACTGGAATCAGTTGCGCATGGTGGCCATGGACAAGAACGGCTGGCTGGAACACATGAAACTTGACCCAAAAACTGGCCTGGATCCTGAGAACATCAAGCTCCGTGCTGCCCAAGGCCTCACTGCTGCTGATTACTTATTTACTGGGTATGGTGTAGGCATTTGGCGGAGGATTCGCGAGTGTAGACGCATCATCTCACCTTTTTTTTTATCAGCTACTGGGTCTGGGGTAAAGTCATTGAAAACCTTGCAGCCATTGGCTATGATCCTTCCAACATGCATCTTGCCTCGTATGACTGGCGTCTCTCAATCCCCAATATGGAGACAAGAGACCAGTACTTTACCAAGCTCAAAGCTACCATTGAAGCCTATAAAACATCCTCTGGCCGCAAGACTGTCATTCTATCTCACTCCATGGGTAAGCATCAGCTAAACCTTCTCATTTCTTTCTCGCCTTAACAGAATGGGGCTCTTTTTTTTTTTTTTGTATTCCAGGGTCGACTGTGTTTTTCTACTTTATGAAATGGGTTGAACATCCTGAAGGTGGCCATGGCGGCGAAGGCTGGGTAGACAACCACATCGAGGAATTTGTCAACCTGTCCGGCCCATTGCTTGGCGTGCCGAAAGCCATGACCTTTTTACTCTCAGGTATGCTGAAATCATAGCCAGGAACCAGAACCTCATCCTGTTTTCTGTACTTTATCGTGACCAGGTGAAACCAGGGACACCATGGCATTTGGCAGCTTTGGCGTGGCTGTACTTGAGAAATTCTTTTGCCGCAAAGAACGGACCGACTTGCTTCGCACGTGGGGTGGTGCCTGTGCCTTGTTGCAGAAAGGCGGTGATGCCATTTGGGGAACCGAGAACGATGCGCCTGAAGATGAGCAGCCCGAAGCCCAGGAGGGGAACGCGACGACTGTGGTCAAGCCAAGCTATGGCAACCTCGTATCCTTTGTTCCAGTCACACCGACTTCCCTTGAAAACGATGATCTGGTCGAACCTCCTCACGAGAGAAGCGACTCCTCGCCTTTGCGCAACCAAACCCTGGACATGACAATGCAGCTCTTGCGCAGCAGTGCCTCCCAAGATTTTGACCGGCTGCTTCATGGGAGCTATTCTTTTGGCCTGGCCACTACCAAGGAACAGATCGAAAAGAACGAGAACGATCCACGCACTTGGAGCAACCCTTTGGAATCCCGGCTCCCTCACGGTAATGTCTTCATAAAAACAAGTGTTTCAGCATGGACTGATGCCATCTTTTTAGCTCCCAGTATGAAAATCCATTGTCTCTACGGTGTTGGACTCGCAACGGAACGAAGCTATTTCTATACGTCTGTGGCAAACATGAATAGCACCCGCAATGACACTTGTGATGTGTATGTAGAAACGTTCAACAACACTGGGGGTAGCAAACTCATGTCATTGGTAAGCAGCTCTGCACGCAAGAAGCGGGCCGGGGATTTATTCTGTTTGTCTCTAGGCCATTGACCCTAACGTATCTGACAATATCCTGGGGATTGAAACTGGTATTCGAACAACGGATGGGTAAGCCCTAGGGAACTCGACAACGGGGTGTCTCAACCTTTTTTTTTTTTTTTTTTTTTGTTAGAGACAACACTGTCCCTGTTCTCTCCAGTGGTTACATGTGCACTCCTTCTGGCGGATGGACCAAACATTCGGAATTGTATAATCCCAGTGGTGTCAACGTTGTCACAAGAGAATACAAAAACGTCCCAGCAGGGTCCGTCAGCATTCGAGGTGGACCTTTAACCTCCGACCATGTGGACATCCTTGGCAACCATGATCTTCTTGTAAGTTCACCCTATTCCACTAAAAAAAAAAAAAATAGGTTGATTGACACCTCTTTTCGCCTTGATCTTTAGACTGATCTTTTACAGATCGTATCTGGCCACTCCAGTAATGTCACGCAACGCATTTACTCGGACATTGAGCGGTATGCTCAGCGAGTCAAGCTCTAGAACTGCTTTGAGCCGTCTCTATCACCTCTCTGTTTTTTATGTATTATTTTTCATCTACTTAGCAAATGTACTTTTAAGTAATAAATGACGACCAGTAACACTGTCAGCGTGGAAGGAACATACTGCACAAAAAATCATGCATTCTTCTTTTTTTACGAGCAGCCCGTGCAACAACCCAAAACGAGAACACATGTGATTATTGGTGATGCATTTTTTTTAATAGGATCGTGCAAAGAAAAGATCATTGATAAGACAGAGATAGCTGGCTATGGTCTTGAGAAAAAATAACCAAAGCATACAAGAAGAGGGGTATGATGATATTATCGTTTTGCAATGAGAATGCTTCAAGTAGTGCTAATAGGAGAGGGAAAGGCGTGTAAGGATATAATGAATCACGGTTGCTTTTTTTTTTTTTTACCAGCGGCAATGACCACCAGCAGGTAGCGTGTCCAGTCACCAACATCCATATTCGCCAATGTGGTCATGGCACTGTCAACTCGAATCAACGCAGAGGTATATAAAATAACAAGCATGCTAAGAAACACAGTAATGATAAAGCTCATGGTGCCTTCAACAGTCTTCTTGCTACCAGGCCAATGCCATCGTCCAAACCGTTTACCAACCAGAGACGCCTTGGGAAAAAAAACAGAGATGAGTTCGTCTTCTCGGATTTCCTCGGTCCTAGGCGTTTTACAGCTGCATCCCCAAAGCCCAATGACAGGATGCCCGATAAACTGGCAAACAAATTCGAGCTGTCACAAAAAAAAAGAGGGGTGAGTTTTTTTGCATTTCCTATCCGCAGAGAGGGCTACCTTCCCAACCACACAGGCGATGCACAGCCAATCAAGAGGTACATGTGGCTCAAGATGACAGGCCCAAGGTCGCGATTGTCGATGAATTCCGTCAAGAACATGTGGATGTTCTTGCCATAAGGCCACACTGCAAAATAGCGCAGGTACTCCAAGTAGATGAACGTAGCCAGTGCTACACCAAAAGCCAGTCGCAGGAACGAGTCCTAGAGAGAAAAATCGGGTGTCAGAGAACCGTAGCGAATCGAGTAAAATGGAAGGGACTTGCAGCAAAAAGCAACCCCGGTACAAACATCAGCACAGCAAGGCCATGGAAGAGTTTGCGCTTCTTGTTCAGCGCGGATGTCAGCTTCTTGGCTCGCGATTGGTTTTCAGGGACACCGTTTTGATAGGCATTTGAAGGTAAATCCAAAAGAAGCACCCACGCCACCACTGTGATCCCAATTGTTGTTGCCCAATACATGCATAAAAATAATCGAGGTGGTGACGAAAACACAAAGTCCAGGGTCCTGCATAAAAAAAGTGAGCTGCGATCTGGTGTGCAAATGGACAGCCATACCATAAAAACGGGTTTTGATGGAGCAGTGTGGTGCAAACGGGTGTGACGATAAGCGTGACGACCAATGCTGTAAGGGCATAGACGGAGACAGCACAAATGATTTTGCGCCGTTGGATGGATTGCAACGTATCGGAGGAGGATTGGCTACGCCAATAAGGACGTTGAGCAAGCTTGCGACAGTAGCGTAGCAATGGGTATAGCGCAACGCCAACAATCACCATTCCCAAGATCACAGCATGAATCATGACAGTCTCTTGCCCCATTCGATTGGTCTTGATATACGTTGGTACGGCCTCAGAATACTGGAAGAGAGTTAGTTAACAAAAAAGGAGGGCACCGTTATCCGCTTACAGTTGCCCACAACGTTTCCGTTGCCATGTTCACCATGACAGCCGCACCTTGAGAGATCACTGACATTTCACCTAATGTAAAGCATCGCTTCAGAGCCACCACACAAAGATACATGGACCATTGGTAGGCAACGATGGAAAACACCGTCAGCCAGATCGGCGTGGATCCAAGGATGGGCGTCAGTGAAGTAAGACGGGTAATGATGAAAGTAACGATGCCAGACACTAAAATGCTCGACACAAAGAGACCACGTTTACGGATGATGCGCTTGACTGGGTGCAGCACGCCGCTGGCAGATACCAAGATCAAAAAAATCAAGCTCATCAACAAGATCAATTCCAGCTTGGCCTGCATCCATGTCACCAACAGCAGATTTTCGTAGGTGTCCATCACATGAATCATTTGTGCATAGGCTACCATGATCAGCAATAGTGCACCACACAGCAGTCCGTCATCGGCGTCCATTCTAAAGGTGAAAACAAGTTGAGTTTGATCTCCTGGGCTGGCGAAGGGTTACCTAAACGCAGCACGGCTTGCACCAAAGATGCGATTGGTTGGAGCTGGTAACGAGGGATCAGGTGCATCGAATGTTTGTCTATGCAGTGGTGATTTCAGTGTTGGGGACAGGAGCAGGTCGTCGGACGAGCTGTCAGTGGTTGACTTTTCAAAGCTTCTCGTTTTGCTGTTTTGGTTGGATCGAGACGATACATGGCATACCATCAAGCCGCATAGGATAAGCCCTGTCCACACTGTCAATGGAGGTAAAGGGTGGTCAGCATCTTTCTCTTGCACTTCCATCGCCCAATTCGTTACCTAGGATAGTGTTAATGGGTAGTGTATTGTCAGGGAGGGAAATGTATTGATAGGTGGCCCAGAAATAGCTGGAGATCCAAATCAATCGCTCACTAGGCTCGGCAGCAATGAGGGTATCAACGGGAAACGAAGCGAGGAGATCGGATGGTGAAGTCTTGGTAACAGAAGTCCCCAGTGAGGACTGTCTCCTTCGCCGCCTCAAGACTTCCTTGGTTTGAGAATCATCTAAAGAAGACGACGAGGCAAAGCCTTCATCGTAATGGGCATCTGTCGTCATAGAGAACACACTGGCAATGGGAACGCAAGAATGGACGATGAAGGGAAGGAAACAGGATGTTAGAAAGAAAAAGCAATCCAAGCTTCAAAAGAAAAGACGAAAAAAATCGGTTTTCACATGATTTTTAGTTTTTCCGCCCTGGCCCTTGCGGACCCGGTTTCACTTGCATTGCTCCGCACCTGTATTCTGGCAGATCCAGTTGTGACACAACAAAAAACAATGCTTTTCCACAGCAAGAACGGGCTGTTGTGTTTATCTTCAGTCTATATTTTATGACGCATAATCACGCAAGGGTTTGTTAGCTTTGGTATTGTGCTAATGTGCTGATCAAGCCCGAGAACGACCTTTTCGTTTGGGGAAAAAAAAAATAGTGAGCGGTCAAAGTGCAACAGAGATGGTCAGAAGATGGACCTTTTTGATTCATTTCCGACGATATCTCTTGACAAACCAATGACAGAGAAGTGGTCCATCAACGACGAATGTAGCCAAGGAATTTCGTTCATTGTTGGACTGAGGCAGTCGTATGCCGTCTGTATTCAAGGTCATTATTTACAACTGCTTCTTTGTATGATCTTTTTGTTGAATTACCATTACCAAACTTCTTATTGGGTACTTGAATACATGGATGCCTTCATTGTGGGCGTGCAAGGGGACATTGACTTTGTCGGTCTTCCCTGTAGCATATTTCTATGCCATAAGAACAAGAACAATCACATGCGAAGAATTTCACAATCATCGCAAGCTTGGCCGTAGTCACACCGCTGTATCTTGTGAGGACACTAGACAAAAGAAAACAGAGGGAGCGCCTAGTTCATTAGGCCAAAAACACTCACCAGTTTGCCTCAGAGAGTTGCAATATTTAATCATTTTTTGCTGAGTTTTCATCAGATGGCCTGGCGAACCCCTGAGGGAAATGGCCGATTTTTCGGTTTTTTTTGCTGGGCAGTCGGAGGTGTCAAAACGAAAGTGATCAAAATTTGGCTGAGCAACCTTCACCCATCGATCTGACTTTTTCATTATCATCATCACTCATGTATTTGAATATTTCCTCAAAATTTTACACCAATACCATCACTCAAAAGTGCTGCCCAGATATTGCTTTTTTTTTTAAAAAAAAAAAAATAAAAATGAAGGGATTTGGATGAGCACATTCAGTCTCCGCACAATGCCTGGCTGATGCGCACAGGGCAATCCTCAAACAATTCAAAGGTTCAGCTTCTTCCAAACCAAGCCAAAAATCCAAAATCCCCATTTTATGAAGATATGTCATTACTATCTTGATCACTTCGCACTTGACATTGGCACCGCCTTTCACTGTTTACCCAATGGACGTGGCCAGGAATCGAAGGCATTGTGCAGAGATTGAATGAGACCATCCAAATTCCCCTTTTTCCTTCTTGGTTTTGGAAAAAAAAAAAAAAAAAAAAAAAACGACAGCACTTGAGTGATGGGATTGGTGTGAAATTTTGAGGAAATGTTCAAATAATGAAAAAGTCAGATCGATGGATGAAGGCTACCCAGTCAAATTTTGGTCACTTTCGTTTTGAACTAAAACCCAGCCATTTTGGCCAGGGAACCACCAGATGATCTTTAAGAATTGTAGTTCTCTCATAAAAGGGAGAGAGATAGAAGACTGGCAAGCATTCTCTAAAAAATGATTTCACGCGCACTTGATGTATTGTATTACGTCTCATTGGTTCATCCATCAAAAATATTTATTCACAGCTCAAAGAAATACAGTCTCTGAGTGCTGCCAAATGATGGTGGAAATCCGGTATGCTGTACATTTATACAGTAGAGCTAATAGAAAGTAAAGTCCCTCCCCTGTTACCGTATTTATTTTTTTACATCGCATTGAAGAGACCAACGATGAGAATTCCAAAAACAGAAAATGCGTTTCATTGGTCAATTTCAAGCCCGGTACAGTATGCCACTGCATTTTTCTGAAGCGCTTTGTACTTTTTGTCCATTCAGCATAATTAAAAGTAACAAGAACAATCTTTTCATGAGATGATATATAATCAAGCATATCTATAAGCACATTATATTAGGACATGGTTCCTAAAAAATGATGTCTTGCCTTGCATATCGCCATCCACCGAAAATTTTAGAAGCCAAGCTGTGTTTAACGTGGTCTCTGTTCGCAATGGGGTCACCGGCGTCTGCGGCACATGATGTAAAACCTTTTTCGGTAAACGATCGTTGCTTCATCTTCTCGCACATCCTTGTTAAAAGTCAGAGACGCGGCTCGTCGACCTTTATGGTGCCCTTCGGCTTCCGGACGTATGTAGCCAATGATTGATGGTTTCATTCTGGCAAGGTCTTGACGTAGTCATGATACTGGGAAAGGAGAGAGAAAATGAGTTAGGAAAAAAATAAAAACGATACCAACGTTAGAAAATAATTTATCAGTCCGTCCGATTGGTTTGCCTGCTAAAAAAAAAGTATGCAAGGCCTTAAAAAAAACCTGATTCCCGCCAACGGATGGTGGAAATCCTGTACTGTATTCTTCACAATAAAATACGTATATAGCCTGCTCCCGTGATGACTGTCATGTCAACGAACTCTTCAACGGAAAAAAAACCTGCCCTCTTGTCCTCCGTGTCTTCGCAGCCTTTTTTCCAGCTCAGACCTGAAATTTTTCATTCTAGACAAAAAGTTATCACGCTAACGATAGCAACATGATTTTCGAAAGACGGATCTCGCATTTGTACTAAGCATTTCACTTTTGTCTCAGCAAAAACATTGCAGACCAAAAAATTAAAAAAAAAGCAGATGGGGGAGAGCTGCCTGGCAATAGCTCCGATCGGTAAAACAAGGTCATTGCTTATGATTTAATTTCACATTGGTTTATTATTGCTATTATTCGATGTTTGGCTTGGATAGATAGGATGGTTCATTGATCTTAATGAAATATAACATTCAAAGGCAACAAAATCAATCACGAACAAAAAAAATCATTGTCCAGGTCACGCACCCGGGGCTGGGGCTGGAGCAAGGGGTGGAGCTGGAGCCGCGCAAGGGCATGGAGCGGGGGCTGGTTCGGGAGCTGGGACTGGGGCTGGGGCTGGGGCTGGAGCTGGAGTTGGACGTGGCCGAGGGCGAGGGCGAGGGCGAGGGCGATAGCGGCGGGGAGAGCGTTTTCCAAGACCAGGTTCAGGAGCTGGAGCTGGAGCTGGATCCGCGCAAGTGCATGGAGCTGGAGCTGGTTCAGGAGCTGGAGCTGGTTCAGGAGCTGGAGCTGGAGCTGGTTCAGGAGCTGGAGCTGGGGCTGGGGCTGGAGCTGGAGTTGGACGTGGTCGAGGGCGAGGGCGAGGGCGAGGGCGATAGCGGCGGGGAGAGCGTTTTCCAAGACCAGGTTCAGGAGCTGGAGCTGGAGCTGGAGCTGGAGCTGGAGCTGGAGCTGGAGCTGGTTCAGGAGCTGGAGCTGGAGCTGGAGCTGGAGCTGGAGCTGGAGCTGGAGCTGGAGCTGGAGCTGGAGCTGGAGCTGGAGCTGGAGCTGGAGCTGGTTCAGGAGCTGGAGCTGGTTCAGGAGCTGGAGCTGGAGCTGGTTCAGGAGCTGGGGCTGGGGCTGGAGCTGGAGCTGGAGCTGGAGCTGGCTTAGGGCGAGGGCGACGGGGACGGGGACGGCGAGGACGGCGACGGGGGGGACGGAAAAGGAAGCTTTTTGCGGATGCCGAATCTGACGATTCTGCAAGCCCAACACGACTACAATCTGACCCAGATGTGCTGCTGCTGCAAGTGACTTTGCTACCAACTTCTGGCAGTAGTTCTCCTCCTTTCGTTTGTCCTGGAGCAGCCAAAATACCAGGACCAGCCAATGCAAAGGCCAATAGCCATAAGACTCGGACCATAATAAATACTTTGAAGTTTGATCACTTGAAAAAAAAGGAAAAGAAAAAATGAAAAACAAGGCTTTTTATATTTTTTTTTTCGTAGTAAAATATGGCCACAACTACGGGCAAATGCATGGCTGAAGTGAGCAGGAAAAAAAAAAAAAAAACTTCGATCACAACGCTGGATTCTGCACAAATATTCTAGTAAGGTAGGTGAAGTATTATGCACTCCAGGAAGGGATATCAGTGCATTGGCGATCACTGCCAGCAGAAAATCAATTGCGCACAGCGGGGCATTCTAAGTGTGATCTCTCCTAAATAACCTTCTGTGCAGCAATGTTGCAATCCACCTTGACCTTCAATACTTTCGAAGATACCAACGCTTGTAAATGATTCAGTAAAACTTAGTATGTAATCAGGGCAGAGGGTACTTGCAGCCCAAGCTAGCGGCTGTGGAAGCTCGAGCATGAAAAATTATAGGCAACTGCTGACTTTAAACGGCGGCTGTCACCAGAAAATCGCCATGCGGGTGGGCGAAACAAATCAACCTCCTCTGATTGACGCCAACCTTTGTATGAGAGCAGTAGATGAGCACCATGGTTAAAAGTACAGACTCTCCAGACTGCAGGGGGAGAGTTGGATGAATGGTAGTCTACACGGTCGCCAGCCTGCCTGCCAGCCTGCCTGCCTTGTAAAATGCAAGCTAGTTTTCTACTTTGTCCGACTGAGCCTATTTTTTTTAGGCTATTAGGAATAGGTGAGAAGCATCTCTGAGAAAAAGTGTTGCCACCAATGGTTCATTTTCTGTCGGTGTTTTAAAATTAAGGCAGGATGGATCATCCCTGAGTGTCCTCAAACTTGCATGCTTGCACTTTTTGAATGATATGATGCTTATTTACTTCAAAGTAGGTAGCTCTGGAAAAAGCGCCTACATCTGGAACTGGGGAGGAGCAGTTGAGGGACGGAAGAGGCGGGAGCTAGATTAGGTATTTCAGAAGTAGTACCAAGAAGGCCACTAAGAAGGCTCTCAATTTCAGTGCATTTTGTAAAGGGACGCGCGAGATGATATGTGTGAGAAAGGTTCAGAGAAATGCATTCATACTGCAGATCATGGCATCGCCTCTTCACGATGTCGTGAGAATGACCTCCATTCGCAGTATGTTGGAACATACAGAATGCCAGGAGAAGTCAATGCAAACACCAAATACCAATGAGCTTACCATCAAAAAAAATAAAAAATCAACGCCAAATGCGGTGCTAAATGCAAGCTCCATTCAGAAGATCTGGAATGTATGGCGATCCACTTCCAAGGGAAGTCATTTGCACACGGCCGCACTCGTGTGATGCACCATTCTGTATTAACACGCCCCTCTGCAGTTACAGTGACACTGAGTAAAGCTTCTTTGATCCACACCCCTTTGAGGCAAAACCAAAGCTCTCCAAAGGGTGGGCTCGTTTTGACAGGAGGTTAATTATTACTCATGGTGGCTATGGCCACTGCCTTGTAATGCAGAAAGATGCTTTTCTGGTACCTTTGCCATTCTTTCATGCTCTCATAGCCCTTGTAATTTGCAATATTCATTTGCTTGACGCTAGAAGGAGACTTTTTTTTTTTTGCACATCCCGTGGGGTGTGAATCCTGCCTGCATGAACAGGTGCTTGCATAATTTTGTTTAGCAACCTTTCCTCTCAGGCACATCGGATTGTCAAAAAATACACATTACAGTAAGGGACATCTGACTGGTCTAGCTATGAAAAACATCGGGGAGGGGTGCAGGTTCTTGGATGGAACGTTGGAAAAGAAAGATCGGCGTTTTAAACCGTGCTCCTCCCGACGCCATTCCTTCATGCTGCATCGTTTGTCAAAGAAGTAGCATCGCCTCCAGGAATATCCACACACCCACGTTACTTGCACGCCTTGAAGTCGGCCCCCAGGCCTCTACAATTCGGAAAAATCCTTACTAAACACTCCTGATGACCCGCCCCGACTGCAGCCACACCACCGCTGTCATTCAAGGATCAAGGTTGCAATAAAAGAAAACGAGGAAGTCATCCAGGAATATTTCACTCTTATATCAAAAGACCTTTTCACCTTCAAACTGCCTAGTTTATGTGCTGGCAAACATGGATGCAAAGGGCTTTAAACTGTGATAAAGCCAAAGGCGCTTGGCAAAAACATTTTGTTTGATTTCAGATGCTGATCTTCTCTGCCTTTCTTTTCTGTAACGGGAGGAGATTAGGATTCGGCTTTTCTTTTTCCTAACAGCTTGTACGTCCCTATTTTACTTTTACTAGTGTTGACGAAGCGAAAAACAGCGACAGCTCCAGTCAAGGGTGATTTATAATATCGCAGAGAACAGAAGACGCAGTATAAAAGCCATGGCATAAAAACCATGTCTTGGTTGATGTTTTCTGGTCAAAATAAAGGAGTGAAAAGGCTCAAATCGACTCTCACAGCGATCTTGGTCACGGACGCTGCCCTATTACAAACTCCTGCGCAGGCAGAAATCTATGTTGCCGGTTTGATCCATTTGATGTTTCTGTAACGTCGATCTCGTAGTAAACAAAAAAAGATAGAAATGCGCAGTGACCAGATTTCGAGAGAGAGAAAGAGGACATCCTCGTCACCTCTTTCTCCTTGTCCATTGTTGTCGCCAACACTGGCAAGCGATGAGTGGCTGCTGCGGCTGATGACATAGCTCGTTAAACTAGGCGTAACTTCTATAGGGGAGCGATATTTTGCGGGAAGACTAATGGGAAATATGTAAGCAAATGAATTGTATTTTGCAAATGGTGTTTGCCATGATCGAAAGCTTACTCCACAAAACACGGGCGCAACAAAACCAGTGAACCTCAGGCACGTGCCTGATGACCCACCCCCCGCGCTGCCGTTGAAAATGGATCTTGCTTTCTCTTCACTCCTTTTTTTTTATTTTCAATCGTTTCGACTTGGTTAAACCCCATCCGACATCAGTAAAATATAGGTAATGGATGTAGACAACTGAAGAAAAGGGAAGCAACAAAGAAATAGGAGAACATGAGAGGATGGTGACAAAAAAAGGAGAACCATTGGATGCTTTCCCTTTTCTGGTGGGATACTAAAGTTTTGTTTGCTTTCTTATTTTCTACTTTTTACAGCACTTAAACCTGTTGTGAAGTCTCAATGTTAAGTGAAACAACATCGAATCAGGAATATCATCTACCGGGTATCCTACATTATTTGCAAGTGGAATGGAGACGCTTTGAACGTGAACGAAATGAGTGGGCCATCGAACGTTCAGAACTCAAGGTTGGACAATAACAAAAAAAACCACCCTTCAGCACGCCTACTCTTCCTCATCGTTTGAACGCCTTTTTTTTATTATCTTGCTCTAGGCGCGCATCGCTTTATTAGAAGGGGAACGCAGAGGCAATGACAATTTGAAAACGGATCTGATTAAGCGTGTCAAGATGCTTGAATATGCTTTGAAACAAGAGAGGTAAAAAGGGAGTGAGGCAATGTTCAAAACTAAGAAACTCACCCAAATATTTTTGATATGGATAGGAAGCGACATTTGAATGCCGTCACTCATGTGTCTGCCAATGTGATGGAGGACAAGGTGCAATTAGAGGACAATGACATCCGTAAGTTGGCCCCGAAACAAAGGAAGGAAACGGGCTGACCTCCAATTATTTTGTATCTCCAAGAGGCAATGCAACAGCAACAACAGCAACAAAACGACGACCAGCCTTCACGCCCTGTGCCTGAAATGCATGATCCTGCTACGGCGGACTCAAGGATTCGTGAAAAATATCGTCAGAGCTTGAAAACGTAAGGTATAGAGCGGGCAGGGACTCTTACTGATCTCAATGCCATCTAGGTGTCTTCAAGAAATCAACTACCTGACGTCGATGCCAAGCAAACTGCCCATGACGTATACCCTTGCTCAATCACCCTCGCAACAGCAGCCATCGCAGCCGCCCAGTAGCAATACACAGGCGTCACCCTCTGCCACTGCTTCCAATACCCCGGCGGGCAAGACAAGTCGCCAACGACCAACACAGAACCGATTTAATACGAACAGTCATTTACAGGCCCCACAATCACCCATTTCGTCACCGCCAGCTACTCCTCAACACGGCAGCTTACTTGCGAATGCCACTCAGTCCGCCAGCCCTCCACCAAATGCAGACATCACCAACAAATCATCACCCCCGTTAACGGACAATGTCCCTGCATCCCCCGCCGCTCCTGTCTTGGATAATGTGGATGAAATTGAAATGCTGGACAATGTCATCGACGCCACCACAGCAACCTCGCAAATAGATGATGTGCCTGAAGAAGACACAGCAGCCATAGTAAGTTTACCTGGGGCAATACAGCTTAAAAAAAAAACTCATCACCTGCCTATTTTTTATAGTCCAAGAAGATGCAAGAAAAATTCAATCTCTCTGACGACCGTTTGCAGAAAATGATGAAGAATGCCAGTAAATCTTCTAAATCGAGTAAGCCCAGGGAACATGAGATTTGGCACATCACCCATACTCTTTTTTTTTAGACAAACGCATCTCCCCTGAACCGCCCTCTTTGGATCTTGACGACCAATCTTCCTCGGTGAGTACTTGGTTTTTTTTTTTTTTTTGCAACTAGATCTGACCTTTTTTTTTTAGGGTGCTGACACACACGGCAATGTGACCAAGATCTGGAAAACGAAAATGACGTTCAAGGGCCATCTGGATTCTGTTCGTACGGTTGCGTTTCATCCAGATGACATGCTCTTTGCTTCTGGGTCTGATGACGGCACGATCAAGATTGTGAACATGCAGCGATCGGTGGATAGGGATGGCAACCCTTTGAAAAAGTATGCTCCCATACCTTTTATTCCGAACTGAACTTTTTTTACTTAGAACACATGAGGACTTGGATGCCATTGCAACCTACCGAGGCCATAGTCATCTTATCACCAAGGTGGCCATTGACGGTGAACAGGGTCGATTCTACTCGTCCAGTTTGGACTCCACCATTCGTGTTTGGCGACTCCCTCCCGATTCGCACACCGCTTTTTCACCTGTGGACTCGTCCTTGTATATCACCACATTGATTGGCCATACCGATGCTATCTGGGATTTCCAGCTGTCTCCTTCTTCCCCATTGCTGGCATCTGCTGCTGCTGATGGCAAGGTGAAAGTATGGAATACGACAGGGACAGCTGATCTATTGAAGCACTCTTGGCAGGCGGGTGATCAGCATGGTAACGAAGGAGATGAAAGGACTATGCATCGTTACTAGGATCCATGTGACTCACTCATTTTTTTTTCTCGCAGTGATGCCAACAAGTGTTGATTTCTGTCGGACGGACGGTCGCAAGGTGATGGTTGCGAAAACCGATGCCTCGATCCAAATCTACGATGTCGAAACGGGTCAAGTCATCACATCCTGGAATACCAACGCCCTCCCTGGTAAGTGAAAGAGGAACAAGCAAATTCGGTAAAGGGAGGACCTCATGCTCTTTGGTGTTTGGCGGTGGCCATGTTAGACGGTCAAGCAAGCCAGCAGATCAACAAGATAGTGGCCCACCCAACGATGAACTTGGTGCTGGCTGGGTATGAAGATCGCTACATCCGATGTTTTGACATCAACAGTGGCAAGGCAACGTTTGAAATGTCCGGGCATTTGGACGCTGTGACAAGTTTATCGATTGAACCGAGCGGATTGTCATTTGTGTCTGGGGGGCATGATTCCTCTCTTCGGTTTTGGGACCTAGCCAAAACCAAGTCCTGTATTCAAGAAATTTCGGCCCATAGGAAGAAAGGCGATGAAGGGGTGTTGGCTGCTCAATTCCATCCTCGCTATCCCTGGTTGATTAGCTGCGGTGCTGATGCTATTGTGAAGGTGTACCATCCTGGCCATCAATGAATCGCCATCTCCTTTTTTTATTAGACGGGCGCTGCGTGCTTTTCTTGTTTTTTTTTTCACTCTATCATTACAGCATTCTTTTTTAATTTGAAATGTTTTCAATAGTTTTATGGCAACTGAATTAAAGTAGCTTCGCGTAATGTTGTTACATTAACGTTTACGAATGTGTGACACATGGCCTTGCATTGCAAAAGAGAATTTTTTGTTGTCCCATGTGACCAAAAAATCACATGTTCTTCTCTCTTGCTTACGGAGTTCTTTTCTGTTCTCCTTTTTTTTTTTTCCCTCGCTGGTTTGTGGACGGGTTATTTTACTGCCTTTCTCTTCTTCTTCATTTTTTTGATCGCACATCCCTCCTTCTTATTAACATATTATTACATACGACTCTCAAGATGAAAGCAAAAGGAACTCGCATTAGTAAAGAAGAAACAACGGACGACATTGTAGATTCCGATAATCCTTCCACGTCGTAAGTTTTTTTTTTCCTGGCCAGGGGATGTATAAAAAAAAGGGCGTTTTCGATGATGAATGGTCCTCAGCTAATTTTATTAAAAGGGTAAAGAATGGACGACCACTTCCTGGGTCACTTGCGTGGTTAGAATTACGAAAGGAAAACCACAAAAATGTTGAACGGCGGCGACGAGAAACCATCAACATGGCGATGAAGGAACTGATGGACGTCATTCCAGGCAACGAAAAGAACAAGTCTCGAGTGATTGCGCGGGCCGTGGACTATATCCAGACATTAAACCATGAAAAAGGGTCGTTGCGAAAGGACCTGGATCACTATCAAGCTCTGTGTGTCCAGTATGAACGTGAAATTGCTGATTTGAAGAACGGACGGGAACCTGTCACGCCTCGACCATCCTCGACCACATCATGAATCGTTTTTGAAAAGGAAGCAATCTCTCCCCCACCCAACCTACATCCCCCTTATTTTTTTTTATTATCATTATTTCCAACTGTCCTCCCAATTTCGCTAACTCTTTGATCGTCCTCCCTTTTCCCCTTTCACTCTCACCAACTCTTCAGCTCCAATTGAGAGGATGAGTGGGTCACATTTTTTTATACCAGCTTTTGTGACTGTGATCTGCTTCCTCTACCACTTCTTTATAGTCTTCTTTCGATGTATTCATTTCACACAATGACAATGCCAATAAAGCGATGCAGAAAAAAAAAAGAAAAAGAAGAATTGATCACAAGCTGGTCATGCAAGCATTTTTTTTTGATTTAGTGTCACTCGCCACCTTGCTTAAAAAATAATCGGGGCATTGACCACCATCATGGGAAGGCTGTGCGTCGTTATTTCTGTTTGGCATGCTCATTTGCTTGGTCCTGGAAAGGTTTTTCTTGGCCAGTAGTAGCATTCTATGCACTCCGTTTCGCATAGTGCAACGGAATTTCATACGCGTTATTATTTTTGCCCTGGAACAACCATGCTTTTCATCTTTTTACCGGGCCATTCTCATGCGTTAAGTTTGCTACGAGTTGCTTGTTGTTTCGACAAGTACGCCCAATCACAGCTTGGAGATGGAAGTGGACCAATCTTGTGCTTTTGCGTTGATGAAAAAATGGACGCCGACTGAATGATTATGACAAATGAAAATCACCACCCCCAGCTTTAGCCGAGCCATTCCCCCCAAAAACGAACCAAACCCTGCCAATGACAAGCCTGGATTGTGGGACACCAGCCGAACCTGCAAATCAAATGGCATTGAGTTTTCTTCTGAGGTGAAATCGATGGTCCCTTCCAGCATCAAATCAAACAAGAAGAAAAAAAATTGTCGAAGGGTGACCACTATAAAAAAAGGCAAATTTTTTATCGGAGCCGTTCTTCTTCTCTTTATTTTTTTTCTTCTTCACATATTCAACATGGTTGCCGCTCAAGCTGCTAAGAAGTCTTTCTGGTCCATCTGGTACAAGACCGAAATTATCCCTATTTATGTCACCGTCGGTGGTGCTGTGGGTTTGGCTTCTTGGTACTTGACCCGATTGGCTCGGTAAGTGGTCAAAAAAATGAGGTGATTTTTTTTTCTTTGTCTTTAAGAGGACCAGGGGACCTGGCGAAGCTCTGCAGAGTGTCTTTGTGGATGATTCCATCAGGCAGTCAGGCAATCATGAATGATCGGGTTCCCCCCTCTCGGCTCTAGTTCATTTATCACCATGTCAAAAGTGTCAACATACCGTCATTTGATTGCTCACTTTTTATTACCATAGTCACCCTGAAACCGTCTGGGACCGCAAGAACAACCCCTTCCCCTGGCAAAACGTTCAACAAAACGAAAACACCAAGTTGCACGCCGTCAATGCCAAGTTTGACAAGTTCCACTCCCGTGATCGTCTTTAAACGAGCTTCATCGAAACGCTCCACTTTCCCCCCCTATACCGTTTTTCAACCCTCCGTCTAGATATTCTTCATATCGTCAGAATAAAAGAAAAATTTAAAAAGCGAGGCCTCGAAAACCTAGCTGGAAGAGGGAGTGTGTCTTTTTGACAGATACACTAGAAATCAAAGTTGGGAAACGACATCCCTTGTCAAAGCGTTTGTTTTGAGGTCAAACTTTTTTTTTTTATTTGTTTGTGACCAGGGCCGACGGAGCAAGTCATGGGCATCCAGAATCAGGGTCTCCTACTGCCTGCAAGCTCCAAAGCCCTGCAAACATCAAGACACTATTTTCTCTTTATTTCTAAATTTCTCCTTTCTATCTTTTTTTTTTTTCCTACTCGAGTATTCCAAGCTTTGGCTCGATAGAACGACAATCAAAAGGAAAAAGAAAAATAGCCAGGCTTAGCCGAATTTTCACCCAATCCGATCCTCGCTGACCTGGAAAATCGGATCCATAGCCTTCCTATCAACTTTTTTTTTTTTTCGGCAATAGCAGGCATGCTTATTTATTAGCATGATCCGGGAGAAATGGCCCCTTTAACCAGGGTTGCATCCTAACTGTTCTTCTCATTTCCCCCTGAAAACCTTGACAGGTGGTTGGTTGCCATGGCAGCACTGAGGCAGATCGCTCCGACACTCTCGACCCTCTTTGTCTCCCTTCAAAAGAAAAAAAAAAAGGTATCTGGAAAGTGTTTATTTGACGATCAAGACTGGGCAGTCCACATGTGTCTGGACATAATCACTGAAGCTTCCCATAAAGTACCTAACAAGCAAGTCATGTCAGGCTCGAGCAGTGCCTTTCGCTACGTTCTTACCTTTTAAAGCCTTTGAGGTTGCGGCATCCCATGATCAGACAATCTGTGCTTTGCTTATTCAAAAATTGAACCAAGCACTTGCAGGTTTGCTTGGAGTGGGCTTCCAAAACATGGGCCTCGATCTGTGTCAACCCTTTGCTTTTCAGCTGATCCATTGCTTTCTGTAAAGCCATTTGCATCTTGTCATAAAGCTGCCGAAAAGAAATAATGTCGTCAGAAGTCCGTCCTTTGCTGCCTATGCTTACTTCGTGTTCCAAAGACTCGACATTGTCGCTCACGATGCACCCTGGAAAATATGTGTAAACATCTTTTGTATGAACACTTCTTTCGTCCTCACCTGCGTCAGCCAAATCGGCATCCTTGAGGACTACGACTGCCAAATGAATGTTGTCGTCTGGGCGTAGAAAATTGTCCATGGACCAAGCTATCACCTTGGCAGCTTCCTCTGTCAAAGGGTCGATTGCCACAACGATGTTTCTCATTGCCTTGCCTTATTATGAATGAAAAGAAAGGAAAAGTAGACGGATGACGAAATTAAAAGAAGTGCGGACGGCCCGATGGAAAAAAGATTTGGAGTGAGTGAGCGAGTTTCAGTCATGCAACAAATCTGTTTTTTTTAAGATTCCCTATTTCTAAATGGGGAATTCCGTGGGGATGAACCATGCTTTTAAGAATGGCCCTCTGTTTTTTCTGCTTCTTGTCCTTCTTTACCATTTATTGGAAGCTAGTAAAAAAGTCATGTTGAAAGTGCCGAGACTGTGGAAGAGTAGCAAGACTTCACCCGAGGAAGACGCCAAGACCACCGCACCTACCCCACCTCCTAAAACTATGCTGCCCATCGTAAAAAAGAAGCTGCCTTTGGCTAGCCCCATGTCATCTGTCCCAACCATCTCTTTGGGCGCCGGCAACAAAAAAGAAATCTATGAGTTGTCCACCGTCAATGACTCTGGTGTCTATCTCCCTCCCTCCACCAATACCAAGGAGCAACCCTCTTGGGCTGAGGAACAAGATCCTAATCATGTCTTTTACATGCCAACACTGGACTGTTTAACCACCGGTCCTCACTCGTTTTACACCCCGTCCTCCACCCTGTGCATCACAGCCTGAGAAAACCACACCATCATAAGCATTGTATAGCAAGCTCATCCTCTATTCCCTGTAATTTAACAATAGGCTACTTTTTTACTTCTCTTACTGTTTTTCCTAATGACAATAAACATCGCCCCAACCTGCCCCTTCTTTTTTACGTCAGGAAAAGAAGTTTACCCGCTCGGTCGGAACTGAAAGCAGCCGTTCTCGCATATGTCACAGTGTCCATTGTTTACTTCCACACTATTTTTTTTTTCATCAAAACAATCGTCGTCGTCGTTGCTTTTCCTTTTTCTTCTCTAGCAATTGCTCCAAATCAGCTCGTCGTTTTCGAGTGTCAGGGATCTTGGGCTTGGTAAGAGGAAAAAGCCAGGGGATCGTGTCAAACCCAAGCCAGATTTTTTTTGACGTCACTTTACCTCAGCCTCTTCCAATTTTATAGCTGTTTCCTCAGATGTGCTTGGCGTATGATCTTCGCTGCATTCCTGCACCTGGTCTTCCACTATGAAAGGATAAAAAAAAGATGAGCAAATGAAGATGGTGGGAATATTCTCGAGGCTGTCATGAGGCCTTCTTACTCTGTAATTCCGCAGCCAACGACAGTTGTTGTAGGAGTTGTGGAGCCGCGGTGGTGGTGGGAGCCGATGGTTGACCAATGGTTGCAGATGACATCAAGTCCTGATAGAAAAAAAGATATGGTTACGCAACTATGCAGAAAGAGGGGAAGAATAGGAAACACTTGCCTTGTTTTGTGTCACATTCAATAGCGGAAGAATGAAGTGATGATAAAGCACAGTCGGCCCATCCAACCAGTCAGCGTCTGTGTTCAGCCTTGACTCCAGCAGGATCCCATGGAAAGCCCAAGAGAACGAAGCAAATCCTTGAGTATCGCTTTCATAGCTAAGTATTAGCTTGAATAAACAATGGGGAAAATAGGTTGACTGACAACAATTTTTCCATCGTAGCCTTGTCTAGAAGATTACCTTTTTACCTTCCAAAGCTATACGGCATCGAGACGGTTCGTCAAAACAAGGCCGGATGGAGTTGAGTAGGACGCGAAATTGTTGATCGGTTTGTATTTGTAGTCGAAAGTCATTGGCTCGTTGGATGATGCTTGCTCGATCGCCATTATCAAACCAAACATGGCGTAGATCGGTCATCAGCAGCCGATATTCATCTTGGTCGAATCGTATTTTGATGTAATAATCCTGATCAAAAGAGATCCAAGACATTGGCAGGAGTTGCTTGTGGTGGCTCACATGAAGTAAAGGGGTATGCACCATGGGCTAGAATGCGACGAAGCGAAAAAAAAAAAAAAAAAAAATCGGGTCTTTTTTCAACCAGCCAGTTTTTTTGTGCCTTGGTTATTTGTGTGATCGAGCTTTCCATCAACCTGAAGATCCTCTGAACAGAATTCACACCATTCATAAGAGTTTGCATCTGCCCCAAATTCCACTCGATTGTTAGCTCAAAAAATAATTACAATCTGTGGCGAATTGACTGGGGGCAATTGCGCAGTGTGATTCTGGCCAGGTCGTTGAGTGTCCCCTGAAGAAAATGGCTGATCACAAGCTGGCTGCGCAATTTTCACCAATCGACCTGATTTTTTCAACATCATTCTCTTCCATGCTTTTGCGCTCTTGTGGAAAATTTCATATCGATCCAAACTGTCAAAAGTGTTGTGCCCTTTTTCCTTTTTTTTGTATTTTTTGAACGAGTAATTTGGATTGGCCACCTTCAATCTCCGCGCGCTGCTCCTGTCGATGCTTGCTGGCGCATCAGTGGAGTTAAGAAACAACCCTCTAGCCCTTCGCACAGACATCTAAGAGAGATGAACATTTAATCATGGTCATTTCACATCACTTTTTGCTTGTATTCAAAATTTGGGATGAAATAACTTGAACCAATGTTGTAGCTTTCCTTGTTTTTTTCACAGAAGGGGCGGGTGGGAGGCGCAGTGCTGAGCCAGCTCAGATCGGTGCGAAGAGAGGGCAGAACGAGTCATCTTGACTGCCACGTTCAGCAGAAGGCAAGACATGAAGCAGCGCCAACATAATCAATACCGTATATTACTACAATTTGCAAACTCTCGCTTCTCTCTACCGTCGTTTATTTCCGCCCTACTGGCTGCTAGCGCTTCTTTTTTTTTTTTTAACTTGCAATCAAGTTGGTGTTACTGGTTTCCATTTCTGCATACAGTAA
This sequence comes from Hesseltinella vesiculosa, assembly GCA_002104935.1. Classification (NCBI taxonomy): domain Eukaryota; kingdom Fungi; phylum Mucoromycota; class Mucoromycetes; order Mucorales; family Cunninghamellaceae; genus Hesseltinella; species Hesseltinella vesiculosa. The sequence continues at coordinate 341,103 of MCGT01000014.1, read as the reverse complement.
ATGGAGTCAAGAGCGTACCTTGAAGTATGTGCTGTGAATTACAGCAGATTTTGGTAGGCAGTCATCGTCCAGTATTGGTGGGATACGCACACATGTTGATATGTGTCAAGATAATCAGAGAGGCAATGCTGTTTCTTATCATCATAGATTATCCGTGCTTGCATTCATGGTGAAATGGAGATAGCTCAGGTTTGGATAACCGCTCTTTTTTTCTTTTGCTTGGTGATCATTTTAGTCCTTGCCGGTTCTCCCATGCCAGGTTGAAAGATGAAAAAATTGGAGTGAAACGGTGGGTATCAGATTTTCGATGATACGTATATCTTGATAAAGAGACTTCCCTATTGACAAAGAAGAAGCAGGCTGCATTGCGAGGTTTGGTTCTGTTCTATGTGATGAAACGTGCATCACGACCGATATCATATATATATTGAATCCTTAGTCTGTATTTCTGGGACAAGCCTTGAACAACTTCTTACTCTGGAGTCAAGCAGCTTGGTCTTATCGACTCCTATGAAAATAATGATACCAGCTTCCAAGTTCATGGCTCAGAATACCTGTAGCACTCCACAAAAGAAAATCGAGGACCATGCTCCTTTTATTTCTAGCGATACGAGTGGGCAGGGAGTTTAGTTCTTTTGGGTGATTTTGAGAGAAAAGTCAACATGGGGAACGCCTTGCGTCACGGTGCTCATGCTAAGCACGTCAATATCTACAAAGGAAAAAAGTGAGCCACTTGGACCTCATCCTCTAGACTTACCTTCACAAAAATAGCTGGCACAAGTGTCGATGGTGATGCCACCGCTGCTCTCAAGTAAAAAGTGGTTGACGCCCTTGGCAGCCCATCGTTGCTTGATGTTCTTGGCAGCAGCCTTGAGACCTTCGCCGGTAAAGTTGTCCAGCATGACGATATCGGCACCAGCAGCAATGGCTTCGTCGGCTTCTTCTTCGGATTGACACTCGACTTCGATCTTGAGGGCAAATCCACCGACGCTACGAGCTTGTTGCACAGCCTTGGTGATGGATCCCGAGCTCCAGATGTGGTTGTCCTTGAGCATGATCATGGACGAAAGATCCATACGATGCGTATCCAACCCACCCACAAGCACGCCATACTTTTCGACCAGACGGAAACCTGGCGTGGTCTTGCGCGTGGCAGCAATCACGCCTTTGAATCCTTCAGCCTTTTGAATGTCGTGCACCTTGCGAGCCCTGCAGAACTAAATTTGTCAGACGCATTTCTCCACCTTTCTCTGCCTCTTTTCTTACCGAAGAGCAATACCACTGCAACGGCAAAGGATGTTCAAAGCTGTGCGTTCGCCCAATAAGATCTTGCGAGCTGGCCCAGTCACTCTGGCCACCGCAAGTTTACCTTGAGGATTCAGGAGCTCGCCTTCCATGTTGAACCATTCCACGCTACGAAAAAAAAAAAAGTAATGATATTGAAAACAATTAGCATCGACTTTATCTTCATTGAACACCAGCAATGAATGGGTTTACCTGCATCCCAATTGATGAAAGACTTCGTCAAAGAATGGCACACCAGCCAAGACACCTTCAGCTTTGCAGTACAACGTAGCTTCTTGAGGTTCTTCGCCAACGACATAACCACCATAGTCAAACGATGGCACGTCTTCTTGCAAATAGTCAGCAATAATGCGCTTATAGTTGGTGGCGAGTAAATGAGCGTAATCCATAATGTGTCGCTTTTTTTATGCAGTAACAAACAAGGAAGAGAAGAAAAAAAAAAGTAAACAGTGCTTCCACCAGGCATATTTTTTTTTCCTTGTCCACTTTTCCAGCTCCGATCGGCAATGAACAAAGAAAAAAAAGAGCTGCCCCTTTTTTTTGCAAATGGACACTCTTTCTTCTTTTAGCCATCTTTTTCTTTTTGTGTAGTGTCATTCATCTTACCCTTCCTCTCCTTTATCGAAACCTTTATCGAGTCCTTTATCGAGTCCTTTATCGAGCCCTTTATCGAATCCAACAATGGCAACATCCAATGACATTGAAAAGGTTCTCAAGCTTTTGCACAACAAACTGGAAGATGCGCAAAACGACAATTTGACAGTAATGACTCCTTCTTTCTTGCCAAATCGATACTGATGCTGGCTGTTCATATTCTTCTTGTCATCTAGCTTCAAGCTCGCGTTGAAGAACTGAAGGAACAAGCCAAAGACCAAAGCAGAGAGAACGATTACCTTCGAAATGTAAGTTGGAGAGATTGAGCATTTGCCAATAAAAAAAAAAAAAAGACCGGGAAAAAAAAATTGACACTGCAAAAAAAAGGCAAGCGATCACGTTTTTTTTTATTTTATTTTTCTTGCAAGAGGGAGAGCACTCATGGGTTTCTTGGCATTAGAAAATTGGCAATATCCAACAAGACAACGCAAACTATAGCAAGACACAGACTCGTTTGGAAACGCAGCTGTATGCGCAAGAGCAAGATACCCTTGACCTTCGAAAACAAATCCAGCAATTGGTGAAAGCCAGGCGTGACATGGAAACCAAATTGGACACGGAGTTGAATGCCTTTGAAGCGGATCGAACAGCCTGGCAGCAACGCGAAGGCGACCTTTACAACCAGATCCGATCCATGAGCCTTAGCGAGCCACGCACGCCTCGTACGCCCCGTCGACCTACATCCTTCTTATCCACCTTGGACGAACATGACTCTTCCTCGCAACATGCCTCCTCCGATCACCTGACGGCCACCCCTTCCAGCTCATCCCCTATGACCTTGCGCCCCACTCCTAAACTGGCCTCAGTCGATGCCGCACGTGAACAAAAGATTGCCCAGCGCACCATCAAGGCCCAGGACAAGATGATCAGTGACCTGCGGTCGGAACTCGACAACCATCAGACCCAACTCCGTGAGCGTGAGCGTGAACTGGACCAACAATCCTTGCGGATCCAGCATTTGGACCACGAAATGGCCAGCATCAAGCAAGTCAACCAATCCCTCATGGAAGACAATGAAAGTTATCAAATCCTGCTCCATGAAAAGACCCTGACTGGCGAATTTATGATGAACCCCATCATGCAGGCAAGTCCTTCGCTCTGATCAAAGCCGCATCCTGACCCTTTTTTTTTTTTTTTTTTGCTCACACAGGTCAATTCGGTTCTAACAGAACAGCAAGAATCCAATGGCAGCACCCTAAACTTGGCAGCTGAATTGAACATGGCCAATGATGTCGAAACCAGTCAAAAGGAAGCCCAGGATAAACAAAGCAAGTCAACTATGACAGTTCATGAGCAACGGCCAACTAACCCAGCTGGTTTTTCTTTACTTTTGCCTTTGGTGATCCTTTAGGATTGACGGAGGAAGTCAAGACGCTGCAGGATACCAACCGAGCCCTTCAATTGTACATGAACAAGATCTTGATGAAGATTCTGGACAACAAATCGTTGGAAGATGTCCTCAGTATCGACCAACCCAAGCCCACGCCCGATCCTCCTGCACCCAGTCTCCCTGTCCCTCCTACACCCACACCCACCAAAACGTTTTCGTCATCCTTGCTGGGCAAACCCACAGCCCGTCAACAACGCCGCCGCACCATTTCGTACTGGGGTAGCAAATCCAACATCACACCCCCCTCTTCTCTCCATGGCATAACCCCTCTGCCTGCAAAAGAAGAAAAGGACGCGACCGACATGCGCCCCATGGATGCCCCTTCGCAAGCCGAGATCAAGGCTCGCCGTCATACAGTGTTACCAGCCCCTGCTGCGGCTGCAGCAACCACCGACGCCACTCCTCGCACCGCCGAAGGTGGTTGGTCCAAAGCATTGCGTAGAATGAGCTTTGGTTGGGCTGCCACTCCTGTAAATGAGGAACCAGCCAAACTGGACGCCATTCCCCCACCTGTCGCCTATGCGGCCGAGATGCAGCTCAGCCAATCCGGAAGCTCCACCACCAATTCATCGCTCCGTGCCAGCAACGAATTGGCTACTCTTCAAGAAGAATGATCTCTTTTCATCCATGTCCACTACAAAAAAAAAATCCCCACATGACCACGATCATACCCGTTTTTTTTCTTTTCTTCATGATACAGTTTATTATTCATCTAACAAATTAAAGATAAAAAAAGCCATGGTGATAAAACATCACGGCAGCAACAAAGAGGCCAGAGACAAAAGGAATTCTTTGTATGGTATATGGTGGGTATGGTTTCTCAGCTGATGATACACTGCTTCTTGGATCGAGGACGATAGGCCTCAATGAATTTCAGTTGTTGCTTATTGATGGCCCCCCGTCGCCGCTCTCGAATATAGGCAACAGCATCCAACGGAGGCATCCCTTCTTCAACCAAGGCAATAGCAACCAAGACCGGAGCTCTAACAAAAGCACCCAGGACGTCAGGCACCTTTTTTTTTTTTTTTTTTTTTTTTTTTTTTTTTTTTTACCTTCCGAGGCCGGCAACGCAATGAATAGCAATGCAGCCATTGTTTTTCTGATCGCAGCAGTCGTCAATGACTTTGAGCCAAGCCTGGATAATGGAATCAGGTGGCGAGGCACCATCACTAAAGACAATATCATGTGTTTTGATGCCTTTTTCTTTCAGCTTGTCCATCGAGTAAGTTGCTTCACAGCAGCGCACTACATCTGTCACTTGCCACCGTTCAAATTCCTGGTTTGCATAAACAAATAAAAAGAATCAGGGGTGATTTGTTGTTGTTGTTTCAAGACATTCTAGTACCTTTATGTAAAAAGGCAGATTATTGTTGCTTGGTGCATCGACGATCAGGAAACGTGCCTTTGCGGTTTCGATAAAAGTGGGTGGGTTGATATGAAATCCCAAGGAATGCATGACGGTTGAGGTGGCTACTATTATATATATTAAAAAAAAAAACATTGTTAACAACAAAAAGAACAACAGGAATTTGTGTATAAACTTTAAAAAGTTTCACCCCTTTTTGTCATCCCAAGTCAGTGTCGTTTTCGACGTCGATGAAAAAGATACAACGAAATAATAGACGACAAAGATCCTATTCGACTCTCCTATTTTACTTTACCTTGTTACGTGTGGTCTAATAATGATGGGCATGCAACCGCAGGGTCTGTCCAAACCCTCATAAAAGTCAAAAGCAGAATAAAAAGTAAAGAAAGAAGAGAGGAAAAGGAGGGGATCACACCCATTTTCTTCCGTGATGCAAAAAAGGAGATTTCCAAATTGAGAGGTGAGAAACCGGGTCATCAAAATCAGCCAATGAGCATGCGAGTGGCTTTTATGCGCTCTGCTGGTCGGTGAAGAAAAAAGAAAAAAAATTTTCATGTTGCCTTTTTTTTTCTTCTTCACCTTTTTTTTTTTAAAAAGAACTATCAGGTAAAGACTGGATAGCTATTTGTTTTTTTTCTGCAACTTATACATATTTCTTTTGTTCAATAGCCATGGGTAAAGAAAAGACTCACGTTAACGTCGTCGTCATTGGTCACGTCGATTCCGTAAGTGTTTGAACAAACTGATAAAATAAAGCAGGATGATGGACGTGTTGTTCTCTTCCAATGTAGGGTAAATCCACCACCACTGGTCACTTGATCTACAAGTGCGGTGGTATTGACAAGCGTACCATTGAAAAGTTCGAAAAGGAAGCTGCTGAACTTGGTAAGGGTTCCTTCAAGTACGCCTGGGTGTTGGACAAGTTGAAGGCCGAACGTGAACGTGGTATCACCATTGATATCGCTTTGTGGAAGTTCGAAACCCCCAAGTACCACGTCACCGTCATTGACGCTCCTGGCCATCGTGATTTCATCAAGAACATGATTACTGGTACTTCCCAAGCCGATTGCGGTATTCTTATCATTGCTGCCGGTACTGGTGAATTCGAAGCTGGTATCTCCAAGGACGGTCAAACCCGTGAACACGCTTTGTTGGCCTTCACCTTGGGTGTGCGTCAATTGATTGTCGCCATCAACAAGATGGACTCCACCAAGTGGTCCGAAGCCCGTTTCAACGAAATCGTCAAGGAAGTCTCCGCTTTCATCAAGAAGATCGGTTTCAACCCCAAGTCTGTTCCCTTCGTCCCCATCTCTGGCTGGCACGGTGACAACATGCTGGAAGAATCCGGCAACATGCCCTGGTACAAGGGATGGAACAAGGAAACCAAGGCCGGTGCCAAGTCTGGCAAGACCTTGTTGGATGCCATTGATGCCATCGACCCCCCTACCCGTCCCTCCGACAAGCCCCTCCGTCTTCCTCTTCAAGATGTGTACAAGATCGGTGGTATCGGTACAGTTCCCGTCGGTCGTGTCGAAACTGGTGTGATCAAGGCCGGTATGGTCGTCAACTTCGCCCCTGCTAACGTCACCACTGAAGTGAAGTCCGTTGAAATGCATCACGAACAATTGGTTGAAGGTGTTCCCGGTGACAACGTTGGTTTCAACGTCAAGAACGTCTCCGTCAAGGATATCCGTCGTGGTAACGTCTGCTCCGACTCCAAGAACGACCCCGCCAAGGAAGCCGGTTCCTTCACTGCCCAAGTCATTGTCTTGAACCACCCCGGTCAAATCGGTGCTGGTTACGCTCCTGTCTTGGATTGTCACACCGCCCACATTGCCTGTAAGTTCGCCGAACTTTTGGAAAAGATCGATCGTCGTTCCGGTAAGAAGTTGGAAGATGCCCCCAAGTTCGTCAAGTCTGGTGACTCTGCCATCGTCAAGATGATCCCCTCCAAGCCCATGTGTGTTGAAGCCTACACTGACTATCCTCCTCTTGGTCGTTTCGCCGTCCGTGACATGCGTCAAACCGTCGCTGTCGGTGTCATCAAGGCCGTTGAAAAGGTCGATGGCAAGGGTGGCAAGGTCACCAAGGCTGCTACCAAGGCTGCTAAGAAATAAATCTCCCCCTCCCACCTTTAGTCTCCTCCCTTGTAATTTCCTCATCTCCTTGTTAATATGATTTTCCCAAATTAAAAAATGCTTCATATTGTTTAAAACAAACCTTCCGTTGATCTATAGAAAAAAAAAATGATGACTAGGCGTCCTTTGGTGAGGCAACGAAAAATTAGATAAATCAAACCATTGGTTTTGTTTTATTTTTTGATGTTTGCTTTTTTTTCCAAAGTTTTATCCAAATCATCGATTTTTCATCGATTTTTCATCGATTTTTCATCGATTTTTGTGATTGGCTGGTTTTCCTTACCGTTTATAAAACGAGCCAATCACAGAACGCGGCAACATGGTAACAGTTTTTTTTTGCTTTCACCTTTTATGGTCAGGTCAAAGGGATTGAAGTGAATTACTTTGACCTTTGGACAAGCTGTTTTCTGCAATCAAATTCTTGTAATGCGAGAGGGTCTTTCACTACATTTTGTCTTTCAAAGATTTTCAGTTGATGTTTGCTTGGCAAATTGTCGACAACAATTTTTTCAACATTTCACAGTCTCTGAAAAATATAATTAGTCAATCGATGGATTTGGTATAAATTTCCTAGCTTACCTGAATAATTTTGATAAATCCACAGGGTTGGTTGAGATTCCTGCAAAATCGAGGCACACTAAACACACATTTTTTTTAGTTGCCATAAGATATGAGAGCATGTCTATACTAAAATTATTAGGCTTTACTTTTACCTTGTGTTGTTCCTGAAAGACCGATCAATTTTTCTAAAACCTTGGCATCTTTGACAATATCTCTTTCGCAGAGTGGTTGCGATGCTGATGAACTAGTTGAGACAAACACCTTTGTTGCCAACGACCTTTCCTTGAGCTTGTCAATCATACATTGCAAAAGTCTGACCCGGGTATCCAATTCTTCACTGCCAGCTGATTTCCTTGCATAACCAATTATTTCATATCCATTTGTTTTGAGTTGTTCAATGAAGAGATGGTACGTTGGCAAATGATTGACAATTCGGCGGACCAAATCATCTAGAAAGATTCATATTGCATGACTTAATAAAAAACAAAGTCTATTGCGACAGCCAACAAGGTTGTTTTTTTGAGTCAAGTAGTCTGTGCTGACCAAGCCTAACTCTTTCACCGTATATCCGTCATTCAGAGTGTTTTTTCCGCGGTCTTCATAGTTAGCGCGTTCGGATCGGACGCGTTCTTTGTCGAGATTTTCTAGGAATGTCCTAACAAGCGGTCCTCTTGCTGGTCCGTTTGTGTGGTGCCAAGTGCATGCTGCTGATTGCAAATATCTGATACAGCCTTTACATAAGCAAGTATTGATTCCTTGCCTAGAGGGATGGGGGTTCCGCCATTGTTCCGTCGCAACTTGCGCCCACGATTCATGACAAAGTCAGACAAAAAATAATTAAGCTTCTGATCGCTGGCAAGTTCACCATCTGTAAAGCCTTTGTCACGACACCATTACTAATAATAAGAAAATTTATTGTTAACTACAATGAAGTGTAAGAATGCAGAAATAATACTTACAACCCATTCCTTTTGTTTAGCTTCGTATGATTTGGTCGTATTCACGGGTCGTTGATCAATACTTTGAGCCAGGACCATTGACTCGCATAGTGCATATCTGAGTTATTGTCAAGCACACGTTGGAGGCGATCATTATTCGCAGTGGATCGCTGAGCAGGGGCATTTCCTTTTTGATTATTCATAGTGAGTGATTGGTGAATGGTATGGTTAGTTGTTAAGCAAGACAGGTTGAAAAAAAAAAAAAACTCACACGCCGCGTTTATATTGAAACAGCGCCGCATTTGTAACTGTGCCGCATTTCATGACGTTTGATTGGCCTGTTGAGACAAAACCAAAACATTGATTGGCCTGTCTCATCCATGAGACTCAGATGAGACTCAGACTTCCAGTTTCAAGGTATTTTGTCAGTCTTCACCAAGTATTTTTGAGACCCAGATGTGTCTCAGGCTTCAGATACTGTCATGAATGAGAGCTTATTCAGAGCGGTTGGCTATTACGGCACATGTCCAAGCATTTTTGAGAATGTCTAACAATCCCTTTAAAATCACTTAGTTTCAAGCTATTAGAAACTTCGCTGATCCGGCTCATCAACGTTTCTTTCTCGAGAAACTTGTTGCGTTTCACCTTACTTTTAACCACGACCAAAATTGCTCAATTGGATTGAGTTCAGGAGAATAAGGAGGCAAGTACGCGCATCTATCCTTTTCTCGCTCTCAGAGGCAGTTGAGCTAAATATTGTGTATGGGAACTCAATGTTTCAAGACGAAACTGTTCCTCATCAACAATATAATCCATTGGTTCAGGTCTGCCATACTCGTCAACAACAGAACCTTACCCGTTTTCAAACAAGAATTGAATGTTCATTATCAATGATTTCTGGTGTAATTGTGAAAAAGAAATAAAAAAAGGACGAATATTTGGTATCCCTTTTATATTTGAAGATGCCATTAGGCGAATTTACTTTCCGGAATGAGTGTAGACAAATGCAGAAAAAAAAATAATACAAAGAGGGATATGTGAATTAGGAAGAACAGTCCGAGGCACGGGAACAGGTGGAACGGATGCTGCAATCAGCAGGAGGTCTGGCAGGGCGATAAGAGGGAGGATCGCAATTGCCGGGGGTGCCACCACAAAGGGCAGAGTGTTTGCAAGAGGAAGGATCACACAAGGCATTCTTAGGGCGGATGTGGGTGTTGGCGGCCGGGCGCGGATGAAGCAACTTTTCTTGAATGGCTGGCAAGGAAGAGCCTGACATCAAGGATTGCTGTTGACGACGGCGGGCGGCAAACTTGGTATCATCAAGGCAGAGCACCTTGATAAAGTTGCCATAATCGCAGGCAAGACCGAGGCCATCCATCGGCACGACCTGGTGGATCGTGGAGAAGGGCAGCAAAGTGTCGTCGTCTTTTTCGTCCAGCTGCGGTTCACGGTCATCCTCGCTATCGCTGTCATTGCTGTTCTGTCGTCGAGGAGAGATGGCATTCGTGGCATGAGTAGGTGAAAAAAAGAGACGGGACCATAGCGAAGGGTTGGCAGGGCGCTGTTTGTCAGGTTGAGCCGAGTCTGGCGTAGGAGAAGTCGAGCCATCGTCCAGATCAAACACATCCACTGGAATGTGGGCAATCGAGCCATCCGTTGCAGGCTCTTGATACTGCAACGAGGCAAACCAGGCTTCCCAACGGGGCCGCCTATTATTGTCAGGGAGGCGCTGGACACCGGCCAAGATCATGTTGTCACAGAACACAAGATGGGTGCTGCAGCTATTAGGAATGATGCCGAGAAAGACGGAAGTCAGGTCAATGTCATCATTGCTGGCCAGCTGTTCAATATCAAGCAGGCCAGATTCAAACAGGTTGGTTGGGTCATGACTTGGGGCCAGGTGCTGGTTCTGGTGCTGGTGCTGGTGCTGGTGGGGCCGGCGGCGCACGCGTCGGAGGGGTGGATTGGCCGGGGTACTGGGACACGACGAAGTGTTGGACATGGTTCGCTCATGCCGCTTGCGTCGATGAAAGGGAGGATCGTCATCGTTATTACTCGAGGCGTCGCCGAGGGAGCAAGTATCGTTGGAAAGAGAAGCTGCTTTGCGGGACGTACGCCGATAGGGCTGGCGATAATCCTTACTGCACAGCTTGCAGCTGCTGTCATGGTTTGCACCGGACCGTTCCAGTCGCCACACATGCACGGGTTCGTCGGTCTTTGAGCTGGACGCGATGAAAAAGCCGTTCCCGAAACAAGTGTCACAGCCACGGCACAGGCCAGGGCCAGTGTCAGCGTCGCAGTACCGGGTGACAGCCAGGTGGGAGATGCTGACATGATGATCGCTTGGGGATTGTCCGTGATGGCCAGCAGACAAGGTAGCAATGGCCTGACCAGATTCAAAGTTGAAACATTTGACAGCACCTTGGCTGGTGCCACACACAAGCACGCCCATACCACCGACCGGCAGGGCTGTTGCCACTGACGTCACGGCAGCCACATCGCTGACTTGGATAGTATAAAGGCAAGTCCAGCTTGTCGAATACGAGGTAGGGGCATAGGGAATGGCCGAGGGACAGCCCTGGATATCGCGGCAAGTGGCTGGTTTGCTGCTGGCCAAGGGTTGGCCAGGGCTGGAACAGCAGGCCGATGGCGCGTCTTGCTTTGAAGCGCAGGCGCATGACGAGGACGGAGGTGTCGTGGAAGGCGTGAGTGTGGAAGTTGTTGGTGAGGGCATTGTGCAGACGAGTGGTGGTATGGCAGCGGTAGGATTTGCCAATGTGACAGATCCACAAGAAGGAGGGCTGTGGTGGCCAGAGACATTGCTATGGACCATCGACGGGGACGGTGTCGAGAGTGGGGCATCTTCCTTGACCAAACGTCGCTCCCAGCATTTGACCACACCATCTTTGCCAGCAGTAAACACCCAAGTCACCCCAAGTTTGCGATGAGGGGCTTTGCATTCATCAACATGCAGCACCGTCACAGCCTTGGCATGACCAGTCCAGAAGGATTGTATGCATTCACCAGTCGTCAAGTCCCATTCGCACAGCATGCCGTTTTGATACACTGAGATCAGGAAGTTCTGTGAGGTGTGGGGGTCCTGTGTGAGGCCAGCGGCAGAGTGTTGCTGGGCAGCCAGCTCGGCCACCAATGGATGACAGTACTCCGCCACTGCGCCAACAAAATGGACAAACGCCGGTCGCTTGGATGCTCGCGTTGACGACGATTGTTTTTGTTGCTGATGGAGACCAGATGAGGTCGACAGCGTGGTTGTGGTCGTGGAAGAGGATATTGTCGAGTGGCTGGGAGTCAAGGAAACCAAAGGCGAGTTCAAGTGTGTAGATTTGCCATTAGATTTGCCATTGACAGAGCTAGACCGGAATAAAAAGTCAGTTCACGCTTTTTTTGTCATCCCACTTTTTTTTTTTTTTTGGCCCAGTTTTTTCTTTTCTTTTCTTTTCTTTTCTTTTCTTTTCTTTTCTTTTGATTCTGATTTACCTAATGGAAGCGACGGGTGATTTTCGTTGACGTAAGCCTTGATGAAGGTCTGACTGGACAGACGATGACGCAGCTTGACGATTGGTTGGGTAGATGGTGACATGGTGAAGGTCGGCAGCAGTGGGAGCCAGATCCTTTGGCTGGGAAGGATGATCGGGGTGCAATAGTAGCAAAGCTGATGTATCCAATTCCCAGGCAAGATTGCCAGATTGCACATTCCATACACGAAGCACACCATTGTCGTAGGGGGCAACAGCCCAGCGGCTCCCTTTGTCCATGGTGATTTCCGAGGCCAACAGCCGGGCGCCGATGGACGGAGTAAACAGGCGCTTTTTGCTGTTGCTGCACAGAGGTGAGGGCGAGATGGACGAGGCTGAGGAGAGAGGCAGGCGATAGTAGTCACGGTTCAGGTCGCCAAAGACGGCACCGCCACTGGCATGGGTGAATTCGAGTCGGTCCAAACGAGCCATCCACGTCGCACGAACAGCGTCCCATAGCACAAGTCGACCGTCTTGATCGCAGGACAACACAGTTCCATGCTTTCCATTGCCACAGAGTCGGCGCAGGTCCGAGGCATGCTGTCCTTTCAAAGTCTTAATCTGAATGGTGCGCAGACTGCTCTTTTGTTGTAGGTCAAACTGCTCTTGCGCTGAGATGGCGCCTTTGTGCATGCCGTCCGCATCGTAGTCTTGATGGTTGCTGGCAACTTGACGGGAGGTGGTGGCATGAGTGTGGCGCGATTCCGAAGATGAGCGACTGGGCCATGCTAGATTATCCAGGCGAGTGACTAGCGCATCAAAGCCATCGATCAAAGGTGACAGCCATCGATGGCGAAGGCTGGGAAGCAGCCAAGCAAACATTATGGCCGAGACCAGGCAGAGCATCATGTATGGCAAATTGACAGAGCTCAAGTGGGCACCCAACGACCGGCCGGCACGGACCAACGAGCTACGCAGCAATGAGGGCGGCTTGACCAGGCGGCGAGAATCTTCCTGGCAATGAGCTACACTTGATTGGTATGCGGATTTGTAATGCTGTATCAAGTTGTCGACTTGGCTCTGGGTTGAAGAAAGCAAATCGCCGACAGGATTGTTGTAAATAACAAGTACAGGTGGTAGCATAGTGACCTTGATATGAGATTGGCGACTGTTCGTTGATAAAGGCATGCTGTTTTTTTGGCTGATAACGCGCCAGAGATCTTTGGAGGTATCCATTTCGGTGAATGGCGCGAAAGAACGTGCGGTTGGCATCGATGACATCATACCCAACACCAGCAGAATCACACACAACTAATGGGAGTGTAAAAAAAAAAATATGAGACTTGCCAGTAGGTCATGTCTGAATGATTTTTTTTACCAAGACAACATTGTAGGTGCGATGGGTTTTGAAGTCTTTGCATTCGCCACAGGTTTTTCCTTCGACGCCATCGACTTCTTGATCGTGGATCGGGCAAAAGTCAGGAGGCACTTGTTGAAAGTTGGCATCACAGTTGGACAAAGCATGTAAGCGCTTTGATTTTTGTCGATCATCCAAATCCATAAGCTATGCCGAAGGGGAAAAAAAATGAGGCGGTTGTATAATATATGATATACTGAGCTTTGGTGCTTACCTCGACACGTCTGATATCAATCGACAGCACGGCAGTAAAGAAGGTGAGCTGCAACACATAGTCGACGAGCAAGACAGTTTTAGAATAAAGACAAAATTCTTGAATCATAGGCGATTCCATCGCACTGCCGATGGACAAGATCACTAATTCAGCCAACAACATCGTGGTCATGGGCACGCCAACGCTTTGTAAACCTAAAAAAAAAAAAAAAAAAGTAAAAAAGTCAATCAAGCCTGGCCATTCGTTCATTGGGCATTTGTGCGACGTTACCTCGAGACACTTTTTGCTTGACTTGCATATCGCAGCCAGCATCAAGGACAGCATTGGTAAGCAAGAAGACGTTTTCCAATGATGCAATGGCTGGCACAAGGATGCACAGGTAGCACGGAAGAGCTAGCATTGGGTAACCCAGGAATTGAAGCAGGGACATTGGGATACTGGCGGATGCTGACATGACACATAGAGCGGCCAGAGCAACAAGATAGTGGGATTTGACTTGGCTGGACTTGGCAAACATGTTTGAAAGCAGATAAAATGCGACGGTATACGTGACAAGGGCGGTTTGAACAAAACGCGATGAAATGAATGGCCACCATGATACCTTTGGTCAAAAAGAATAAGCGAGGTGATTGAGGAGGGAGGGGTCAAGTTACCTTGTAGTACCAGGTCTGGCCATCTGTGGGCATGGCATACCACCAAGCAACATTGCCATTATGTTCTTTTGTCCAGCTATCAAAGACTTGAAGCCAAAGCTTGTCCCAGAGGACATCGATATCTTGACCAGGGATGGAACGCAAGAAAAGAGTGAGCAAAACGGTGTCGGCGTGGGTGATCTCGTCATTGTTGACGGAGAGGTTGCCAAAAACAGTCGAAGGCTGCATGACCAATCGAGGTGCATATGAGCTGTGGTTGGAGCGAGGCAGCGCAATCGTCGTATGTGTTTGTTGTGATGGGAAGGATCGTCGAGGAGAGTGTGATTGATAATGGTGATTGACGGTGTCCATCCAGTGATGATCAGCTGCCAAATCAGCCCGCGACGGCCAGTAAAGGTGAGGCGAATAGGCCAAGCAAGTGGCAGTTTCGTCCACCCTCACACAAATGTCATGGAGGGATGCTGGCGGATGAGGAATGGTGGTGGTCAGAAGCCGCTGATAAAGATCATGAGCAAACAAGAGCACATCCTGGTCAACCGTTTGTTGTAGATTCGTGATGCGGAGCTGCTTGACAAGCACCTGCGTGCTGCTGGTCGTTGCATCTGGCGTGTCGAGATAAACAAAGGGAGACTGATGCCAAAACTGGCCATCCAGCATGGACAGTGAACTGGGTATCGCTTGTTGGTAAACATAATGAACAGCTTGCTGTAACATGGGTAGCGACAAGGCCGCCATGACCAGGACTGAACCAATCAACACAGGGAACACAATGGAGGAAAATAAGAGCCCATATTTGTAAAATCCATATGAAGCACGACCAGCTATTTTCCTTCTAGCTGCATTGATCGGCATGTTGAATGCACAAAAATGTGTAAAACAATGTTATGTTGAGAAAAAAAAAAAAGCAAAGGGGAAGAAGAAAAGGCCAGGTTTCTCTAGTTGAAAAAAAAAAAAAAAAAAAAAAGCTTTCAAGCTTGGAACGCCAAAGGACCTGGCCAATCAGAACAGCCCTTGTTTCTCTCTCGTTTTGGCGAATCTTTTTTTTTTGCCTGATTCTTCCTGTTTTCTCTTTCTTTTTTATTGTTATTTTCTTGCTCACTACTCTAGCTACACCCCCATCGCACGTGACAACTTGTCTGCATTGCTTGATGAGTGTTCTTACCGAAACGCCAGGTCCATTACCTGATCCGCCCAAGGCGATGCCCATCTCTTGGTTCAAAGTCAAGGCACTCACGCAATTCCTATCCAAAACACCAGCAGTGCCAACCACCGATACGCCCACCGTGCGGCCACAGCATTATCATCAGCATCAGCGCCTCAAAATCTTTATTGGTACCTGGAACATGTACGGACGACTGCTTCCAATCGATCTGGAACCTTTTTTGACAACCAGAGCAAACGCCGGCGACGCCGAGCCAACCAGCCTGTTTTTGGACAACCAAGTTGGTCACCCTTATCACTTAATGGTCATTGGCACGCAAGAGTGCGAACGCGACATCTCCGAGTCTCTTTTCTACCCGTCCAAAGAAATGTGGGAACAGCGACTGGCAGAATATCTTGGCCCCAGCTATCAGCCCCTCCGTACTGAAACGCTGGCGGCGTTGCATCTCGCAGTGTTTGTGTGGAAGCCTATGGCCTCCCTGGTCAAGCAAGTGCATGGCGAGTCCATCAAGACCGGTTGGGCAAACATGATTGGGTAAGTCAACAGCAGTATGCAAGTTGGCTGCAACAAAAAGGATTCTTTTGGAAAGCGTGGGTCATTTAATAACTTTTGTGATGCGCGTGGTCATGTCACCTTACCAAAAATAGGAACAAAGGTGCAGTGGCCATCTCCCTTCAAATTGGTTCGAAAGATCTTTTATTCATCAACTGTCATTTACGAGGTAAGGAACAATACATGAGAAAGACAAGATGTCCTACCCTCTTTTTTTTTTTTTTTTTTTACTCTGGATGTTCGACAACAGCACACCAAACGAATCTGTCGGAACGAAACGCCAATGTACAACGGATTCTGTCGGAGCTGCATATTCATCGAGGCAACCGAAAAAAGACGACAGGCGTTCCTCATGCACCCAAGTGGCAGCAAGTATTCAAGAAGTTTCGAAAGTCATCTACACTGCCTCCGCTACCTCCCCTGCCCACAAGTACGTCGACAGGCACCCTGGCCTCAGCCCAGTCTACGGCTGACGCCACCGTGGCCAAGTCCCTGCTTGACCAGTTTGACCATGTCTTTTTGTTTGGTGACACCAACTACCGGATCGACGCCAGCCGCTCGTTTGTGCTCCAATGCTTGCAGCAGCGGGATATTGCTACCTTGCTGAAACATGACCAGCTATCCATAGAGCGGCAGCAAGGCGGTCCTTTAGCTGTCTTCAAAGAACACCCGATTTATTTTATGCCGACATACAAGTTTGATACCAGCGACACCGTTGCGACGCCCACCCCAACCACCGCCACCAGCCCGGCTTCGTCCACCCTGCCGTCTCCTAAATCATCCATTGCCACCGTTCCACCCCAACCACCCGCCAAAGGTGTTTCATTATCCTCCTTTATCCTTCCATCCCCCACCGATCTCACACTTAATACGACCATCACCTATGATACCAGCCCAAAAATGCGTGTGCCAAGCTGGACCGACCGCATCCTTTGGCACGACCGCCCTCGGCATGCCACCAAGAAAAAAAAGCGAATGATGCCTACCGAAGTCCCAAACAAAGCAGCCCTGAAGAAGATCACCTCCACGCCTTGGCTCATGAAGAAAAAGAAGAAGCCCACCACCACCCTGCAGCCTCAACTTGTCAATAGAGATACGCTTTGTTACCATTATGATGCTGTGATGGATCACCGTTTGGTAAGTGGCGGAGATGGAAATCGTGACGGAATGGATCCGATGAGGAAAAAGATAAATCCGAAACGCTCAAGATTTTTTTTTTTTACCAGATTGGTGCCAGCGATCACTTCCCTGTGATTGGGATATATGGCGTTTGGTTTGACGAATGGCAAACAACACCGCCAGCATTATCTGAGCCGCCTGTCAAAAAATCATGGCCCAAGAAAATGGGATTCTAAATCACTGTCAAGCAAATCAAAATAAAAAAAATGGCACATTTATACACTTATTTACAGGAGGTACGATCGAGAGAGAAAGAGGTACTCATATGGAATGGATCAGGCGTGGGGAATACGATTAGCAATAAGGGTCTAGCCTTTGGTTTGAGGAGCGAGAGGTGTAAAGGCAGCACTGGCAGCCAGGGAATCATAGGAAGGAAGAGAATTGCCGCTGTAGCTATAGAGACGGCCAGTGCGCAGGGCTGAAGAATAGGAAGGCACCCGGGTTAGATCGGAAGTCAACCAGGGAAGAGGGGCTTCTGATGAGACAGACGAGGTGCTGCTGCTATCGGAGAGACCGCCTTCGGAGTAAGGTTGAGTGCGCCAGGCGTCTTCATAGGCTGGTAAGACATTGCCATCTTCTTCTGACAATGGTTCCACCAAATGGATGGGGATAGACACTCGCAATTCTGAAAGGGAAAAAAAAAAAAAAAAGAATGAGATTTGTGACTTTTTTTTTGTCATGTTTGCTGAATTTACCCGAGATGTGACCATCTGGGTTGACAAGCGACACAGTGACCAACAGTTTGTGATAGGCATGAATGAAATCATTCTCGGTATCGACGTGCATATCGATGGGACCCTGGGGTGGTAGGTTGGGAATCAGTGCTTTGACAGTGGTGGACCAGCCCGAGGAAAAGAGCGTCGACGAAGAGGTGGTGGTAAATCGATGGTCATTGACGTTCGCCAGCACCCGACGCTCGATGCTTGTCTTGTCCCCCGCAGTGAATTGAATGTATTCTTTCAATACAAGTCGCACCCGAGCAACGGAAAGGTTTGGCATCAAAGGTAAGAAGTCAAACTTGACGGGAATCGAAGAGCCAGGCGTATGGATCTGATGAGGCACTTGGACGGAGTACAATAATTTATCCGCCCACTCGTTCTGGATTTGCTGTGGGTTGCTGTGGAGGGCGTCGTTTGTCAACGGCACCCGACTGACTTGAAAGGTTTTGGAGGCCGAGGCATTGTAATGGAACGTTGGGCGGTCCACTTGAGCTTTGAGTTGATATATCATCGATCCAATCTGATGCTGAAAGGAGGCAGGGGCATCACCAGGGATGGGGTATTCAAAGGCAAAGCGATGTTCTCCCTTGTTAAAGTGCTGCACCTTGTTTGTTGACAGGAAATCCCATTCATGACTCATCACCGATCGCCGGTCTTGATGATGGCGCTGAGAACGGCCTGTTACGTCTTGTTAGCAACGAAAGCCCTATGATTCATTCTCATTTCCATCTTTACCTTCGACCCAATGCACTTGTAGATTCCCCGTGAGTTTCAGGTGAATGGCTTTGATACGAGTTTGCTCCCGGCAGGTGATGAGCAAACTTCCCCGCAGAACCACGCCACCGGCTTCTTCAGGCGATCCGTGCAGCACAAGCTGATCAGCATCCAGTTGAACCTGGATATCCATATCATTAAAGGGAGTGTGAGATGTGATAAACATGGCGTTTTTGGAAACAGACAAGATAAAGAAAGAGACAGAAGAGATAAAAGAAAAAAAAAAGGAGAGCAAGAAAATGCAGGAAGCGAGTTTAAAAAAGACTGGAAAGATCATTTTGCCGGAGCCCTGTCATTTTTTTGTCAGCGGGATGGCTCACCATTCACCCGAGGCATGGGGCCCACAAACACTCCTCATTTGTGCTACCATGAGGGATTAGCAATCACCAGTAAAATTCAGGACTTAAAACACATCTTTATTTTTAATTGTTCAACCTGACAAATTCTTGTGCTTGCTTCATAAGCGACAAATGGTCAATGTGCTCGTCTGTTGTGGCCCATAGCAGTTCAAATGCATCCTCAGGTGGCTCGTCTACAGGTCGTTGCCAGCGCTCTTCACGTAATAGTTTATGTCGTTCACGATCTTGCTCCATGCGATGGAATATATCGGCTTTGGAAAAGCCTTGGGTATCATCTCGTTGTGGTTCATCTTGTGAACTAAAAAAAAAAAATAAAAATAAGTGTTTGCCATGTGTTTTCAGCGCTTTTTTTTTTTTTTTTTTTTTTACTTGTTTGTGCGAGCCTCTAAAGCTTGATCTGCTGCGTTGATGGTATCTTGATCAAATAAACCTCGCTCCTTCCAGCCCTGTAATAGCTGAGAAAGGGGGGGGTGAATCGCATGCGCTGGTTTTATGTGTTTCACAAGGGCTTACTTTTCTTGTACTTGCCAAATTCACGATGCCCCGGTTTGTGTCAGGAGCAACCGCTTGAACAATACGCACAATGTCCCTTTGCGTCAGCTTGATGTAGTCAAAAAAGTTGGATTTACGGCTGGTTGTCAAGATGCTGTCAAGGACATAGAGAATATTCAGTCGTGTGTTGATCGAGGCCTAAATCATCATAATGCCGTTTGAAAGAGTATGAAAGAGGAAATCATGGTTACAACAAGATTCAAGCATGATTTCTTTTTCATTAGCAACCGGTCTAAGCGAGAGCCTTACATTGTCAAGCTCTTCTAAAAAACAACTGTAAAGATCTTCGGAGAGCTGCCGATGTTTCATGGCGTAGCGAGTGGCCTTCTGAATCGATTGTTGAGATGCATTCAATTTTTTCAACAGCGAGATGAACTGGAGTCGACATTCAAACGGATCCATCCCGATGATTCTTTTTGAATAAAGAAGAAGAAGAGAAAAAAAAAAAAGAACTAGTAGGCAGGATGCCCGCTTGTCATTTTCAAAGTCCTTTTTTTTCACTGTCTATTTTTTTATTCTCACACATCGCTTTTCGTTATCTTTTTTTTCTTCATTTTGAATCGAGAATCAAGTATGGAAGTATTCCAATGTTTATGTCACCTTAAAGATGCTGTTGCCAAGGAAGACTTTGCAGTCATGTTACAATTGTTATGCTCGCCACGTTACGCAGCACCACTTTCCCAGGTCGCTCAGCAGCTCAAACCCATCTTACGACAGCCTGCCTGTGCCCCATTGGAACCTGAAATCGACTCATTGCTGCAACGAGCTGAAGCAGATCCCGACTATGACGCCAAGCTTAGCCGCGTCGCCGACACGTTCAACCTGCTCTATCGAGTGTACCACCAGCTCCCCCGCGCCGAGTTTGCTGGCTTTGTGGACTGCTTCATGTTTGACAATGCCTCTGCCAGTCACGAGACGATCATGCAACGCCTGGATCACTTCAAGCGCCAGCTCACTCCTGCGCAACAAGCCACCCTCGAATCCATTATGAACGAACAAGCCCAGTCGGGTGACGAGCAAGGGCTGGAGATGCTCGGTATGGACGACGATCTCGATGAAGACGATTTTTCCGATGGCATGGAGACGGCTGACGAACCTCCACGTCTCCGGCTCGCCGTTAACCCTGCTGCTATTGTTGACCCCTATCGACCCAAACCCACCCCGTCGGCCGCTGTGTTCTCGCCCGACATGCAAGCCTGGATCACCGAGGCCCACCGTGTAATGAACAATGACGATACCCTCTGCCAACCCTTCACCCAGATTTTGGAATCCGACCAGCTCAATGGCCTCCCTTTTACCGACAGCCTGATCCATATCTTCCAATGGGTGCAGACCACCAATCCTTCCCTTTGGGATGCTCTCAGTCCAATTTTGGAACAAATGCATGGCCTTCAAGGTAACCAAATGAAAACAATTAAAAAAAAAGAGAGATGAGCTCATGCTCTCCCTTTAGATACCAACACGGAGCAATTCAGCAGCTATGAGGAGTTTGTGCAGCGAACGTTTTTGGATACCGATGGCCAAACCTATCTGGATGGTGAAATTGCCCAGGCTCAAATGCACAACATGCTCAACAACATGTCAATGTAGTGTCCAAAAGATTTCTAGCAAACTAAAAAACGTCACGGATGCAGTAGGTTTATTTTTTTGGAGAGAGTGGGGGATATTGAAAGAAAGGCAGGGGGATAGATTTTGAGGGATAGAGTGTTATTTTTTAAATATTCATTTGGCGACAGATTGCAAGAAGCCAGTGACTTGCTGGGATTCATCAGGCAGCAGATACACAATGCCATAGCTGCAGGCAGCAGCTAGGGCTCCGATCAGCAACGTTTGAATAGCGCCCCATACGGCCCCTTTGGGATTGATTAAGCGGCTCTTCACATAACCAAATATCAGTAAGGTCAGAAGCGTGACAGCTACCGACACAATCAATGCCTTGTTCGCGTCGTCTGTAAAAACATAGGGAGCCAAAGGAATGATCCCACCGAACCTAATAATAAAAAAAAAAGGTCAATGCCTTTTCTCGTCTTTTTCTAGGCTCCCTTACATGTACGAAACACCAATGGTGAGGGCCGAGATCCAGGATCGATGAGGGTCGGGTTTTTCCAACCCCAATTCAAACTTCATCATAAAGTTCACAAAGTTTTCAGGGTTGGCTTTGAGTTTTTCAATGATAGGTTGGATTGTCGCCCGGTCAAGGCCGTAAGGCTCGAGGATTTCCACGATTTCTTCTTCTTCTTCATGAGGGCACTCTTCCACTTCTTGTTCTTCTCGCAGACGCTCAGTGTTGTAGTGTTCCATTTCTGATCGTCCAGCCAAATAACCTCCCAAAGCCATACTGATGCTTCCACTGAATCAAGCAGGACAGGCGTGAGTTGTTTGCGGGGCTCGTGGTTCCCGCTTTACCTGACGATTTCTGCTGCACCACCATACACGACAATCTTTGTGCTTCCTAGACTTGAAAGACCAGCTGCCAATGCAAATGGAACAGTCAACCCATCTGAAAAATAAAAAGCGAGTGAGCCGGTGTTCTTTCACAGATCCGATGCAAAAAAATACCTGACAAGCCAATGATGGTGTCTCGTACAATCTCGGCTGAATCAAAATGTTCTTCATGATGTTCAGCAGGAATAGCACCATATTCATGTGCTGGGCTTTGTCGCATACCAGACAATAATGACATTATATAGACGTTGATTCAAATGAAAGAAGTTGATTCAAACGAAAAAAGACAAAAAAAGAAGGTTTTTCAAATTTTTCAAACAAAATTTCACCGCACGCCCGCGCCCGGTATTCCCAAAATGGGGCAAGTGAAAAGCAGTAGCAAAAAAAAAAAACCCAGTGCATGAAACTCTGCCTCCCTGACTTCTCGGCTAATCATATCACCCTACACTTGCATCAACCTGACTACTCTGAATTTGCTAGCAACAGATCTGCCATCCTGCAGGGAAAAAAATACGCTGATGCCGTTTGTTGAAGGAGCTCAGATGTCACGCATCAAGGAAAGTCCTGCCTGATTGGCTCAATGCCAGGCTGACAGATTTGGGATGCCGATCAACGTGTTGGCGAAATTCAATTCTAGTCATTTGCTCACTCTTTCCAGTTTTTTTTTTTCCACTCAAATCGCCTTTCGACTCACCTTCATTGATACCTCTAATATAGCATGGTAAGAGACTATTCAGATATAAGACTTTGCAGCAGCTCATGCTCTGCTCCTTTTTAGACCGGACACTCATCCCAGGAGAGAACGCCGCTCTTATCAAGGCCAGGTCCAAACCATGGTTCGACGAAATCAGTCACTTGCAATGAATCTCGCTTCACTTCGACAATGTACTGGCTTTTATGCATGTTTTTGTGGTGGCTCGACATTAGTGTAAATATGATTGGCGGCTACATTGTGGAAAAAGTGTACTACAGCTGATTGGACGACTGTTTACAGTAAATTAATGAGGAATAGCTGGCTGTGCTAGCTTCGCATTCTTATCTGAGAGATTTATCATATGGTTAGTGTATTTTTGACATCACCTCGGTCCCCTTTGTTTTAAAGCGAATGTTTGAGCCATGATTTTATTTTTTTGTGGGTGGGGGGTGCCGCTGCTGTTTCTTTTTTTTTCTAGGGTGTGAGTTTTAAGGGAGGCTAAAGAGATAATTCATGAGAGTATTTTTGAAGTTGAAGAGTCCTGATACAGTTAGCAGCTCCCAGAGGTTGTCCAACGGTATTGCTTTTTTCTGGGTGGAGGCAGATTCGAAGTCTTGAGCTAATTTGATTTGTTTGTCAAGCTCAACCTCTTTCCATGACTGCCACCAACTTTGGCCACTCCAGTATAGATTGCAGAGTGACATTGACAGGAACTGTTTGGGTTGTTTGGAATCGACAGGTGTCATTTGGGCAGTGGACATGGAGTCTGCTGGGGAGGCATGGCAGGCGTGGTCCAATTTATCTTGGGGTCTATATAAGAAAGGTCTAGTCCACATACGACCGTTTTGATTCGCCTTGCGTACCTTTCAAATATCTTGCTGGAAGGGACAGCTTTTTTGTTGGCGTTTTCTTTTGCAGGCCAGCGATGCGTTGCTGGCAAGCAGAGAGCTGTGCAGCAGAAGCAGCAGAAACACCACTATCAAGGGTTTCGTCGAACAGCGCTGCTTTTCATATCGGAGCGTGTTGCAATATAAAGTAAAAAAAAAAGGGGGGCTTTTGATAAAAAGTAAGAGATAAAAAGGACCGGCTTGACTGAAACCGCTGCCAAAAAAGAACCACAGCCAATTAGGTGAAATTGGCATAGCTCAGGGTCATTTAATAAAATAGCTCTATCAATGCAGATATAGAGGCTCGTTCAACATACGAGAAAATGCATCAAACTGAAACAACCATGCGCGTGAAAGAGCACATTAATCTTTAGGAGCAGAATTGAAACCCAGCCGCAGCAAACAGGCACTGGCAACTTCTTTTTTTTTTTGGAAAAGATACTTGGTGCTGGATGGACAAGCTTCATAGATCGACTTTATTTTTTCACCATCTATGTGTTGCCTTTGAACTTGGTGCTGTGCAAAATTCAACGCTGGTTGATTCATTCTTTTTTTTTGAAAAAAGTCTCCTCAGACGACTGGACGTTTTTGTCCCTTTTTCGTACTCCGACCAACGGACGGGTGGCAACTTTTTTTTTTCGCCTGTTCTTTTTCCTTGTCTGATTGTTTCTTACCACTTGGATCTGTCCCCACCAAGATACAGAAGGCTTAGACCTGATCCTGTGATGTTTATCATGTACCTCCAGCACAACTATAGGCTGTGGGCTGGGCAGTGGCTTTGTCAGCAGGCAGTTTAGTTCCTTTCTTATCTTTGTGGGGCGTATCCCATGCTAAACTCTGCCGTTTTGTTACATTTACTTCTTGGTGTCACTGAACGCTGTTTTTGAAGCTGTCCTGAGCGTCCCCCCTCATCATCTACATGGCTGTCCACTTTGCTCAGCCTGCCAATTCTTCGGAAGTTGCCCTCCTACAGCGTCAAGCCAATCAGATTCACTGCCAGCAAATATATCTCTACCACCAGCAACAGCAGGAATACTCCCTCTTTACGAATGGCAACGAACACAGCAACAGCAGCTGCCAACTTCAAAACAGGAAGTGCCTCAACCTGGACACCAGCATTCATTGCCGCACTTGGGCGAAATCCAACCTGTTCAAGACCCTGTCAAGTGTAACTGGTTACCATCAATAAACACATCGATTCCACAGAAAGAGCATGGATCACAACGGACAAGCAAATCTTCCCCACAGCTAAGTAGGAATGTTTGTAGCCAAGCTTTCATAAAAAAAAGGGGAGAAGGTAGGACAACCCACCACATTGTTCCAAAACGAATGGGCAGCACCAAAAAAAAAAAAAAAATAGCCAAACTCTGATCGCTGCCTTTGCGTTTCCCTTGCGTAAGTTTCCTTCATCCCCATGCTTGGAGCCTTAAAAATGTGCTGACGGTTGGTTCTATCGAATGGTGGGAAAAACACGAACATTTAACCAAGACATGGAAAAGAAAAAAACCATAAAAACAGGGATCAAGGAGAATGTGATTGCCACGATGACTGCCCTGCGCCTCATTTTTTTTGATTTTCTTTTTTTTTTTGCCAGTCAATTCCCATGCCACCTATTTTGGGCTACGAAATAAGATGTACATTTATTATAAGAAGGGATATTTATACGTTGCTGTCTGAAGGTTGAAGCATAATTTTTTGGCCAGGTGATGCCTGCTGTGGCTCCTCCACTTCATGTTTTTGATTCGGTGCTTCCACGTGAGGTGGCTGCGGTGGAAACTGCTGCTGCTGCTGAGACTGTTGCTGTTGCTGGAACTGTTGCTGTTGCTGCTGCTGTTGGAATTGCTGCTGGGCTTGCTGCTGTTGCTGTTGGAATTGTTGCTGGGCTTGCTGCTGCTGCTGTTCGAATTGCTGCTGGGCTTGCTGCTGCTGCTGTTCGAATTGTTGCTGCTGCATGATCTGCTCTGGAGTTTGGAATTGTTGATGCTGCTGGGCTTGCTGCTGCTGTTGTTGTTGCTGGGCCAGTTGAGCTTGCTGCTGCTGATATTGCTGATACTGAAGGTATTGCTGTTGCTGCTGGTACGCCAAGGCATAGGGGTCGGGAGGAGGTGGAGACACCCAGGTGGGCGATGTATGGACGGCAAGAAGGAGGGCCAAGGCCATGGGCACGGTTGTGAGGACATTGAAGGCTGTCAGACCAGCATCAAAATTGTAATTGAAATCAGCAGGGAGGAAGTACATAGCACTGCTGAAGGCCGAGCCCAGGACAAGGATGATGTAAAGGTAGAAAAATCGGGTGAGGCGGACATTGAAACGGAGACTGACAACCAAGTACATAAAAATGATCCACCACAAGAGCTCGTTGCCTGCGGTAATTACCCATGATTCCATAATTTCATCTACGCTTACTCCTGAAGGGTCGATCATGTTAGCATTGGCATACACCAATTCAAAGACGCCTGTAAGTACAAACAGGCTCTGGCCAACGATGTAGGTGAAGCAAATGAGCCAACCCCACACACTCGCGGTCCAAGAGCCCCCCACAGCGTCGGCTGCATCTGCTTGGATGATCATAAAGGGGAGCATGAACGTGCCGACTTGGGCAATGGAACGGAAAATCAGGGGTGGCAAGTCGGCCATGTAATAGTAGTCGTTCGGATTCTGAGTTGGCGCATAGCTGGCGAGATTCATGGCTTGGCCAAGAAACCCAAAGAATTGCAGAGCGATAAGGATCTTCAAAACCACCAAATCCTTTCGCTTTTCACGCTTTTGGTGCAGGAACCCAGCATAGCCTAGACCACCAAGGTAGATGACCATGGTGACTGCAGCGAGACCCACAAGCTGCATTTGATAGTTGGGGTACACAGCCAGAAACTCATGGGAATAAAGCATGGCTTCAGAGAAAGAAAGAAAAATACAAAAGTGAGGATTGAAGGGAAAAAAAAAATTGCAGATGTTCACGTTGAAAATAAATGTTCAACGTACAGCCACATTTTCTTTTTTCATATCTTCTTGGTGAAACGTCATACAGACATGATCGCTATGTCTATTTTCGTTCCCCAAAACAGTTCAGACTGACACTTGATCTGGCTATTTTTTTTTTTTTTTTGCCTCGGCCCAGATTCGAAAAATTTTATGGCTGCCTATGTAGATACTGTAACAGTCTAGCCATAAGCAACTTGCCATTTTTGCAATCGTGATCTGGAAGAAGCGGCTTAAGAAGCTGGACCCAAAAAAAAAGGACAAATCTGTCATTTCGGGTCTGTCGTGATGATAAATATCATTTCACAAGTCTCTATGGGTATATCTGAAGCCGTCTGCTGGTAGATGACAGTCCTTTTTTCCTTTGACTGAGAGTTTGGCTGGCATTCTTGAGAGCTGGGTCCAACGGGCACGCTTGCCATTGTCGGCCACTCTGGCCAATCACGGGAACGGAGGGCATCTCCGCTGTCAGAGAGCCATGACTCTTTTGCTTGAGCTTTCAGATCAATATTGGCAAGCCCAGGGAATTCAAAACTCACTACAATGACGGTTGCCGACCTTTAAGATCGCAACTACAAGCACAGCAGATCTAGAAGTAAATGGCTAAGCGTCGGCTTGTTGGATCAAAAGAAAAACATGACGAAGGAGGGTTGGATGACTCATTTATATTTTTCTAAACTATGCTACAAAGCTGGAAGGGGAATGGGATCCTAGGGGGTAGGGTCGAGGTGTTGGGTGAGCTGCTTAGTGATACCTTGGAAGAGAGGGAAGAGCTCGGATTTGCGGAAGGAATGGACATAGGCAGACGAGCCTTCGGAATCAACCGCCATGGTGAAGGCAGGGTCGATCGGGACGCGGCCGAGAAAGTCGATGCCATATTCTTGAGCCATGGACTCGCCACCGCCAGAGGAGAAGATATTGGTGCAGTCCTTACAGTGGGGGCAGATGTAGCCACTCATGTTCTCCACCACTCCCAGAACGGGTAGCTTGACCTTTTTGCAAAACGACAACTCCTTGCGCACATCGGCAATGGCCACCTGCTGAGGTGTCGTCACGATCACAGCACCGTCTGGGTTGAAGTCCTTCAAATATTCAATCACGCTAATATGTTCATCAGAGGTGCCAGGAGGGGTATCAATGAGTAAATAGTCCAGCTCACCCCAGTACACATCCTGCAGAAACTGTTTGATCATGGCTAAAACAGGGAGAAAAGACGTCGGTTGAGTGACCTGGGGCCTCTGGTTTTCCATCACAGTCGTCTACCATTTTTCTTGGGGCCACGCCATACTACAGAGTCATTTTTGCTGCCGAGCAAGAAGCCAATGGACATGCAGGACAGGCGTTGTGTTTCATCAGCATAGACGGGGACCCAGCTAGATCCGCAGAAGAATGCAATGAGTGAACAAGAAAGGCTTGCGTAGAGCTTCATTACCCTTGTGATGCTTGATGTACTTTTTTGCCATCCAATCCAAACATGCGGGGAATACTTGGGCCGGTCAGATCAACATCCAACACCCCAACTCGGTAGCCTTGATCGACCAAGGACACTGCCAATTGTGTTGTGACCGATGACTTGCCCACACCCCCCTTTCCAGAAAGGACAAGGATAATATGCTTGACTTTTGATAAATGCGGATTTCCTTCAGCCATCAATAAAAGAAGAAATATACAGAATATCGATTGCGTTTAAGAAAATGGAAAGTGAAGAGAAAAATGACAAACTCAAAAAGATGCAGATTTGTCATCCAAAGTCCGCTCGTCCCATCGATGTTGCTCTCTCTGTCACTTTTTAGCCAGAGATGGCTGCTGAGGAGTTTTCTCCATTGACACACAGAAAAAAAACCCAATGTTGAAAGGCACAATGGGAAAATAATAGAACGCTCGGGAGAAGGGGTCCATGTTAAAAAAAAAAAAAAACGCATGTGCCATGAACGATGGCTGTCAAGGCGTCTGCTGTAAAAAGTGTGGCCGCAGCACGTGGGAGCAAAAGGACAGGGAATTCATGCATCCAAGTCAAGCCCTTGAACATTCAAGTTAAAAAAAAAAAAAGGCCCATCCTTTACAATAGACGAAAAGCAGGCATGGGATTCAGTTGGCTCATGCGGCGCTGTTGATTGGCCGATTGGCTTTCCAATTTCCGGCGGGTTGGTTCCCCCTTGCTTGTCCTATTTTTTTTTTTCTGCCACTATAAAATACGACTTCTTTTTCTTTATTCTATTCTTCTTTTCGTTCGTTTGTCTAACCTCCTCCTCCTATCACTGTACCCTTCTTCCTGTATTATATTCTACGATGACTCAAGTAAAATCCATTTGCTGTATTGGTGCTGGTTATGTTGGCAAGTGACTTGACCTTTTCGCCTCTTCTTCTCACCCTTTTTTTCATGTGTAGGAGGACCCACATGCGCTGTGATTGCTTACAAGTGTCCCGAAATCAAAGTGACCATTGTGGATGTGAATGAGGCTCGTATTGCTGCTTGGAATTCCGACGAGCTGCCAATCTACGAACCAGGTTTGGAAGAGATTGTTATGGCCTGCCGTGATAAGAATTTGTTCTTCTCCACTGAAGTTGACCAAGCCATTGACCAAGCCGATCTCATCTTTGTGTCTGTCAATACACCTACCAAGCGAGCTGGTGTGGGTGCTGGTCGAGCTGCCGACCTTGCGTAACGACAGGAGAGAGAGAGAGTTGGAAAGCGCAAGGGTGAGGGGGGGTCTGACATCTTTTCTGTGTAGTTATGTGGAAAGCGCCACCCGTCGCATTGCCCAAGTAGCAAAGTCATCCAAGATTGTGGTGGAAAAATCAACCGTGCCATGTCGTACAGCTGAAAGCATGCGTGCTATTTTGGAAGCCAACGCAACAACCGATCTGCATTTCGATATCCTGTCCAACCCCGAATTTCTTGCAGAAGGCACTGCCATCCAAGACTTGCTCAAGCCTGATCGTGTGCTTATTGGCTCCATGCAAACGCCTGAAGGCATCTGTGCGCAACAAGCCTTGGCCCAGGTTTATACGCATTGGGTGCCACAAGAACGAGTCATCACCACCAATCTCTGGTCGTCTGAACTATCCAAGTTGGTAAGAAACGCTTTTTTTTTTTTTTTTTTTTTTTTTTTTTTTTTAATTCGCCGTCTTTTTTCACACAGGCGGCCAATGCCATGTTGGCTCAACGAATCTCGTCGGTAAATGCCTTGTCAGCGATTTGTGAGGCAACTGGGGCTGACGTGGACGAGGTGGCCTTTGCTTGTGGTCGTGATAGCCGCCTGGGAAGCAAATTTCTGAAAGCCTCGGTTGGCTTTGGGGGCTCGTGCTTCCAAAAGGACATTCTGAACCTCGTCTACCTGGCCGAGCAAATGAACTTGCCCGAAGTGGCTGCCTACTGGTACCAAGTCATTCTGATGAACGAGCACCAAAAGAAACGCTTTGTCAGCAACATCCTCTCCACCCTCTTCAACACCATCACCAACAAGAAGATCTGCGTCCTTGGCTTTGCTTTCAAAAAGGACACTGGTGACACTCGAGAATCAGCCGCCATCACCGTTGTCAAGGACCTGTTGCAAGAACAGGCTCGCGTTGTAATTTACGATCCCAAAGTGGCCGACGAACAAATCTGGATGGATGTCTCTGAACCTGGTGTCTTGGACAACCGTGCTATGGTTGGCAAGCAGTTGACCATTTGCAAGGATGCTTACGAGGCTGCAAAGGACGCTGACGCTGTCGTCATCTTGACCGAATGGGACGAATTCAAAACTCTGGATTATCAACGCATCTATCAAGACATGAACAAACCTGCCTTTTTGTTTGACGGTCGTCTCATGCTCGATATGCCCAAGCTCAAAGCCATTGGTTTCAAGACCCAGGCCATTGGCAAGCCATGTTGACTTTAGAAATGAATTTTATTTGTATTAAAAAAAAAAAAAAGATAAATGTCACAATAAGAGCTCATAAAAATAGAAACGCGAGGGCTGAGTTCAGTAGACACGATGACGAGCGCTATGGTACCAGCATATCTCTAAAAAAGGAGAGAACGCCGCTGGCGGGCGTGTGTTTTTCAATGCATGGGTGCCTGAGCAAAAAAAAAAAAAAAAAAAAGTCGAGAGACAACATGGGGGTTGAAGGGTGCTACGCGGTTTTCAGAAGACGACCAGGCCCATGCGTCAAATGGCCGCGGTCGGCGTTAGAATTCTAACCTGGCTGCAGGTTTCAAATGCTGAACAGCTACGGATGAGCCCTGAACACTTTACACTTTATTCATGTATGGATATCACAAATCACACGCACGACGGAAATGGTTGGTTACTTCTCCATCATCCATTCTGATTTTGATGCAATATGAAACTAACAGCCATTCCGATTTTCATGCATTTTGAACCTCGTTCCACAAGATGCGTCACAGGTATCAGAATCGGCTCCCACGTAGCTGGCTTCCGAGGAAAAACTAAACGAGCTGTTGCCTTTACCTGTTGCCTTTACGTCCATACTGTGTTGGATAAGACTGGCCACGCGAAGGCTTCTTTATTGTCGGTTGTGGAAAGCGAGTGGGTGGTGATTGCTTGGGGCGTTGGTAGCTCCCAAACGTTTTTTTTTTTTTTTTTTTTTTTTTCAGTTGGGCCGTTGAAGTGTCGGTTATCAGCTCGAATGTTTATAATGAGTTTAATAAAGCTTCGAGTTCCATGGGTTGGTCCTGCTGATCAGTGTCATCCTTGACGTAGTCGGCCAGGCCTTCACAATAAAATAGCGCAGAATGTTGCAGAGATTCATTCAGTATGTTATTGCTGCTCAACTTCCCAATTTCCTATAAATTGGCACTCATTCTTCCATTTTGTAAGGGTACGAGAGTATGTGAACGATGGCGGTACTGAAAATAACAGGTCGATTGGTGAAGGTCGCCCAGCCAACGTTTGATCCACTTCGTTTTGACTGTCCCGACTCCCCAGCTAAAAAAAATTGTAAAATCGGCCAATTTGCCCATGGGACCCCAAGACGATCTGGTCCAAAATCACAGTGCAAAATCTTTCTAAATAAAATTGCCCCAAATCTTGCGTGCAAGTTCAAATGATGAGAAACGATGATTTTTAATACTGCATCCCTCTATTTTATTCGCAACGTGGGATATCACGATAAGTCACGTATTCTGTGCTCCATTTTTTTTCCGAGATCTGGCCAGCGTTTTATGTAACTACGCTCATGCAAACCTTCATCCCATACGCTAGTTGATAGCTGCTGTGCCAAGGTATTTTTTGTCAAGGGACCCGATTCTGATCTAGCCAAGATCTTAGAAAATCAAACGTCGATCCAACGAAGAGCAGCCATGGCTGAAAAAAGGAAAATGAAGGGAAAAGATGCTGTGACGGCTGCGCTTGCCAAATATGGGCATGCCCTGATCCCCAGAAAAAGAATCCCTCCGCCAGGCGTGACCTGAAAATGCACAACGACACCCTATGCTAAACCTTGTCAATCTTTTTATTTCATTTGGAGGAAGGATGTGATGTTGTCAACGTCCTGCCTACGTGGCAGGGTCTAGACGCACAAGCCTCGAGTGATGCAGATCTGGGGCTATGGATTGATCGGCAAAGATGATGCCGTCCTCTCGATACCGTTTCTGGTGGTGTTCAAGTCGTAGGGGAGCATATTGATAATTGACCATCATGCCCATGGATTCCTGCATTCCCTTTTCTGTATTTTTTTAAAAAAAAAAGATGAGCACATTTGCGCTATTGTAAATTGAGACCCAGATCCTCACCTGAGTCGTCGGCCAGACCATGGAGGTTTTGTATGCTTGCGCCGTTCCGAAGATGGAAGTGAGCAACAGGGTCCAGAGCATGGCCTGAGGACCGCCGCTGTAACAAGAGGTAGTTTGCACACAAATGCAACAGCGCTGGCTGAGCATTGGGGTTGGATGGGTCGAGCGACTACGAAATGAAAAATGAGACGGGCTACGAAAAAAAAATATATTCTTTTTTTTTTTTTTTTTTACTTTTCTATCCTCCTGTCGTTCTGCAAACCAGCGACGGAAGCCAGGAATGGGACTGAGGGTGGCAAAGGTATGGATGGAAGGGAATTGACTCGACAGATCATGGACAACGTGATTGATCAAATGATGAGCAAGCTTCAATCCACCGAGGCCAGACTGGGTATTGATGGAATAGCAGATGGCGAACGAGGGTATGGTGCTGGTGCATGGATAGGGTTGCTGCAAAATGGATTGGACAGAAGTAGGGGACTGTTCGGTCAGGGCCACATGGACAAAAGCCAAAGGTTCCATTGGGAAATCCGGGTGGGTCAATGCGTACACTCGTCGATCAGGTCCCAGACGCCTAACATAAAACCAGCCATGTCAGCATAACTAAAGGCGTCCTATCTATTTGATTTCCAGGTTTACCTTTCAAGATCTGTGTTATTAGCAACTGCGTGTACCGTTTCATATTGAACGATCTAGTGAGGGGGAGGAATCATGGGTCAGAATTTGTCTAGCGGGAATGGCTGTCATCACCTTTTCCAAAAGAGTCGAAGGCGTGTGGGCAGACAAGGTTTGGCATTGCACTACATTCAAGGCACCAGCCATTCGGGTGGATAACAGAGAGGTCCATGTGACGAGGTGCGGATGAGTTGGGTAGGTGCGAGCCAAAGCCAGCAATTTGGACCGTAGCTGGATGAATCGCAAGAAATGGTCGGGCAAGGCCTGGACTTGGTCTAGCCACATGGGAACACTTTCGCCGATACTATCAAGATAGACCAGTTGATTTTTCTATGAAAGACGTCAGGAGGGCCAGTTCATGGGTGAAAAGAGTGTACCTTGTCTAGCAAGCTAAGCATATCCAAGGTATGCAGTGTAGAGGAGCCGGCTGCTTGTTGGATATGTTGCTGAACAAATTGTTCCATAAACTTAGGATCTTGGACAGCCTTTTGTGCCGTTGTCTTGCATGGGATGGACCCTTTTTCGGAAGAAACGATAATGAGGCCATGTGTCTCTCGTTTTGATTTTACCTGGCGACGTGGACGAATACGAATGGTCGTTGGGCTCAAAATGATGAGAGGCGGAGGTGGTGGTATAGAGACATGCTGTGAATCGTGTATGTAGGTGGCGCAAAGATGGCGTCCAAAGACTCTTTGTAAGCATGTAAAGGAGAGGGGAAAAGGTGGGAAAACACAGGAACCAAAAAGGTGTAAACACAAAGAAAAAAAAAAAAAAGAAAAAGGGCGGGAAAAAAGGACATGTGAATTTGTGAAGTTTTCAATCCCGCTTTCTTTGAACCGCGCAGCAAACAAGGAACGAGAAGGAACATTCAAGCAGGACGCAAGGCGGTAACACATAGGACGATTCTAAATTGTAGCTCTCTAACCCCACGGAAACATAGGCGTACAGCGGAGCCCTTCAAGACACGCATGTTGAGTGATCAAGTTGCACAAATAAAAAAAGCTTCAAAGGATCATCAAAGAAAGCACCCAACGCAGGCCGCCTTTTTTTGATGGCAAATTGCATGGCTTTTTCGTATGTTTTTGCTGTGTTCCACTTTTTTGAAAATCGTGTTTGATTGGCCGATTGTCAGGAGACATCCTTTTTTTCACTCTTTTCCCCCTCCCCTTATTTTTCCTCCCTGTTCTGCTTGCTTTTATTTTTGTTTTCTTCTTCATTTCTACCTCTCCATTAACGTAAGTACATCATGACCCCCATCTGCTAAAATAATGTGACCGTGCGGCGCTGCTTTCTTTGAAGAGAGAATCATACCTGTGGACGCGCTACGCTGTTAAAAAAAAATTTGACGCCTATCTTTTTTTCCTTTTAGAAAAACAACATCCCATCAAACATTCGACCCCAACAAAAGCATCCATATCTCACCTATCAACAGCAATGGCTCATGGACCAATGAGTGGTTTAAAAATTACAAGCAAGTTGTCGCCATGTTCTTATCCACAAAAAAATAGCTGACGTTCTTTTTCTTCCAGGCGAACCAGACCCACACAAAGTCTTCAAAGTGGCAGCAAAAGACGGACAAACCAATGAAGACATCCAACTTCACTATGCACACTACAAAGTGGCAGGGAATGGATCGTTCGGTGTCGTCTATCAAGCCAAACTGTTGCGAACGGGCGAGGACGTGGCCATCAAAAAAGTGCTGCAGGACCGTCGATTCAAGGTTACCCTCCACTTTCTTTAGCCAGAGCAATCCCCTCATCCATTTTTTTTTATTCTATATAGAACCGAGAATTGCAGATCATGAAAAGTGTCAGTCACCCCAACATTGTTGCTCTGAGGGCTTACTTTTATAACAATGGTGACAGCAAGGTAAAAAAAAAGCCGACATCCAAATCGACTCGGTTGGTTACACATGGTTTTGCTTACGCCTCTTTTTTTTATTTTATTTTTTTTTTCCAGAAGGATGAAGTCTATTTAAACCTTGTCTTGGAATATATCCCAGAAACTGTGTATCGGGCTACTCGACAATATGCCAAGGCTAAACAACCGATGCCCATCCTCCACGTCAAATTATACACCTATCAGTTATTGCGATCTCTGGCCTATATCCATTCCTTGGGCATATGTCACCGTGACATCAAACCTCAAAACCTTTTACTCGATCCATCCACTGGTATATTGAAACTGTGTGATTTTGGAAGGTAAAGCGCGACGGGCGAGACGCTTGAAAACAGTCTCATGACCTCCTTTTTTTTAATAGTGCAAAAGTGCTCGTGGCTGGCGAACCCAACGTGTCGTACATTTGTTCACGATACTACCGAGCTCCAGAATTGATCTTTGGCGCTACCAGTTACACTGTGGCAATCGATATATGGTCAGCAGGATGCGTCATGGCTGAGCTGATGCTCTGCCAGCCTTTATTCCCAGGTGAAAGTGGTATCGACCAACTGGTAGAAATCATCAAAGTCCTCGGCACCCCTTCTAAACAAGAACTCTTTGCCATGAATCCCAACTATACCGAGCACAAATTCCCTCATATCCAATCTCATTCCTTTGCCAAGGTCTTTCGACAACGTACCCCTCCAGAAGCCGTCGAATACGTGGCTTCCCTATTAACATACGACCCAACTGCTCGATTATCTGCCATGGATGCTCTTGCCCACCCCTTCTTTGATGAACTACGTGATCCCAATGCCACCTTTACTGAAAACAAACCCCTCCCGCCTCTATTTAATTTTACAGATCATGGTAACGTCGTGAAAAAAAGTAATGTCAGCCATTCAACTTTCTCTCTCTTTCAGAATTATCCATCCGCCCTGAATTGAATAGTAAACTGGTCCCTTCTCACTGTTTTGGAGAACTACAGTCTCGTGGCATTGATCTCGACAACTTCCAGCCCGTGTCCTTGGATGACATCAGACGTAGAACGCTTGTTTGATATGGATCTCTCTCTCTCTCCTCAACCTTTCTATTTTTCTACATTCATTTGTGTTTACATGACCCTCCATTGCCTGCAACTTGGAACCCCTCCTTTTTTATTAGTTATTTATTTTTTTTTTTACTGCACTCTTTTTATATGACCAGTTCGAACCCAATGAAAAAAGTCAGAATAGTGAAAACCATGCGATGTCGAGATGACGTGAACTGCCCTCCATTTTTAATTTACGAATGAAAGTTTTTTTTTTTTTTTTTTTTTTTTTTTTGGAAGCGCCACTGCCATCTACAGAAGATCTCCTTTTCCTAGAGATCTTGTTGAGCGGGCCTAGCGTAACGGCACAGGTGCCAGGTTGGCTGGGCAACATCCTCTTTTCTATTTCAGCAGCGCCATGCCTTTCTTATTGAGCTCTGACCCGATAACTCAAACACGCATTGGTTTGGATTTAGCTAGAATCTATAGGAACTTTACTTGAGTGAAATAAACAACGACCCATTCCGGACAGAGGCAACTAGAATGTCCTCTGCTGTCATCCTTGTCATCGTCATACACGGAAAAAGTTTGTGTGTACTTTTACAGTATGCCCATGAAGAGGAACATCGGCGATTCAAATCCAGTAAGCTGATGATCTTCCTCCCCCTCCCCCTTTTTTTTTATTGTCACTCTTCTTTCCGCACATTTTTCGTCATGTTCCTCATCCGTCCATCAGTAAGTAGCTGCCATTCACTTTATAATAAGACTAGTACTTATTCCTCTTAAGTTACTGGCACGTGGCACCCTTGCTCGCTCATTCTCCACGGTAAGCTGCCTATATTCTTTGGCGACATGCTTTCCCCCCCCCCCACTTTTTTCCCCTCTCACTCAATGACATTCGATGTTTCTCGAGGATAGACTAATGTCGCAGCTAGCCGATGGACTGACCTTGTAAAAAAGACAAGAAACGACAATGGCATTCAAGAAATTAGCATCCAGGAGCTTCACCATGAACTTTTGGGTGAGTCACCCACCGATTCCACTCAGTTGCCGTTGGTCATCGATGTGCGTGAAACCGACGAAGTATCTCAGGGCAAGGTAAAAAAAAAAAATCAAGGGCAGGCTGAGCGCTGCGTTGCTTACAGTCAACCATGTT
Source organism: Hesseltinella vesiculosa (assembly GCA_002104935.1). NCBI lineage: Eukaryota > Fungi > Mucoromycota > Mucoromycetes > Mucorales > Cunninghamellaceae > Hesseltinella > Hesseltinella vesiculosa. Next base: position 304,210 of record MCGT01000014.1, on the reverse strand, counting down.
AGATTCCTTCGGCTGTGAGCGTTCCAAGGGGCATTTTGGAATTGAAGATTGAAAAGCTGGTGACGCCGGAGTCTGACCGTCCATTGGTTCTCTATTGTGCGGGTGGACTACGCAGCATCATGGCTGCATCATCCTTGGTGGGTATGGGCTATGACAAGAGTAAAATCCGAAGTTTGCAAGGCGGCTACGGTGCCTGGGTCAAACAAGGTTTCTCGGTGGAAAGCAAACAGTAGAAATAAAAAAAAAAATCAATTGCGCCATCGATGATCACATGCTTTGCAGTCGGCACTTTACTTTTTGGGAAACCATGGCGCTTTATTGAGGCAGGTTTGTGAAACGTCAAAAAATAAAAAGGCGTATATACAGGTTACGGTGGAGAAGAAAACAAGCAGGTAATTTCACAAGTGTTTTTTGACACGCTCGGTTTCAAAGATCAGACTTCTCCAGAGGCGTTTGACAAACGTCTGAGCATCCTCATCCAAGGTCATTTCCAATTCTTGCACAAGCTCTTGCGGTGGCATGGCCGATTTGACAGATTTCAAAATAAACGAGGCCAGGTCGTCATCTGCCATGCCAAGCAGCTCGGTCAGCTTCTTGTCGATCAGAGGCACGATTTTTTCTTGCAGCAAATCATCGGACAAAACGTCCCACTTGATTGGCCAGGCCCACAGTTCATTGTCCGTGCTGGGGATCTTTGCAATCAGAGCTTTGATACGTTCTTGGCGCTCACCTTCATCCAACATTTCCACGTCTTCTTCCACGCCGCTGTAATCCAAAGGAATCAAGGCTCGGCGTTTCTTGCCACCAAACTCGTCGTCGTCGTCATCACCCGCAAGCTCATTCATGCGTTTGCTTGGCAAAGACACCCCAACCTTAATTTTAGTAGGTGCCATGGGCTTGATGGCCATGGCCGTGGCCTTGGGGGCAGTAGCCACAGGGGCTGCGTCAGGGTGCAGCTCGCGGTCTTTTTGGTCTTCTTCTTCTTCACGTCGTCGAAAGGAAGCCCGTTCTTTTCGCCAGCGATGTCTAGTAAAAAAAAAAGCATAGGGTCAATTGTCGTGTTTTGAATTTTTTTTTCCTCTTTTACCTATTGGTATAAAAGTCACGGTCTTCTGCCATTTCATCATCATTCCATTCAGCTAGCACGTTGGCTAGCATGTCCCGCTGCGCAGGAAGATCGCGTTGTTGTTTGGCTTCCTCCTCTTCTGCGTGCTTGTACATGTCCAGTCGTTCCTTTTCTCGTTGCTCAAACCGCCTTTCCTTCTACATGCCAGAGAAGTTTGGGTTATAAAAAAAAAAAAAGGAATAATGGCAATGGTGTCAAGCTAGCTCTTACCTGGCGGTAATGCGCCTCATCATCTTTGCGTCGTCGGTCTTGTCGGCTGCGCTCGGTCTTTTCGTCTTGTTCTTGCATCTTGACGTCAAATTCATGCACATGATGGCGAGAAGGTGAGGAACTGTCCCTGTGTCTCTCCCGTCGATGGTCCCTTCCACGTCGATGCCCATGATCGCGGCGGTGCCCACTGGATTGATCGTCACTGTCTCTTGTTCGTTGTTCTTGAAAATACGACAAGTCACGGTCCAAGGTGTCGATGAAACTAGGCGCTGATTCCTTTGTCAATCGTTCAATTTGCTGCAACGCCGTGGCATCTTCGTCCATTTCAGCTGTCTAACCCATTTTTAAAAAAATAAAAATAAAAAAAAATGAATAGGCGGTGTTATTTTTTTTTTTTTTACCTGTGCATCTGATTCTTGACTGCCTCGGTATTGATCTAAATACTGGCGTACCTTGTCGTCTGCCTTGACAATCAGTTTTTTTTCAACATTGGACCCATCCTTGGCTGTCAACTTCACGCCTTGATTGCCATCTTCGCCACCCAGCAATCGGATCGATCGAAGGATGCTAGCAGGGTGCTCGTATATTGCGAATCCAAAGGCCTTTGGCTGGCCAGAAGGATCTCGTACTCGTTTCCATTCCACGAGTTTGCCACATGTCTAATTCATAGGGGAGACAGCAGAGGAACAAGTGAGCATGGAGTTAAAATGAGCGACGCATAAAAGCGTTTTGAACTTGCCTCTAGTAATTCAGTCATCCATCCATCGTCGATACCTGGAGGAATGGCGCCAACAAACACCTTTTGCAAATTCTCTTTCAGAGGTGAGGCGGCTGCCGCATAGGAAGGAGGCCGAGGATGACTGGCTGGTGCGGGATGATTGGGTGGTACGTACGTCATGTTGGGGAAGGCAGGACGATGAGAGGGTGGCCGATTGCCTACGGGTCTGTAATCTAAGTCCACCGTGAAAGAGAAAAAGGAAAAAGTCAGCGATCATCAAAAGAAAGCAAAGCCATGCTTAATTTGCTAAAATGCAAGATTATCGCTAGGATAATGGCATTGTTGTCATTCATTAGAACTTACCGTAAGGGTTTCCAAAAGGATCCATTTCTTTCAACTCGATGGAAACAAATCAAAAAGAGAGGAAGAAAAAAAAAAATAAAAACAGCGGCCCACGCTTTTTTTTCTTTTTTTTTTTTTTGACTGGAAATACTCGCCGCCTGCCTCCCTTCCCCGACGCAATTTCTACAAAACAGTAATCCGTCATTGTAGGCGCGCTTCCGATATAAGTTCATGACACCAAGGTAACTGCCACTGCTGGACCTATTGTAATTTATAAGTCAAACAGAGATTTCTCAAGAAAAAAAAAAAAAAATTCGCCCTACGCTGGGCTCGATGAAGTCTTCTTTGTCGCAATCACAGCAACGGTTCGATGGGCGTGTCAAATTCCTCTTGAAAGTGATGATGCACCAGCTGCTTCAAATGGCATTTCATGTGTTTCTATCCTCCTTTCACTACTGAATATTTTTGAAATCGTCGTTATCAATATGCCGCTGATGACCAGCGTTAAGTAGCAGCAATTTAACAATGCAAATCTCATGTTTTTTATGCCAACACCGTGAAAAAGATTAAACGAAACAGGTCATCCAAACAAAACAACCAGAGTTTTCTTCCTCTCCTCTGCCACCTGTGCAAAAGAGAATATCAAAGTATTATAGCTCCGCCATCCATTTATCCAATCGGAGACCAAGGCTAATTATTCGGCCCGATTTGTCCAATCAGCGATACATGGAATTTCCCGGTCTACCGGCACAACGGCCCTGTTAGCTCAGTCGGTAGAGCGTGGGACTTTTAATCCTAAGGCCGAGGGTTCGAGCCCCTCATAGGGCGTTTTTTTGCTACGGTACGCTTGTTTTTTATCTTTCGTTTTGGTCATCCATGTAGTCGTTTTGTCATCAAGATTTTTTGTTTTCAAAATGCGTATACAGAAACGGCCAGAAGTTTGTCGGAGCTATACCCAACTCTCTTGCTTCTATTCTTGGTGGCTGGTAGACAGGGAGGAGAAAGTGCCAGAGCCCACCAGGGCTAATTTTATTTTTGATGTGCAAGCCATAAGTAAACAAATAAAGGAAAGGTTGGGGAGCGCACAAGATACTAAGGAAAGGAAGCGAAATAATATTATAAAACGACCGTCGAGGAGGGGGCAGCCATGCCCATATAACAAGGAGTTTTGTAAGCTAAGCGTGTAATTAATAAGATGATACAGGGGAAAAAAAACAAGCAAGGTGAAATCTTTTTTAAAACAAAATATGCGCGTTCACTATCCATTTCAGCTCCTAATGAGATAAAAAAAACAAGGTGTGAGAGGCACTCGATGGCAACTTTTTTTTTTTTTTTGGCTACTGGGTACCTCATCATCCATAGGCTCTTTCTTGGGAAGAGTCAAAGGAGGACTTGGTGTGGGCAATGGTTTGTCGACATTTATGTGATGGGAGAGATGTTGATGCTGATCGGCCATGGGGGCGGGAGTCAAAGGTGGGGAGACCATCGCTTTTTCCACCGAAACATAGCACATATTCTCGTCCGATGAGGGCATAGGCTTGGCGGCAGCCGAGGAAAGTCGGGGGGAGCGGGCCGTAAGGTGGAAGAGGACGAGGCAGAAGAGGAGGCCGAAGCTTGACCGCTGTCTTGGGAAAGGATGGAGGGCGAGGCTGCGGCAGGATTGATGACGATGTCTTGTTGCTTATGCAATTGGCGATTCCAGGGGTGGTATTGGTAGCCCATATCGTCATCGTCCCACTGAGTGCGCTCACGTGCTTCCAAATAGTTGACACCCTGGGTCATGAGGAGGAACAGGTCAGTGTTGAACTCGTCTTGTTGACCCGAGGCAGATCGCCCACGAGGTTGCTGATGGTGTGGAGGCTGACGTGGTTGTTGATGATGGGAACGATATGGATGCAATTGGTTTGGATGGGGATGCCCATGCAGATGAGACACAGGGGAGTGGCTGTTTGCCCAGGTTTGTGACTGTGGTGCGCCATGGTTGACAGGGTGGTGGTGGTGCATCATTTGTTGATGGTGCTGTATAATACCGTCGGGGTCACTGTAGAGGCTATCGTTGTCATCTGCACTGGTCTGGTCCTCGTCATCCGCCGGGAGCGAGACAAAGGAAATGCTGCCGGTGGTGGTGGTCAGGGTCGATACACCCGATATCTGGCTGTCATTATTGGTCTTGGCTGGCAAAGGAGGAGGTGGGGTCGAGGCAAGACCAGGCGGGGAGTAGGCGGCGTCGTGAACCATCATGGCAGAATCCACCTGAGGCCATGGAGAAGGGGTAGGGTGGTCGGTGGTAATGGGTGGGGGGCGGGCATGCTGTGGATGGGAAGTGGGGGTGACTGGCGTGACAGGAGCAGAGATGGGTTGCTGAGAATAGCTAGCCGTCGAGCTAGCCAGGTTGATTTCCGAGTGAGCATGGGGCCGCAGCGTGTCTGAGGGGATGGATTTGGTAGGCGAGGCGACATGGATGGCTGAATGGGGTTTCCATGGGACGGCCGTGTTGTCGTGAATGCCACTTGTGCTGCTGGGGGCGCTGCTGGTGTGGAGGTTGGGAGTGGACACGTTGAGCGGTTGATAATGCGTGTTAATCATGGCCGGCTTCTTTGCCTGTTTGTTGGAACCCCAGCCAACCCAGCGTTTGAATTGCTGCTTGAGAGAGTTTGAGTGGGAAGAGGCAGCCAAGTCCTTGCGTGATTTCTTGTGGCCCTGGTGGGCCGGTTCTTCCGCAGATGGTGGAGAAGGTGTGCGAGGGATGGGTGTGGAGGGTGTGGAGGATGGCTTCAAGGCTGGGATGGCAGAAGCAGGGGCAGCAGCGATCGGGGTTGGGCCAGGAATGGGAGCCGATGGCGGCAGGGACGATGGCTGGGCTTGCTGCAGATGGTGAGGACATACATAAGGTCGTGCCGGCTCGATGGTGTCTTGATGGGGCGGAAGGGGATGAGCGTGTTGTGGATGGTGATGGTTGGGCGACGGTTGGGGCACAATCAAGTCCTTGGGAGTCACAGAAGGTTGTTCGCCAGGAGTGGGTGTGGATGAAGAGGATGAACTTTCTTTGGCAGCTTCCGATAGCATATCTAGAATACTTGGGCGACGCTCCTTTGTCATGGAGGTGCTGGACGGGGAGGTGGGCAGTGGGGTTAAAAAGCCAGTTTCAGATTCACAAGGACGGAGAATGAACAGAAGGTCACTAGTGATGAGGTCGTCAGCTTGCTGACGATGATTATCCAAGATGGTAGACATTGTTTCATGCACAAAGAGTCGCGTCTCTACCAAGGAAAGAAGAAAGAGGAAGAGGGAAAAAGATGAGGAGCTGAAGATAAAAAAAAAAAGGAGTGTCGCGTATTTTACCATTCCCGGAGGCATCTGAGACGCTCATAAAAAAGGAGGTCATGTCATCATGGATAGAGTCATCATCGGATTGCTGTTCTGGCTGGGAATCAGGGACATGGAATTTTTCGAGAGCAACGGCGATCACGGTGGCCACGGAAGCATCAAAGGCGACAGGGATGATTTTGTCCATGCGATCGATTTCGGTGGTTGGCATTTTCTTTTTCTTGAAGAGCATAGGTGGTGACGGATCTGGGTAGAGGCACACCTTGATATAGAGCACATGGCTTTCGCGCTTGATGCGTCGGTGCAGGTAAAATCGGATCACTGAGTCTTCTTCGTAAGAGGTCTGTTCATGGCTGCCGAAGCTGCTGGAGCGTTTGCGACGGACAGCAGGTGGCGTGATTTTATGACTAACGTGTTGGCGATCAGGCATGGGTGTAGTCAAGGAAGCGGTCAATGTTTTGAAGATCCCCAACGGTTTGTCCTGAGGAGCAAGCACACAGTCGTCTATTCAAAACAAAGGCGCTGAGTTTGCACGTCCGCATGATTCTATTTTTTTTAGTTTTTACCTCCATCCGCGCCTTGTACGGCCAGGTAGTATTCAACAGTGATGCTTGGATCATTGGCAAGGTCTTGAATGTCAAATCGCTCCAGGGCGTTCTTTAGCAAATCATCGGCTGTAGTGGAGGCATTGATGTTGAATGAACAAAACATGGGACCTTGGCCAATGTTTCCAGCAAAGACGCGGAGATGATGAATTTGGATTTCGTGATGGGGACAAGGATCGCGTTCGATGGATTCCATAGAGATCGACGGTGTCATGACGATGGGAGACGTTGGGCCGACTGACGACTGTTCGGAAGCAACAGACTGGATAGTATCTTCAGATTGCCGGGGATGATCGATCTCTGTGTCGGTGGATTGATGATGGTGATAGGTGACGGGGTCCAAGTCCTGGTCATCGTCCATAGGCTCGGTAGAATCTTGGTCATCGCTGTCATCTAGGGAATCATCCATTTGTTCGTGTTGGCTATAGACCCGATCATCGTCGTCGTCGTCATTTGTATCAATGTCGGATTCAACTTCAAAAAAGGTGACGGTGGTGAGTTGATCATCCTCGGCCATGGTGACCCGTCTGTGAGGTAGTTTTGATAAAGGCGAGGGAGGCGTGGTATTGCGGATGTCAGGAGGATTGCAGGATGGCGATGTGATTTCTACATTGCGATGTTTGTTTAATCGAGCCAGCCGTTCGTATGGTGTCTAAAGAAAATGGTTGAGTCATTTGGGGGTGGAAAAGGAGAGAGAAAAAAGGGGTCCGTCATTTTTTTAGCGCTGGTTTTTTTTTTTTTTTTTTGGGTAGTCGTTTAGGAGAAGGCTCAAGAAGGGATAACGTTTTTTTTACCTCTATGTTTTCGGCAGGAATATAGCCAATTTCGCGCGTTTTCAGGACCTCGACCAACCACCAGTAGATGTTTGTGTCTTCCATTAAGATCAGAGCGTCACCCTTGACGACAGTAGCCTGACCTTCGACAGTAGCAGTGAACGTGTGTAATGCATACACCAAATCAAAATTGATGTTTTCGTCTGGTATGCTGGGAGAGGATGATATAGATGAGGTGATATCTTCATCCATCATGATTTCTTCTTCTTCCAAATCAATTTGGTCGTCGTCATGCTGACAAGCCGTTTGTCGTTGGTACGATCGCGAAGGTTGGTCTCGACCGTAGGCTTCGGTGGATTGATCCCATGCAGCTGACCGTGTTTCATCGTACTGATTCCAGTGCTGACGATTCATGTCTACCGTCAACGTCATGATCGGATGCAAAATAAAAAAAAAAAGTAACAAGAAGAAAAAGGGACAATAAAAAAAAAGGGAAGCAAGTAAAAAAAAAAAAAAGACGACTCCCCCCCCTTTTTTTTTTTGGTCGTCGTAAAATCACTCGAGCTTCCTTTTCTATTCAAATTTGGCTTTGATGGGTAGATGAAGATGAATCCATGTTTATTTTGTCTTGATGGAATCCATGGCAATAAACAGTGGTTCACGATCAATGGAATTTAGACTTTGGCTTCCTTTTTTTTTTTCCGCACAACACAAATGAAATATGAAAAATAGGCGCTTTGCGTTTTCTCCCTCGAGTCAAAAAAGGGGAATGTCCTTGAGGGAGGAAACGGCTTTAGGGGTTTTCAAAGTAACCTCCTTCTATGGTACCACTTTCTCCTTATCCCTTGATAACCCACAACCATGTTGTAAAGTCACGCCTATCCAATAAAAAAAAGCTTATTCAGGGCTCTACTCCCCATCGTTCATAAGAAAACATGGGATGGCTGTCAAAGGATAGAATGGAAGGCTTTTCCCATGTTTTGCAACCACTGCGGCATTCTTTCGATCAGATTTTGGTCGCTGACACAAGGACATCCCAACCCCCTCTTTATTATATTGTTAATAGCTCGGCTATGATCTCTCTTGTTGAAACAAAGAGAAACCCCTGTGGATGAACTCCTTTTTTTTTATATATATCGACATGCCTCTTGCTCATGTTCCCCTTGAAAAGCCTTGCCTTGACACATGCTGTTGATTCATGCATGTTTTTGGGACTCCGCATGGCCAGGTCCGCCCAGATCCGCTCCTTTCATCTGTGAGCCTCGGTCATGACTCCTAGGGCGATACTATGAATGGTGTGGGGCAGGTGTTACTATATTCTTTATTCGAGATGGTCTGGGTGCCTTGTCTTTTTTTTTTTTTTTTTTTTTTTTTTGAAAACAGGGACAGCAAAGGAGGGTATTCAATCAATTATTTACAGGTGGTGAGAAATGCGATGGATGAGTGGATGTGGGTAAATGACAAAAATAAAATGAAGGGTTACTACTATGATAATGACAATAAAAATAACAGAGGGACATCTAAACAACAAAGATCATCGACGATCCGGTGCATCTTCATTATCTCGAACCACTGCAACGACAACGGAGATATCATCCTTCTTGCCACCCTTTTGAAAAAAAAAAAATGTCAGTCCGATTTGCAAAAAAAAAAAAGAGGTGTTTTTTTCTAACCTGGTAATAAAAACCTTCATCCATGGCTCGGGTTTGAAAGGGGCTGTCAATATTTCGCTTGTTGTCACTGACCGTTTTGGCACGCAAGGCAAGTGCATCGGAGAGCCGTTGAGGTTCAAAATGAAAGACCTTGCTGGAGCCGGGGTGCATGAATGGAGTAACTTGAGACCGGATGATCGACAGAATTTCCTTATCAAAGAGATTGTCATACAATCCGTCGGTGCCCATGATAATGATATCATTTTTTTCCAGTTTGATGTTGAACACCTATAAAATAAAATGAGCTTTGGCGTTGCCTGGCATGGATGCAAACTGACCTGAGCATCTTTCGGTTGATCAGGTGAGCCAGTGCCTAACTGATAAGGAAAATTGAAAGAGTGCTGCTGTTCTTCACTTCGAAAGATGTAATCGTTTTGTCGAATCACAGAGATACCACAGTCTCCAAGATTGGCAATGCGAAGTTCATCATGGCGCAGTACAGCTAAACAGGCAGTACAGGAGCCCACAATCCCCTAGCAAAAAGGGTTAGACAAGTCACCTTTTCATAAAAAAAGGGAGGGGTGAAAGGAGTAGACAGGCTTACCTGGCGCTGAGCTTGTTGCATGCTTTCATCATAGCTGGATTGCAGGATTTGAACAGGATCGGCCTCGTCATAGTGAGAAAAGAGAGGGTCTTCTACATCTTCAAAGCGTTCCAATTCCATATAGGCATAGTGCATGATTTGTCTCGAGAAAAAAGCAGGATCGGCAGCTATGTCGATAAAAAAAAATGAGTTTTTTTTGTTTGTTGGGTGCAGAATCCAACTTGCCAAGGTTTGTTCCCGACCAACCACCCACCCCATCAGCAACACCTATGGCATCATTGCGTCGAAAAAATGCATCTTCACCCATTTGCTCGCTATAGCAAATGGAGGACAGTTGTGGCAAGTGATAAGGACGTCGTTGTGTCTTGTTTCGTCGTTTGGCAAAGCCAGAAGCCCCATGAGCAAACGTAAAATTCGATACATGGGTATGTTCCTTCTGGAAGAAATCGTACAACGGTAAAGGTGATAGACGATGAAGGTGTGGTACAGTGGTTTCAGGTAGCGTCGTAGTGGCTCGTTCCTGCTGTTGGTGAGCATTGGAAGGACAAAGTGGGATCCAATCAACAGCGGCGGCGGCAGCATGATTGGATCGTTGATAGCGTTTGACAATGGGAACGAGCGCTGGCCGTAGGAGTCTCTGTTGATGCCATATCGACGATTCTAATTGCTTCCCTACCAATGACAGCTGGGTTTTGGGATGCATCAATAGATAAGCAAGTTCAGAAAGTTAAAAGGGATGAGAGAAAAAAAAAAGAGTGTAGGAAAAAAACGGAAAACAAGCAAAAAAGAATCTCCGGAGCCAATACGAATAAAAATTAAAAAAATTAAAAAAACTGCCCAACGGCAGTTTGTCCATGTGACACGCCAGGGAAAGAACATTCTCTATGGCATGAACCCTAATTCTGTCCCAAAAAAAGAAACCCTCATATTTCTGTAACATCAGTGGACGTACATAAACAAGGAGCAAAAAGAAAAAATCAGGAGGCTGTCTTGCAAGGGGGACTTTGTGACGACGGCCCGGCATGAATGGGCGTTTCTGCCGGAGAGACTGCCATCGACCACTTTCTACGGCCAGCAGCTGGACCTAGTCGATGGTTTTTGGGATGTTGGTGAGGGCATGGGAGATCGATCAGTGGGATCGGCGTTGTCCTCTGGAATGGTGCTGATGTCGGCTTTTTGCACGCCATGGTTCGCTCAGTGGTGTGACCAGTATACATGTTCAACGGCCACTTTTACACTCTCTTTGTGGCCTACGGGTCATCTTTAGCGCCAAAGTGTGCAAGACAGCCAAGCATGAGATCGTTGGCTTACGATGACACTTCCGCAGTCGGGCCTTTATTTCTGTCTGTATTCTGGTTTTCTTGCCGTTCCGTGTAGGCATTGTAGGAGAATGAGTAGGGAAGCAAGATTGGCGCAGGTGAAGTCCCATGCCAGACGCATAAGCATATCGGAACTCAGCCATTGTTTGCTACCTTCTAGCTCTTCGTTCGGCTGACTGAGAGAGTAGCAGTCTCAATCAAAGCAGTATTGGGCTGTGAGTTTTGATCAGATCGTCTGGGGGGTTCCCTGAGGAAAATGGCCGATTTTTTCATTTTTTTAGCGGAGGAATCAGAGGGATCAAAACGAAATTGAACAAAAGTTGGCTGGGCAACCTTCACCAATCGACGTGATTTTTCCAGCACCATTATCATTTGTGCGCCTGCGCACCTAGTCATAATTTCACATCGATCTGATCACTCAAATGTGCGTGAAGTGTTACCTTTTTTTTTTTTTCAAATTGATAAAAAAAAAATAGGTGGTAAATTGAATCGCCGCACAGCTTCTTCGATTCTGGACAGTGACATTCGACAAGTTAAATCGACTTGGTGGGCCTTTCGATTACTTTGCAGAATTTTTGTTTTGGACCACCCTGCTGTTTTAGAGATGGTTGTATTTTGGGCTTTGGACTCTGGGATTTTAGGAATGTTTTTAGAGGCAACGTGCAAGCTAAATTCTTTTCGTTCATTTGAAAAAAAAAAAAGGTAACACTCCACGCACATTTGAGTGATCGGATCGATGTGAAATTATGACTAGGTGCGCAGGCGCACAAATGATAATGGTGCTGGAAAAATCACGTCGATTGGTGAAGGTTGCCCAGCCAACTTTTGTTCAATTTCGTTTTGATCCCTCTGATTCCTCCGCTAAAAAAATGAAAAAATCGGCAGACGATCTGAGCCAGCCTGGCCACCAGCCTCAACAGACGCAACAGCCTACACATAATAAATAAACAAATGCACATAAAGAAAAAAGGAAATGGGCATAATGAGCGCTTTGATTTTATTTTGGTGCTAAAGGAGCCGGCTCACTAGGTGCTTTTAAAAGGCCGGGGGGAATCATAAACAACAAATAAAAGAATGCAAGGGGAGTTTAGGCGTGAGCCTTGGAAGCTTTCTTTTCAGCTTGTCGTTGGCGCATAGCCTTGTTCTTTGCACGGAGAGCAGCAGCTTGTTCAGCAATGTTCTTGGCCCGGATTTGTTCAGCCTTGGCCTTGTGGATATATTCCATCAGGACACGCTTGTTCTTGAAGCCATTACCCTTGGATTTCAAGTAAAGGTTGTGGTAAAGGTGCTTATCGATCTTGCCAGCTTCACGGTACTTGCGAAGGAGACGGCGAAGCACACGCATGCGGCGCATCCACAGGGTTTGGCGAGACATACGGGCGTTGGCAGTACCCTTGCGCTTACCATGGCCCATATGACGACCAAGACGCTTGGCTGCCAAACGTTCACGATAACGTTCACGGGAAGCACCAATTTCAGGCTTACGAATAATCAAACCATCCTTAACCAGCTTGCGGATGTTGGCACCTGTGCAAAAAAAAAAAAAAAAAAATGAGACGTTGTCCTGGTTTTGTTTCCTTTGCTTTTGAAGCCACGTACGAGAGTTAGCATTGGAGATTTCAGTCACTTCATTAGGGTCCAACCAGATTTTACGTTGGCCACAGCCGAGGACCTTTGAAGCAAGACGTTTTTGAATAGAGAGGTTTACCCTGAAAAGAAGGTCCTCGTTAGCAAAAAGTTGAAAAAATTTTTTTTGTCCGGTGAACATCTGCCGGACCAGAAAACTTACATGGTGGACAAAAAAGATTTGATGAAGAAAAAATGATTTGAAGCCAAGCTTTGGCAAGAGCACCTTTGTACTTTTTAAACTGGTTCTGATTGGTGCAGACTGCGGCGAGGCAGCAAGAGGGAGGTCCTGATTGGGCAGGCTCTGGTGCGGTGGCCAAGCAATCTTTGATGTTCATCCAGCTATCCATCCATCTTTTGATTGGTTCATCCTTTTTTTATTTTTTTTAGTGAGTTTGCTGCAGGATAGTTTCATTGCTTTGCACGCAAAGCAGTTCCTGTGTCCAGTGGATAACTCCGTCACGTCAGTTTGTTTTTTTCATTTTCATGTTTTACTGTATTTTTGATTGAATCTTGCAATTAAATCCTTCGGCGGGTTTTCAACAAATTCCTTGCAATACTGTTGCTGCAGCAGCTGATGCGCGAAGCTTCAGTAATTCTTGCGATCTCCGTGCAGGACTTTCGAAGAACGTACCTGGATGCCCATGTTTTACATTGTATTGATGGGTCGATCTTGCAACGTCCACGCTGTGTCGGGTATTTCACGTTGATCATCTCTGCTTGGACTTCTTGAGAGTTTTGGCTTTCATGTCGATTATTCGAAACTTGGACGTGGGCAGCTGGTAACCTTCAACGCATATCAAGATTTATACAAACGTGCAGTCACTCCTATGGACACAGGCTTCCACCCTGTGACTCCAGTTGCAAAATGCACAACCGCTCACCCCAAAGCGTGGCCCTTACCGAGTGTATTCTGCTACTGACGTTGAAAAGTTGATTGAAATGGTCACCACTAAAAGGTACGTATTTAGCGGATGCAGCCATGGGGCGGGGTAATGACCTGTTATTTTTTTTCTTTTAGGCTATACGGCGGCTGCAGCAGGCAGGGAACTTGGTATCAAGGAACGTACTGCTCAAGGGTACGTGGCTAAATTTTTCAAAGACGAGCAACAACGTGTGCCCATCCCCGGAATGTGTCATCGAAAAGGAGGCAATAGAAAACTCTTTCAAGAACACACGGACTTCCTTGTTGCCTTTTTTGACGATGACCCAACCCACACGTTGGCTGAAGCGAAAGTTGCCTTGGAAGAGCAATTTCCAATGACCATCTCTGCGTCTGGCCTGCGCAACCACCTTCGCTCACACTGTATGCTTACTTTGAAAAAGGTGCAACTTTTCTCTGAAGCAAGATTTTCACCAAGAACCATACAACTCCGATATGAGAAGATCTTGGAATGGAGAGCTCTCAAGGACTTCGATATTTCGACCAGCTGCGTTTTCTTGGACGAAGCTGGTTTCAACCTTCACCTGCGCCGTGGATTTGGCTGGGTGCCTCGCGGTGAAACTCCCAAAGTCAAGATTGCAGCATCGAGAGGTCCAAATATCACCATCCTTGGGGCAATTTGCAATTGGCATTGTCAATCTTACCCTGCGCAAGCCGACCGTTTCTTCGGCAACTGACGAGAAAGGCAAGAAGGTGAAGGCAAGAAGGTGAAGGCAAAGGCTGGCACAAAGACGGGGATTTTTTAGCCTTCATCGACAACGTTATGACGTGCCTGGAAAATGATGGCATCCGCGGGCGTTACGTCATCATGGACAATGCTACCATCCACAACAACGACAATGTCAAAGCTGTCATCAAGAACCGTGGCTTTAAGCCGATGTTTTTGTCACCTTACAGCCCATTCCTCAACCCCATCGAGGAACGTTGGTCTAAAATCAAGACAGGTGTGCGCCGGTCCCCCTTGGACAATCAAGACTTTTGGCCCCAAGAATCCGCGAGGCTGCTCTCTCCGGGACACCAAGCGATTGCCAAGGATGGATCCGGCACTCCCTCACCTTTTTTGATCGTTGTTTGAGCAAGGAGGAGAAGCTCTAGTCCCTGCACCTTTTTTTATTTCTTTATTTTTGAAAAATAAACGAAGATGCTTTTTTATAACAATGTTTACGGTGGGTAGAAATCGGGCTCACGTGCACTGGAATTGCTTTGCAGGCAAATCAGACTTGGTATGGGTACACTCAAATTTATTTTGCCTGTGAATTGGGTTTCTTTTGCCTGGCAATTTTTTTTTAAAACTACGGTGTCATGTGGGCGTGAGAAGGTGCGTGAAGGATGTCGAGGGTCGAGGTGGGGAATAGCGTTGACTGCAGGTGAACGAGCAATATCTGAACAGCAGCGGTACTGTGCGAGCATTGGCGACATCCAGCCAGATGATTTCCTCAGCGGTGGGCTCATGGAAGCGTCGGTGGCAGCAGGCACACGCGCTGGGTGCGGTGGTCATGGCCTGCTCGATGGGCAAAGGTAACGTGACGTCCTTGATCCATTTTGGCGTAACGTCTGTGTGGTTGAAAAACTGACGAGCAGCAAGTTCAAACAAACTAGGGAGACGGTGACACAATCGGCCAGGGCGGAGACCGTCAGCTCGACCAGTTTCGGTTGTTGGCGCAGTGAGCAGTGGGTTGGGGCTGACCGAGAGTAAGCTAAGTTTAGGAAGTTGAGTGATCTCCCCAGGTAAAAAAGTCAAGCAATTGTTGCCCACCGAGAGCTCCACCAGTTCGCTTAAATGGACAATGGCAGGGGGTATCATCGTTAAATAGTTATGTCCTATAGAAAAGAAGTCAGTGTTGATGGAAGGATTGCGTGTCCTTACGTAGGCTGAGGACAGTTAGATTTTCAAGTTGGAATAGCGTAGGAGAGAGGGTATGGAGTCTGTTGTCGAACAAGTAAAGTTGAAGGGAGGCAGGTTTCACGCGGTCCTTGTAGAGCACAGTAAGATATCGCAGTTCAGCAATATCATCGGGGATTTCCTCCAAATCACACTGACTGTTGGAAAAAAAAAAAAAAAAAAAGGCAGGATTTTGGTAAACAGATGCTGAGAAAAAAAATAATCAAATGTGGGTGATTAGCCTACCTGAGGTCGACTTGTTCATAACCATTGTCAACCACGGCATCAAGAACATGGCGCACTTTTTCAACAGGGGAACGAGAGTGATGCCATTGAGGAAGCGAGCGACGTTGCGGCCAGGGGTTGGATGCAGATATGACACGTGCTCGTTTTCGGTCTTGTAATGGTGCTGGTGCTGGTTTGTCAGGCATTAAGACAGCCAACGGCCAGGGTCGAGAGTCGATGCCATTCATTCGTTCTGGAGAGTTCCGTAGTTTAATTGGCGATAAGTACTGTAAAATAAAACCCAAAAGGTAATAAAAGGGAGGGAGGAGAGAGACCTCTTATAACTACTGTTTTTATTTTATAATATCCTGCACAAGATGACGATAAAAAAAAAGGGAATGGGAGGTCAGGGAACCTTGGGGGAATAGGAGCAAAAAAAAAAAAAAAGAAAGAAACGAGCATATAAAAAAGGCAGGTGGGACAAGCGACCGTTTTAGGTTTTACTTGCAACATCCATTTGCCAGCTTGCTGGGTATTATGTTTTTTGACATCATTGATTGGTGCAGACACAAAGCGCATAAAAACTCCCCCAGCCTCAAATGTCTTCTCCAGCTGTATTGACAGGTTCGATTTTGTTCATGCATGCGGAGACCGAAATACTCCTTTTTTAATTCCTTCAGCAGGCAACTTTTCACTCTTTCTTTCAGTTAAAATGGAAAACAAGTACTACAGCTTCGTGCAGTTCCTCAACGAGAAAACAATACAATATAGCGACAACGTTTTTATTAAGCTCATCAATGCTGACGGCGACCTGGTAGAGAGTTACACATTTGGACAAATCGCGCATGCCTCAAAGGCTTTGGCTCTGAAGCTGATCCCCACCATCAGAAACTTGAACGCACACCCCACTGAAACACGCCCTGTGGTCTCCATCATTGCTGACCATGACCTCAGCCTGTTGGTCTGGATGTTTGCTCTCTACTGGCTTAAAGTCACAATTATGTGCATCTCTCCTCGCAACTCACCGCCTGCAGTGGAACACTTGCTCACTAAAGCCTCCTCGTCCTTGGTTCTATGTACTGCTAAATACAGAAGCATGGCCGAGAATGTTTCCCAGCTTTTACATGAGTGCCAGGTGTTGACCATGTATCCTCTTGATATCTTGGCGTTGGCCGACACCAGCTTGGATGAAGGGTTGCTCCCTGTGCCCATGCCTTCCGACTATGAAGAAATCTTGTTGATCATCCACAGCTCTGGCTCCACCAGCTTCCCCAAACCCATCCTTCTCAGCGACCGCTATATCTACCACACTTCAAAAGTCTTCCCCTCTGTCTTGGGCCAATACAATGCAGCTTATGGAAGTGATGACGTGTTCCTCAGCTGCATGCCTTTGTAAGTTTGCATCTGAAAAAAACTGTAAGCAAAGCAGCTGATTTTTTTTTTTCACAGATTCCATGTTGCGGGCAACTTCGGCATGCTCACTGCTATGCAAACTGGATGCTCGGTTATCTTTCATCAAGCTTTCCCACCTAGTGTCGATACCATCTTCAAAACCGTCCAACGGCAGAAGGTGAGTCGAGGCATTGTAGCCCCTATCACTGTCGAGCACATGGTAGAACGCCTGCGTGATCCTGCATGTCCCTTGGTATGGAAAGATCCGGCCAGTTTCAATACTCTCCGGCAATTGTTCTTTGGTGGTGCCCCATTGAAAGACAGCATTGCCGACTACCTGGTAGCCAATCTCAAGTTGAATCTCGTCTCTTCTTATGGCACCACAGGCACAGCCCCCTTCACACGGAAAGACACCGGCTCATTTTTTTTTTTATGTAGAAATCAACGGCTTTTTGTATTCTTCTGTAGCCAATGCCAATAACTATAATGGGTTGAAGCCGCTGTCATTTGCCGAAAAGTTTACGATTTGGGAGGACGCTCAGATGCAAACGAGCGATGGCGCCAAGCTGTACCGTTTAGTCGTCAAAGGCGACTGTCCCACTTTGGCCACAGGCATCATCAACCGAGACGATGGCAACCATGATACCAATGACCTGTTTTACAAAAGTATCTTTCCTGGTTACTACAAGTATTCTGGCCGACAAGACGATATGATTGTGCTGTAACTGTTTTTTTAAGCATCCGAACGCGT
Organism: Hesseltinella vesiculosa; assembly: GCA_002104935.1. Classification (NCBI taxonomy): domain Eukaryota; kingdom Fungi; phylum Mucoromycota; class Mucoromycetes; order Mucorales; family Cunninghamellaceae; genus Hesseltinella; species Hesseltinella vesiculosa. The sequence goes on along the minus strand of MCGT01000014.1, from coordinate 286,715 downwards.
CTCACTTTTTTTTTTCTCCAGTGCCAATGGTGAAAAAACAAACCCTCTTCCCATGGAGTCAGCCTTTCGGGAGAGTCCTATTATCGAGCAAGCCGTTGTATGTGGTGCTGATCGACCAGCCACATTAGCCTTGATACAACTTAACATTGAAGAAGCATTCAAGCACACACCTAACGAAATCATCGAGCTTGGTAGGCTGCGATATTTCTTTTTCCAGCTTTTCTTTAAACATCCATTGAACTCTTTGATTGACAGTCCATGAAGCTGCCAGAAAAGTCAATGAAAGTTGCCCAAACCATGCCAAGGTGCTCAAGCAATTGATTTACATTCTCCCATTCCAGCATTGCATGGAGTGTACTGACAAAGGTACAGCTGAAAAAAAATCGGTTACCTTTCTGGTAACATTAACGCAATCCCCCTTTAAGGCACGGCTAAACGCAAGGCAATCATGGCGCAATATGCTGAAATCATTGACCAAATGTACGAAGAGTTCTCCCAAGGAGCAAGCTCAACGGCCAACAATGAAAAGCTGGACGGCAAGGTAAAAAAATCTTGTGGCACGATGAGATCATCTGGAAAAAAAAAAAAAAAAAAAAAAAAAAAAAAAACTCCCCTCTCCTCTCTTGTCACTAGTCCATGTCGCCAGAGACCCTGAAGAAACACCTGATCCAGGCCGCCGCAGCCGTGCTGGAAAAACCTGCCTTGCTTATTGAACTGCACACCTCACAATCCTTGTTTGATTTTGGTCTCAGCTCACTCTTGGTCACCCAGCTACGCAAGCACTTGCTGAACTGGTTCGATGATGTGCCCCTCAACCTCGTCTACCAGTGCCCAAGCATTGACGACCTTGTCCGTGCCTTACTGTCCCTCTCGAAGAACAATGAACCATGTGGATTTAAAGCTACCAGACAACTCACTCAGCATTACATCGATCTTGCTAAAAAGGACTTTGAAGCCGTCAAGGCAACATACGCTGAAGGCACTGAGCCTGTGTATTTGCTCACCGGTGTTACCGGTTCCATCGGCTCCTTTACGCTCGAGGATCTTCTCACGCGCAACAAAAACACCAAAGTGTACTGCTTGGTCCGTGCAAAGACGCCCGCGGCGGCGACCGAAAGATTGGCCAAGGCATTCCATGACCGCCAATTGAACACTGAGCTCTTGCACCAAGCCTTGGCGAACAAGAACGTGCAGGCATTCCCCATGAACCTGGATGATGACATGCTCGGGTTCTCTGAGCAGCAGTTCAACCAGCTAAAATCCGAAATCACTATCATCCTTCACATCGCCTGGCTCTTGGACTTTAACCAGCCACTCGAGCACTTTGACCGCACGTGTATCCAAGGCATGTACCGCCTGCTCAAGTTTGCCTACCGGGGCCCCAGCCGACCAGCCATGCACATTCATACGCTCAGCAGTGTCAGTGCCACATCCACCTGGAAGCCTGGCTTCAAAACAAGCGACGGCCACGTAATCATTCCTGAAACCGTGCTACCCGACGACCCCAGTCAATGCTCGATGCCTATGGGCTATGCCGAGTCCAAGTATGTCATCGAGCGTCTCTTCAATTACCTTGCCACCGAAAGGAACTTCCCTGCTGTTGTCGAACGGGTCGGCCAGATTTGTGGTGACTCCCGTCATGGTGTCTGGAATTACAGCGAGCAGTACCCTTTGATGATTGTCGGCGGGGCTGGCATCATGCACAAAGTAAGGAGAAAAAAACAGCCGGACATGAAACTCATTTTTTTTTTTTTTGTGCGCCAGATGCCGAATCTTGACATGATTGTGGATTGGCTTCCTGTCGACTACGCAGCACGATGCATCAACGAAATCGTGACGGCCCTATGGGAAAAGGAAACGAGCGGCCCACCCACCCCTCCAGACGAGCACCGTCATATCCGTGGCCCCTTTCACATTGTCAACCCTCGCAGAACAAGTTGGAATGCCATGCTGGAAACGCTCAGGGAATGTGGGCTGCAGTTTGAGACAGTGTCTATGTCCGAATGGACTGAGGCACTCGCGATCGATGAAGCCAACCCTGCCCACCGACTCTTGTCTTTTTATCAAAACTCTGAAACGAACCTCCCAATGCCAATCTTTTCCACAAAGAACACCTGCCTCATCGCTCCCTCCGTTACTGAATCCCCCCCGATCAACGACAAGGGTCTTTTGCTGAAATTCCTCACCCACTGGCGCCAAGTCAGCCAGCTCTCCTTTTAGTTTTATCTCTTTTTGCTTTGAACAGTTGAATAAAACCGGGGGATTCTCTGGATGAGTGCCAGCCGTCCTCTCGTTTTCTATCTTACTGCACGAGAAATAAACATACGGGTAACAACGGGAGCTACTTGAAGAGGATATTGTTTTTCCGTGGGGTTGTTCCATCTGAAACGCAAGCCAATGAAGTAAGATGAACGTGGTGCTTCCATTGTCTGGTTGCCGACGGAGGTTTGCATGGCAAAATTGATAAACCGACACCCCTCTCTTGCCTGACGTCCATCCGCGTGCGTCATAATCGGCAGAAAATTCACGCCAGAGAATGCATGTAGCCAATTAGCATGGGAAACACCACCAAAGGATTCCAATTGATACACATCAGTGTCATGCTGCCCTGTCAATGCACCAAGGGCCTTTCTTTTGGAACTTGAGTCCTTTTTTTTTTTTCCATACGCCAGAGCACTGATCGAACTCAATTTGCAAATACTATTTTTCCTTTATTCGATCAATATCCTTTATTAACGGCTAACTATTTCAATCATGCAAATTTAAAGAAGCATGTTATCCTGAATGATCGTTCCTCGATCAGAATGACGCCAAAATCTATACCCGGCTCGAAATTTTTTGTAGTACAAGTTTCAAAGTGCGAAAAACGCCGCAGGCAGGTTCTGTCCACCTTCGAAACATTGCGCGCCTTCAATTTTTATTTATCATCTTTTTTCATTTTATTATTATCCTTACCCACAGACCCTTAAAAAAAGGGGAGGTTCTAAAACCGTGGGAACTGGTCCATCCACAGGGTCTTTATAGGAAAAGATGAGAAGGGGAAAAGATGGGAAGGGATAGAAGTGATGCGAAGGGACGTTTGAAAAGAAGCTGCACGACGGAACGCTTGCTGTACGCCATCGCATGAGATGCCGGGTTTAGTTTATTCCTCAGGGAATGTTTGCCTTGTTTTAGCGGAAAAAGCGTTCAAGCGTTCATGCAGCGGTCTTGCTTTTAAAAACTTGGCAGGCGCAGCGATCGTAATCTTCTTTTTTTCACCTACATTTTTTTTTTAAATTTTCATGACAATGGAAAGCAGCAAATTTGACAGTATCGTACGCTATATCGATGAACAAACAGAAAAGTTCAGAGATGAAGAGTTTATCAAGACTGTCGGCGTTGAAGGTGAAATGGTTAATAGCTATACGTTTGGTCAAGTCGCCCATGCCTCGAAAGCTTTAGCTCTGAAGCTACTGCCAACCGTCAAGTCATTGACTCCCGGTCCATCTCAGAAGCGCCCAGTGGTTTCCATTCTCTCTGATCAATGTATCGACTTTCCAATCTGGATCTTTGCTTTCCTTAGACTCAAGGTGACGACCATGTGCATGTCTCCTCGCAATTCTGCACCGGCCATGGATCACTTGCTAAAAGAAACCCATTGCACTTTGATTCTGGCTCATCCCAAGTATGGTAGCGTGGCCAGTGAAGTTGCACAGAATGCCGCCCATCCATGCCACGTGTTAGCTATGGAACCCTTGGACATGAAAGCCTTGACCAATGCCAAATTAGACGGTGTCGACCAACTGCCAATGGCCCAGCCAACCGACACCGAAGAAATCTCAATGATCATCCACAGCTCTGGCTCCACCAACTTCCCCAAGCCTATCCACTTTAGCGACCGCTATGTCTGTTATATTTCAACCACTGTCACCTCTGCCTTGGACGAACACAAGGTGCCCTACGACAGCCATGACTTGTTTCTCAGCGGCTGCCCCATGTAAAAAAAAAAAAAAAAAAAAATAGCGCGACGGCTGACTTTTCTTTTTTCATCTCAGGTTTCATCTTGCTGGGTTGTTCCCGCTGATGTCATGCATCCGCGCTGGGTTTTCATTGGTTTTGCATGAAACCTTCCCTCCTACTGTAGATACGATCTTCAAAACCCTACACAACCAAAAAGTGACCGGCGCTTTGATACCTCCCATCATGGTCGAGCATATGGTCATGCGCTTGCAAGAACCTGACTGCCCCGCTGAATGGAATAATGCCAGCTCTTTCCAACATCTCAAGAACTTGATGTTTGGTGGCGCCCCCGTGAAAGATAACATTGCCGCCTACCTTACCCATCACACCAGCATGAATCTCTGCTCTCTCTATGGCTCAACAGGTATATAAAAAAAGAAAAAGATCAGATCTCATTCCTTTTTTACTTGAAAAATAGAGATTAACGGGTTCATGGCTGCCTCCATGGTGGACCCCCAGAATGTCACAGGGCTGAGACCGCTGCCCACGGTCAAAGATTATGTGATCTGGGAAGACGCTCAAATGGAAACGCGCAACGGCGAAAAGCTTTATCACCTGGCCGTCAAGGGTAGTTGTCCTACGTTAGCCACTGGTGTAACCAACCGCCCCGATGGCGGTTTCGACAGTAACGATCTCTTTATCAAAAGTGAATTCCCTAGCTACTACAAATACTTTGGCCGCCGGGATGACACCATTGTATTGTAAGTGCGGCTCCTGTTAAAACGCCGACGTGTCTCACGCAAAAGGGGTTTTTTTTTTATATTCTTAGTGAAAACGGTGAAAAGACGAACCCAATCCCCATGGAAGCCACCTTCCGTGAATGTCCTATCATTGATCAAGCCGTTGTTTGTGGATCAGATCGACCTGCCACGTTGGCTTTGGTGCAGCTGAACATTGATGAAGCCATGAAGCACACGCCCCATGAAATCATCCAGCTTGGTATGTTTTTTATTCACCGCCTCTCCCGTCCTTTTTTTTTTTTTTTGACCATCAAGTTGACCTCATTTTTCTGGTAGTTCATAATGCGGCCAACAAAGTCAATGAAATGTGCCCGAATCATGCCAAGGTCCTCAAGCAATTGATTTACATTCTGCCATTCAACAGCCGCATGCCTTCAACTGACAAAGGTAAACCATCAAAATAACCGTCGCGCAAGCCGAAGGGCCCCTCCAGAATTATTAATAATATTATTATTTATTATTTTGCCGTAGGCACTGCTAAACGCAAATTGGTGATGGCCCAATTTGCTGACACCATCAACCAGTTGTATGATAGCTTTTCAAAGGGATCAGGATCGGATGATGCTAACGAAAAACTTGACGGCAAGGTAAGAACAAGAACGCACTGCCCCAAAGTCATAGCACACTCATTTTGTTGTTTGCTTTTTTATTTAGTCCATGTCTGCAGCTACACTGAAGAATCACTTGATCCAAGCCACGGCTGATGTCATGGAAAAGCCTGCCTCCTTTATCGAAGAGCACAGCGACGACTCGTTGTTTGATTACGGTCTCAACTCGCTGTTGATCACCCAGCTCCGCAACCGCATGCTGAACTGGTTCGACGACGTCCCTCAAAACCTGATGTACAAATTCCCTACCATTAACAGCCTCGTAAACGCCCTGCAATCCACCTCCTCCAACAACGACGACCCCACTGGTTATGAAGCCACCAAGAAGCTCACCCAGCACTACAAGGACCTCGCCTACAAAGACTTTGAAGTCATCAAGGCAAAGTACCCTCAGGGCACTGAACCTGTGTATTTGCTCACCGGTGTTACCGGTTCCATCGGCTCCTTTACGCTCGAGGATCTTCTCACGCGCAACAAAAACACCAAAGTGTACTGCTTGGTCCGTGCAAAGACTCCCGCGGCGGCGACCGAAAGATTGGTCAAGGCATTCCATGACCGCCAATTGAACACTGAGCTCTTGCACCAAGCCTTGGCGAACAAGAACGTGCAGGCATTCCCCATGAACCTGGATGATGACATGCTCGGGTTCTCTGAGCAGCAGTTCAACCAGCTAAAATCCGAAATCACTATCATCCTTCACAGCGCCTGGCTCTTGGACTTTAACCAGCCGCTCGAGCACTTTGACCGCACGTGTATCCAAGGCATGTACCGCCTGCTCAAGTTTGCCTACCGGGGCCCCAGCCGACCAGCCATGCACATTCATACGCTCAGCAGTGTCAGTGCCACCTGTGCTTGGATTTCTGGCCAAACGGCAGACGACGGTACCCCCATCATTCCCGAATCGATCCTCCCCGACGACCCCAGCAAATGTGCGATGCCCATCGGCTATGCCGAGTCCAAGTTCCTGTGCGAGCATCTCTTCCACTACCTTGCCACCGAAAAGAACTTCCCCGCCGTCGTGGAACGGGTTGGCCAAATCTGCGGTGACACTAAACATGGCGTTTGGAACTACACTGAACAATTCTCGTTGATGTTTGTCGGTGGTGCTGGCGTCATGCACAAGGTAAGGACAAAAAAGGACCAGCCAGTGGTGCCAGCTTAACCTTTTTTTTTTTTTTTTTTTTCCATGGTAGATGCCTGATCTTGATATGCTGATCGATTGGCTCCCAGTGGATTATGCTGCCAGGGCTATCAATGAAATTATGTCCTGCTGTTGGGACAAGGAAACAAATGGCCCATTAACTCCTCCCAGCAAACAGGAACACAATCCTTTCCACGTTGTCAATCCTCAAAGAACAAACTGGGCGGCCGTACTGGAAGCCACCAGAGCTTGTGGTCTAGAATTTGAAACCGTTCCTCTTGAACAATGGACCGAGGCTCTTTCCAAAGATGACACTAACCCTGCCTACCGGCTCCTGTCCTTCTTCAGCAACCTGGGTAACGAAGCCTCCATGCCTATCTGGTCTACTAAACACACAAGTCTCATCGCCCCCAGCCTGACCGAGGCCAGCCCCGTCAGCGACAAGAACCTCCTGCAGAAATTCATTACGTACTGGCGTCAAGTTGCCGAAGTGAAGTTTTAAAATCGTTTCTGTCTGTGAATAAAGATAAAAAAAAAACCTTTGATAAAGTTTGTGTGCGAAAGCAATGTAACACTGTACGCATAATTACAGAAAGAAACTAAAATAAAAATGGACCAATGGCTAGTTCATAAACGTGATAAAAGTAGAATGGAATAACATAATAGTGGGAATCACAAATAAAAAAAATGATAATAATGTATACACGGGGTGATCACTCTTCCTCGAATGCGCTGCCTTTGCTGACCGTTGCACGTCTGGTCACGCGTGACCGATCAAACACCATGGGCCGCTTGCTGGTCTTTCTTGTCCGTATCAATCGAGTAGATTGTGAGGTAGATCGATGTTGAGCCATAGTAAGAGCCACAGGGGTAGGCGGATTGGCCTGAGACAAAGAAAAAAAAAAAGGGTGGTAAGCATCTTTGGTAAGGTCCTTCCCGGCTGGGACTTACGACAGGTGCTGAGGTAGGTGGATGTAGGTCAAATTCCAAGGGGGGCTTCAAAGGAGCAGATGCAGGGCCGCGTTCCACATCGGCGGCCGGGTACTTGATGGAGAGCCGGAGGTCTTTGCGCGGGAATGAGGAATGATGGTGAGGATGCAGTGATGGGTGATGTGACAAGGAAGGATGGTGATGCAGCGGGGTGAGTGGAGGCAAATGCTTGGGTGTGGTTGGAGTCACAGCTGCCGAGGATAAAATCGAGGTGGTCAAAGAGGTGTCCAAGGTCAGCGGCGTGACAGGGGTAGTGGTATTGGACGGCGAGTATTCGCTGTCGTTTTGCATGGAGGATAGCATCCGTTGAGCGCGAATCGAGATGGCTTCGGCTTGCAGTGATTGGATACTGACGGATCTTTGGCGGCGTGCTCGTTCGTTGCGGCGTCGGGTTTTGGATTCCAGTGTGCCTGTACGCAGCTTTTCCATAAGGCTGTCCATGATAGATTTCTCCTGGTCGGCGCTGGCAACTACAAGCAGTGACAAATGAGATACTGTAAATACTGCTGCCTTGACGGATCAAGTAGTACAAAAAAAAACTTACTGTCAGTGGTGTCAACACCCTTGAATTTGGCCATGGAGCCGCTTCGTTTCCTTGTTCGACGTTCACGTTCACGGAGCTTTTGTTTTTCCTGTTGGTCCTTCTTTTCCCGGATGAGCCTAGCATCCATGGAGCATTTCTAAAGAAAAGTAGCATGTCAATACCTTTGCCAATGTCAATGTCGGAGAAGAAGAAGAAAAAACACCTACCTCCCAGCTGGAGGTAAACGTCTTGAAGATTGCAAAAAAGTCATCGGGTGGCATGACGACGGGGTCTTCGCCAAAATGCCGCACCACAGTTCCATAGTTCTCGGTCATCTTGTCACGGAGAAGATACATCCGCTTGAATTGCTGTGTGGCGTCGCTGAAGAACAGGTTCATGACATGACCAAACTGATCAAATGACGACAGCGTCTTGGCATGGTATTTCAGTTCTTGATCGAGCATGCCCAGGCCATTTTCCAATTCTTGGAATTCGCTGTTCATTTCAGCACGAGTCACTAGTGAAGAATAAATCGAGAAAGGAGACAGTGTATCAGTCGTCATGCACCCAGCAAGCATTGTCTGCTACCTTTATAGGCACGACCGCAGTCTTCCAATTCTTCCAAAAAGTTGCACATCTCTGGGAAATGCCCCTCCACGGTATCGACCAAAAAGTGGAGAAAAGTGATGCTATTGGTGGCACCTTTGGTGTCGACAAGCTAGCAAAAAAAAAAAAAAAAAAAACAAACGGAAATGAGTGCTGCCGGCATAACGGCTAAGGTTTCAAGCCCAAGTTACCTTGTTAATGCTACTGATGGTAAAGCCAAAAGCGCCACCTCGGTACGTCTGACCATTCAAAAAGTTACCCAGCAGGAGAATGAGCTATCAAGAAACAAAAAAAAAAAAAAAAAAAAAAAAAAAAAAAAACGGCGTGGGACAACGTGGTCATGAGCCTGGTAACATCAGCTTACGTGCAGCAACCGCTTAAAGTTATTTGCATTCTGCAATGCTAGGGACGCCTCGTACACGGCAGTCATTTGCTGGTGAAGGGTGTGGTGCCGTTCCCAAAAATTGGTGCGGAAGAGCATGCATTCGAGGCGATCCTTGATCCTTGGGATTTTCATGAGCTGAGGCAAAGCAAAGCGTCAGCAAGCTACGTATTGGCTGCTTGTCATTTTAAGCGATTACCTCTAAACAAAACTTGTCCGGGACAGACAAGTCCAAGAGTTCTGCAGGAGTGGCTGTCATATAGGTGGAGAGCTTGCCGCATTCTTCGGGGGTAGGTACGAATTTGATCAAGTTTGTTAGGATCCGTTCGTCATCAAAGTAAGAATCCATGCTGACAAGGCGTGGCCCAATGCTGTCAAAAGGGATTTTCTTGGTGATGCTGGTGATGAAGATGTCTGAAGAAAAGAGGAGTAAGAAGGGCTATGTATCAGAAGGGTAATACTTACTGAGATTGTTGGCCTTTTTGGGATCCAGTGCATGTACCTGGTGTTTTTGACGCAGGTGGGGTAACTGCAGGGCAGGTTTCTGGGCAAACACCCGCTCGACTTCTTCATACACACCGGCTTGGGCTAGGCGTAGCTCGACCATCTGATCCAGGGCCTCGGTGGAATCCACAGCGAGCTCGCGGTCTAGGTGGTTCCAGAGGGTTTTGTTCAGCTTGATCATGTTTAATTTTTCCCATTCCACAAACTTGAGTTTTTGCTTGGCTTGGAACGAGCTTGATTTTCGATTGGTCAGCCCAAGAAAAGGCGGTGGGGGTGGCGGTGTCGGCGTCATTGTGCCGCTTGTCACGGTGGAATCCGAGGTTGAACTGACCAAATCAAATACGATGGAAGAAGGTGGTGGGGGTGGTGGAGGTGGAGGTGGTGGAGGAGGGGGAGGAGGAGGTGGTGGAGGTGGTGGCGGCGGCGGAGGGGGAGGAGGATGAGATGCGGTTGCCGGCTCTCCTTTTGTCACAGGCGGGATACCGGCAGTCAGTAAACATACATAACCTACGTCGACGGATTTTCTTGCAGTTTCCAATATGGATTCTAAGTTAGATATATAAAAACAAAGAAAGAGTGAACCACTGCTCTCCTTCGCAACGAGGAAAAGAAAGGCACACTTACTTGGAATGGGTGGAGGTGGCGGCGGCGGCGGGATGGATGCTGACAGGCTTGGGGATTGGGGTTGCGTGTTTTCGGCAGAGGGGGTTGGCAAGGTGATGTTGGACTCGAACGGCGAGATCAATAATGCAGAAGGGGTTGGGGAAGATGGAGATAAACATGTCGTATCCGGCAAGGATTCATCATCGGTCTGAGTCGTGGGCAAGGTCAACGAGGGGTTGGAGTCCCAGGGGGCATTCAGCGAGTAGGGCGAGTCAGCCCAGGGAGGGGTGTCCAATGGTGAGGCAGCCAATTTGGCGGGTGCACCGGTAGAAGGCGAGAGATTCTTTTTGGGGATGGAGGTGACGGTGGAGGTGGAGGTAGAAGCGTTGCTTTTCTTGGAGTCCTGTGACGTGGAGCGGCGTACAAAGCTGCTGACGGTGCTTTCGATTTTTGAACGTAGTGACTGCTTGAAGGAATCCGAGATCAAGGGTGAGGTGGTCTTGGTGGCCAGCTGACGATGCTGATCGGGTATGGTCGTTGAGGATGAGCCAGGGGCAGGAGGTGGCAGGGACATGCGTTGGGGCACGGATGACTTGCTCTGCAGCTGGCGAGGAGAGAGGGTATCGGGATCGGTGGGGATGGTCAGAGAGGGCAGAGCTGAGTTGCGCCGCAACTTGCTGATTTCCAATTCACGATGCTGCTTCTTGGGGTTATTGCCACGAAGAAGGCGATGGCGTTTGGGGGCGGTGGGCGACCCATACTCCGTCAGCTGGCGCAGCGTATCGTATAATCGCTTGGCTTGAGAATCCATTGCATCCAGGGTATGTTGGTATTCAAGCTCCAAGTCGCTCAAGCGCTGTTGTAGCATCGTGTTTGTTTGGTTTGCGATCCGAAGTGTTCGTTCCAATGATTCGTTTTTCAGTTTCAGTTGACCAACCAAACCGCCTGGAAAGTAATTACATGAGGCTACATTTTTTTTCCCGTCTGTTTCTTGTTTTACCTGCTTTCAAATCAACTTGTTCGCGTAGCCGAGTTTCCCGCTCGACGGCTTCGGCAGCTTGCTCTTTTGCATCGTTGGCTTCTTTGATGGCAACTTCCAGCTTATCATTCTCTTCAAACTTTTTCATCAGTTCATCTACGGTGATGCCGTAGGTGGAAGAGAAATCGTTGGGCATGCCTTTTCGGTCCAGGACAATTTGATTCACCACGGCATCGATCAGTTGGTAATAGCGGTCGCTGTTGTTGGTCGAGAAATAAAAAAGGTCAGTGCTTCTATTTTTTTTTTTTTTTTTGGCTTACCGTTTGCCAGGGTCACATTGGATCATCAACAAGTGTTGGAGGATGCTATGGAAAAACTCGTAACCTCGGGTGCCATAGATAGAAGCGACAATGCGGTCCATCAGATCCTTGGGATCGACGGCGTCGTTGATTTCGAGGCTGCCAAAGACCAGCTCGTTGTCGTTTTCTTCCCAGTCCCAGAACTCGTCGATCTTGCGATTGAGTAGTTCGTTGTTGAACAAGGCCATTTTCTCCAGAATCTGGTCAATGCCGCCATGATGCAATTGGTTGCGCAGCGACACCCGTACCGACAAGTCCTCCAAGATTTCCGGGTCAGTGATAGCATTGATGAGCAGGATATTGGCCAACTAAAAGTAGAAAGAGGCATGAGATTCATCCTGTCGAGCGAGGAAACCGCATTACCGAGTATTCCATCAGCAAGGTATCGGGATCTTTGTTGCCGTCCTTGAGTAGTAAATCTTTGTTGACGCCCACAAGAGAACCCATTTTGCCACGGCCATTGAGAGCTTCATCGACAGATCGTAGCCAAGAGTCAAAGCGGCCATATACGTTACCGTCATAGCCGCGCAGCACCTCCATGGCTTGCAAGACCATCGTATGACCCGTGGGGATGTCACAATAGCACAGAAAGGTCAGGGTATCACATGCAATCCTCCTTGCAGCCACATAAGGTGAGACCATGGAGAGGGCCAAATTGTCGACATACAGCGAGCTATTGAGGGTTTCTTGAATACCATACTAAAACAGAAAGCAATGGTAAGGGTATCCATTCCTCTTATTTCGGGACAGGTCCTACCACATTATTCATCATCGCTTTGAGGCATTTGATGACTTCCAGTTCGATTTGGCACGTTTGGTGACCCCTTTTAGTATAATCATAAAAAAAAAAAAAAAGGTGAGGTCACAAGCTTTGGTGAAAGAGACTATTTTGAACCTTACCTTGCTGGATCTTTGTTGATGGCGGCTAGCTCATTGCCAATGATTTGCATGCCACGCTCTTCAATAAACTTGCGCACCCATCTTTATGAAACAAGAAAAAAAAAAGTTTAATTTTCCTGTCGCCTCCTTTTTTTAATTTCCCAGCGGTGAAATCCCAGCCACTTTACCCAATAGGCATGGTTTGCAGTTGTTGACCCACATCGGTGACCAAGTCAAGCGTTGTTTTGGCGTCCCTTTGATTGTTCAAGAATAAGTCAATGTAGTAGGTGGGCGATCGTCGTTTTGGTTGTTGTGATAACCGATGTTTTTTGGATTTTGACTTGTTTTTGTTGTTGATAATGGTGCCAAGCTTTGTAAACTGACTTTCATTGCAAAGGATCCACCACTTGTTATCGACTGGTAGTTTGGGTATATCAATCAGGTCCAGCTCAAGACGATTCTACAAAATAAAAAAAGAGAGAGTCAGTCACTCTGCTTTCATGGATACCCTGAAACGCACAGCAGCGTCATGGAAACGTCGCTCGATTTCTTCATCAGGGGGACGTTCAGGAGTTTCAGGGCGGACGATGGTTGTGGCGTTGCGGCGTTGGATGAGATTAGGCATCCTTTCAACTTCAATATCGCTCTCGTCATCATGAGAAGAGACAAATGTAGCATTGCCTTGAATTGTGGACGATAGATTGGGTTGCGCCAACGTCGATTTCAAAGGTCGAGACAGCACAAGAGGAAGGCGAGGCTGGAGCTGATTGACGGACGCACTGCGCTTTCGAAATGGTTTGCTCCCACTCATTTGGGAAAACAAGATGCTAACGGCCGATGCGTCCAATCAAAATGGGCGAAAAAAAAGAAGAAAAGTGGAAAGGAAGGAAAAGAAGACAAAAAAACGCCAGCGTGGTGCTTTTTTTGTATCCCGCATTTTTTTTTCTCCTTGTCTCTGCCACACCATCTCTTTTTTACATTATTCCTATCCTGGTGCGAAATGGCTGCCAGAGCGACGAAAAGGAGATTCAGGCGTCCAATTTCGTTTTCCATTTCCTAGTTCCACAGAAACGACGATTCTTTACATGATCTGACTGTGAAGATCGTTCCCCTGAAACCGCCATCGAGCCCATGCCGTCCTGAGCAGCTTTGACAGCAATGAGGACCTTTTTTTAGCCATGTTGACGCTTAATACCTTCCTTCGTAAACAAAACATAGCCAGCTGTCTCAAATGTGTTTAGCATTTTTTTTTTCTTTTTGTTTGCAGAAATACCCCCAATGAGCTACTCGAAAGATGACGAAGGCGTCGAATAAAAGTGGACGAGCGATCGTATTGAATTGCAATGACCTCGGCAGCATCATGGACTTTTTTTAAGGATATCTACATCTCTGACTTTTTTTTTTTTTTTTTAAATAAAAACAATAAGCTCGTGCAGTCGTGCCATAGCTTTTTATTTCAGTACCCTCTTCTTCAAGGTCCTCCCATGCAAACGTCTTCCATGATGAGTTGTTGAAGGTAATATATGCATTCCAATTGGAGGCAATCCAATTTCGAAAAAAAAAGACATTGATAAACTCAGGTCATGGACTGCAAAAAAGCAATTTGTTTCTGTAAGTTTATCTCGTGCGCGTAAAAAAAGAAGGGAGGCGCGAGGGAGATGAGCAACTCGCTCTTTTTGTAAACGATAAAATGGCCACTTTGTGTTATGTCAGACAGCTATTACACTAGAAAGGAAAAAAGGGAGGCATGGAAAGTTTTATTTCAAACAGACCGCAGGGAGTCGAGGGGGATAAAGAAGCAGAAGGCGCATGGGCGAGAAGCTGTCATGAATGGCGGATCAAAGAGAGTCATTGCGCTCGTTGTCGTTTTGCTGGTCGGTGCTGAGCAGGGAATCGAGGTGGGTGGCGAACATAGTTTTTCAATCCGAAGCGGTAGCTGTAGGCCAAGGTGCCATGGCCAATCCATGCTTTCACTTCTTCCGAGGGACCGTGCCACTTGGGATGCCAGAGCTGTCGCTCTTCCGAGGGTAGGTAGGCAAGCGGCAGCACACAGATCACATCCGTCTTGGTGGTTCCAGTCACATGTACTTGGACAAGCAAGCCGCGCGAAGTGTCAAACGAGGATATCTGGGTGATGCGGAACGACACGCGGTCGCCAAGCTGCTGACCAAAGTCGCTCTTGATCTGGTTGGGACGAAGCGGCTTGCCCGAAAGCCGGACCTGATGGCCGAACCAGGTAGGCTGTTCAGCGCTGTCCATCCATCTCTTGTGGGTAGGGCGGCTATCGAGGTAGGCAGGTTCGAGCAGCTGGCGAAGGGCAAGCGCAGATGCCTCATCGAGCTGAATCACAGTGCTGCAAGCGATCGGTGTTAAGGAAGTACAAGGCTGGCGAGTGATAGTGTGGCTATTGCTGGTCACAAGGTGGGTTCGTTCCTTGGGAGGGAATCCTTTGGTCGAGTTGGATTGAAGCGAGATCAGGTTGCCGAGGAAGAGGCTGTCGGAGCCAGCATGCTCGCTGTCATTATGTTCTGTATTGAGATCATCATGCGCCTTTGTCCAATCCAGCTGGGCTGCCCGGCGGTTCCACTGTCGTTGCTTGTCATAGAGCTGCCAATTGTCCTGATGACGAGAAAGGATGTCGCTCACAACGTTGTATTCCCAGAGTGGCCGGTAGCGTGGCCGGACCGGTTCAACAAAGGTGACATGGCCCTGGTCGATAAAGCCTTTTTTCTTGATGGTGGATAGGTACTCGTTGAAGCGTTTCACGTGGTGGATGCGGTCATCCCACATGTGAATTGTGCGGAGGGTTGGGATGTTGTGCAGCACATTCAGCAAGAAAGCTGTTTTGAAGTCGAAGGTGTTGGCAAACGTGGAGGGAGCCCCATACAGGGTGTCATTGTCAGTCGATTGATCCTGACTGTGCTTTTTCTGGGTTTGCAGGTTGGGGTCTGGCCGCAGGCCATAGATACCAAAGGCCAAGTCTTGCGAAGCTGTCATGCGCTCGATCAAGGGCTGGAAAGGAAAGGCTCGTCGACCGGTCAAAATAATCGTCAAGGTGGTAGGATCTTCCAGCGATCGCCGAGCTTTCTTGACAACAGATTCATTCCAGTAGTCTTTCCATTTGGAGGCTTCAGCTGCAGGGCCAAGATCTAGGGAGCGAATGTCTTTCCACCACCCGGGCCCCACATTATCTTCGTCTAACAAGAGGTTGATGAGGTCTGGGTGCCAGATCGTCGGGCTTAATGAAGGCGAGAGGAACAGAGTGGAGTCAAAGTCAAACACATCAAGTTGGATAGGTTGCTTGGCTAGCTGATCTTTGGTGTTGAAGAATGGAGAGGCTTCAAACTGATCTTGCAAAAGACTCTATCGCCATGCACACAATAATAAAAAAGAATAAGAATATAAAAGCTCAGTGTGATTTCTTCTTTGTCTATACCTTTTCATCGTCAGTAATCGATTCGTAGGAATGCCTCATTAAACTCGAAGTGTCCAGCAGAATAAAAAAAAAAGGGGGCACAAAGGAGTCTCCCCCCCCCCGCAAGATAAGGCAAGGGTGCCCAGACACTCGGACTTTTAATCCGAGGCTGGAGTTTTTTCTTTCGATTTTCGACCACTGGGCCCTTGCCGGAAGTGGACGATTTGCCGTAACCGCGAAGCGTCGAGGGACCACTTTCTTCAGCATGTGCGCTCAAGGTATATCTGATGTTTGTGTCGTCCAAAGTGGGACTGCAATTTAGCAAATATGGGAGGTGCTTTGTAGAGTGTTTTTTTTTTAGCCAGCTCACGGAACCAAGTTTATGCAGTTGGAAGGCCCCATCCTTCCTGACGAAAAAACATTGACTTGGGCGGTAGAAATGCTGACCATTGTCTGTCCTATGATTTACCATCACAAACGAACATCCGTGCGTCCTGTTAGTTGCAATGGAATTGAAATAGCAGACAAACGGTCAGCATTTCTACCGCCTAAGCCAAGGTTCTTTTCGTCAGGAAGCATCGGGTCTCACAAACTGCATACGCTTGCTTTATTGTATTTTTTAGTTTTAGTTTAGCATAGGCTTGCTTTCGCGATTACCCATCCCTCCTCCCTTTTGCAAAGCCCTACGTTTATGAATATGGAAAGCTTGCCTGGCTAGACCATTTGTCTACATTTGCAAATGCCTCTCTTTTCTCTGGGCGGCTTGAATGGATTGTTTTTTTTTCGAGTATTCAACCATCCAAAAAATAATCAAAATCACGGTAAAAAGGCTGGTGACTACTGAGGGAAAAAGCTGTGGCGGCGGTAAAACGCTGGTAGTAAATCAGAGCCAATGGGCCACCTGTGTAAAATTGAAAGGTCATCAAGGCGGCTTCCTGGAAACTCACTCACCCTAGTGAAAAAGTACGGATGCCACCATGGCCACTCCTTGCCAGCTTTACACTTTGGAAACGTACCTTTTTCCTCTCAGGTCCCCGCCCTCGCCGCCGAACAATGGCCCAAGAGTCTAAGCCAATGGTGTCCAACAAAATGCTACAAAACGTTTTTCCGTGTCATTCCCATTCTCAAAAAAAACAATGAAAAGACTTTTTTACGTAAGGTTTTTTCTACTTGGCAGTGAGCTTGCAGAAAATGCCGGTGTGTCCGTGAAGACATATTTTTTTGAAGTCACTTTTTTTTTTGACAAAGGAACAAGCAATGGATTTTTCAATTTGCGTTGGGATTGGAAAGGCGCAAAAATGATAGTGGGTGTTTGGATCGATGAAAAGATAGCTTGGTGCGATGCACCAATCAGTGGAATTCGGAGCTGGAATTCGGAGCTTTTTGGTGAGGGATGGGCGGCGGGCAAGGTGGCTATCCGATCAAGTCTTTGGTAAGTCAAAAAAAAAAAAAAAACCTGCTTCGAGTCGAGGTGCATGTGTGAGTCCACTATGGAAAAAAAGAAAACTCCGTTACCAATCAGAACGTGTGTTAAGTGTTGGCTAAAAGCACCAGATACCGGATAAAAGCATTAAACACGTTCTTGCCAGAGCAGACGGTAACCCCTTTTGCAGGGTTGCTTTGGTGAATAAATATGAAAACTAAGCGGTAGGAGAGGTTGGAGGGCGTCGGCGTGGGCAAAAGGCCAGGGGGCGTTGCTTGTGTTGGAAAAAGTGTTGACCAATGGACACCATATTACAGGCCGCCATGACATCCCGGTCAAAGATGACCGCACAGGAGCTGCAGCGCACAAGTCCATAAATCTTGCCACCATTCACGACTGGGTTTTTGGTTGGGCCATGGCAGATAGAGCAGAGCTGCATTGAAGAAAAAGAATGAGCCACCTCGTTGCTGACATGTTTTTTTTTTTTTTTACCCACCTTGCTTGTTTTGAACTCATTCAGTGAGATAACAGCAAGCTTGCCCTGTCGTTGTCGGTTTTCCAATTGGTCAAACACCAGGGAAGACGAGCCAGGAAGTTGCTTTTTGAGCGGGGCGGCGACCTTCCGGCCCTTGAGGCCATCACCAAAGAGTATTAATGGAACTCTTTCGCTGGGAAACTTTGTCACACCGTGACGAATGCGTGTGTTTGGCTTCATTTGCGGTGCAGGTCTACAATGGAAAAATAAGCCCACCTGGACCTCCTGAATACTACGACAACTTGCCTCTTTTCTTCCATTTCATTGATCAGATCAATGCGGTGGTCACGGTCGAGGTCGCGTTGGGTGCGCATGGTATGTAATGTTGCTTCCCATAGATCCATCGTCCCAGGTAGCATCGAGCCAGCAGAGCATTTTAACAGATTTTCGGTCTTCACGATAGAAACATCCAGCGCGGCAAGGTGTTCCACCATCGCCTTCTTGGCCTTGCTGATCTTGAAGGCCTTTTTCTTCCGAGCTTTCTTCTGACGCTTGCGCCGATTGCGGTGGGTACGTTTGCGGTGGCCACGCACATTGCGCTGGGACTTGACATACTTCTTGGACAGTCCAGCAAGAACACTGGCAACGTATGCAACACCCCGCTGGCGCCCTCTGTAAGCATTGAAGCGGTCGATGGAATGCTGAAGGCCGTAAAAGTCGAAGAAGAGCGGGAGACGATCGAGCAGGTATTGGATTCGGATGGCATATTCGGAGGCGCTGGTGCTTCGGTGGGAAGGGATGGCAGCCTCCAGCTGATGGAACGGTAATTGCTGACCTCGGAAAGAGTATGTCGTGGAAACCTTGCGTCGTTCCAATTGTTGAATTCGTCGCTGCGTTCCACATTGCGAGCGGTATTCCTTTGCAGAAACTTTGATGACTCGGTAAGGCAGATGGTGAGACTGGGGGATCGGGGTGGTAGGATCGGCATCGTCAATCATAGGCATAGAGAGATTTCCTTGTTCCATATCAGTGCTACCAGTGGCGTTGTCAAAGTCCTGATGTTGATGTGCAGGCTGAGCAGTACGAATAGGACATGGGGTGTCGATAGCCATTTGTTCTTCGTCATTATCGTTATCGGGTTCACCTTCACCTGCAGAGTCTTCGTCATCCCGGGTTTCAGGGAGCATAGAAAGTGGATAAGGTGTGCCATAGCTTCCGGTGACGATGGCACGGCGGCCTGGATCGACGGCGACCATGTTGAAGCGATTGACCAGTTCAGTATCCCAGTGGTCCAGGCAGGGCAGCTTCATCGTTGGGCGATGCGTGGTTGGCAAACGAATAAATTCAAAGCAGCACGAAACGCCATCACACCAAATGTGGCAAGCAAACAGTGGACGGTTGTATAGTATACCCTCAAGCATGTCCTGGACACTAGGTGAGAAGAAGAAGAAAAAAGTTGGAAGTTGTTCTTTTTTTTTTTTTTTTTTGGTGTCTGCAAAACTTACCTCCCGTACCCAGGGCCGCCAAAGTTGAACTTCTCCATGTGGAACACCTTGAAAAACATGGGCAAGGCACGGATGAATGCGGCGTCGGGTTCACCAGCCATATCATTGTTGCTTGCTTCACCACCAGCGGTAGCCACAGCGTGACCAGGAGCATCGCATTCGGCTAGGTATTTGATCGTGTCGGGTAGGATGGGGATGAATCGGCGTCCAAAGTGGGGCTCAGGAAGGATGGTAAGCTTTGGGCATTTTTTGGGGTTAGCATTGGGCTGGGACTTGTACTGCTCGTATTGCTTGTTGATGTTGGTGTAGACAAGCAAGGCACTGCTAGGATTTCGGGACAGAGTTGTTGATGTCAATTTACCAACGTAGTGGGGTTTCAAGGCCAGTGTTTTCGCCTTCACATCGGCAATCGCCGCTTCTTCGGCAGACACACCAGGGACACTGTTTGTGGTCGATCCATATGTGACCCCTGATTGAGGGTGGGAGGGTCTTTCTGCGAAGTTTGTGTAGATGTCATCCACCTGCTGGTCAATATGAGGGATCTGAAAGAGACAAAAAAAAGTCAGAACACATTCCCTTTTTTGGTACCGCCCTTTTAAAAAACTTACTTGGACATCCGTGATGGCAAAGGAGAATCGAATAAACTTCTTGACCTTTTTCTCAAAGTCGATCACCAAGCAATTGGAGTAAGCGGAGGCAAGCGTTGACAAACATGGCCCAAAAGTACCTCCATAGAATTTATGCGGGTGATGGAAGTGAAGGCTGCGGTCATCAGCAGGAATGAGTAGGGCTGCATTGTCGAGCGGATCCATGCCGTGGTGGTCGTTGGGGTTGTACACGATGTTTGGGTGGTCGCGGACAAACTGGTTCCAGTGAGGCAGAAAGGTGGGAGGAAGGCTTCGCAGGATGTGAGCGTTGGTGATCCCCGGTCGCCGCGGGTTGCGGGGATAGATGAGCTGCGAGATGGACAGGAGACCGTTCTGGCTGATCATGATGCTTTTAAAGTCAGACGGGTGAGTGAGAGCGAAATGGTTGATAAACAATTGGAGGCGGAAAAGGATGTTCTTGTTGCAGGCGCTGGTCGATTCTATGTTGCGCTTCAAAGCGAGCTTGAACGGTTGCCGGACGGCATCTTCAAAGCTTTTTTTTATAGTGTAGCGCTGACCACCTGGCATCATCTCGTTGATATAATCCTTCTTGTTCGTGCGATGGAAAGGACAGAGGCGGCTGGCAGACGAACAGTGTCCCATTTGGCCGCATGTGGCACACGGTCCCACAGCATCAGGATTTCGCTCATCTTCTTGGCGCAGCCGTCTCCCCTCGGCGCGATCGTTTTGTTCCTGTTGTTGGGCACGTCGTTGTGGCGTGGGCCTAGTTTCCCGTCCTACGAAGATGGGTAAAGAAAAAGACATGATGGAAGTGATGGATGACTTACTTTGACGATAGACTTTTGCTTGTGACCAAACAGTGTAGAATTGTTCGGTGGTCATCCAAGCTTGGCCCAGCTGATCAGGCAACGCCCGGCGGAAATCTTCTTCAGGGATGTGGCACAGAGTTACGTAGACGGATTGAAGAAGCGATTGCATCAGGGAAAGATAGAAAATGAGAAAAAGATAGAAGAGCCTAGATAAACAAACAAACAAAAAGAATCGCGTGTTGCGGAAGATCAAACCAATGCCAATGCCAGTGAGCATGACCGCCAATCACATCCTTAGCCCTTTTTTTACTACGTACCTTTCTTTTTGAAATATAAAATGAAGTAGCGTACCATCAATGATAAAGGTAGCACTCTTTGTCTATCTCTATTGCTCATTTTACTGTGCTTCTTAAATAAAAACTTAACACTGCCTGGCAAACCAAACCACGAAAAAAAAAAAAATTCAGGCCCCAGAGTCATCCTCAGTTAAACAAAAATGCTCCAGATTGGAGAAGTTGCGACTATCCATATCATTCTGTCTATTTCACGCATGCCTCTCCCTATGCCTTACCATGCTTGGTCTATAAATCCAAGGTGGTAAAAATAACATGCTTTACAGAAAGATGCGACAAATTCTTTCTGCAAGCGGATCATGTTAGTGCGCTTAGTAGCGCATATGCAGCTGGCTATTTGATTGGTTGCGCTGTTTTTTTCTTCTCAAATTGTGAGTCATCAGCCATGTGTGAGTCATCACGCCTGTCAAAAAAAGCTCGATCGCCGTGAATTTTTTTTTTCTTCTTCTTCTTCTTCACTCGAGTTTTTTTTGTTCTCTTTGAATCAATCTCTCTTTCAAGACCAGTCATTGTGTTATTGCTCTTGAAAAGAACTGCTGACAACACTTTAAAAAGACTCTTCCTTTTTTTTCCCCACTGCTTATTGATGAATTGTGGATTTTATTTGATTACCTCTGGCCTTCTTGCTTTCGACAAAACCTACATTGACAACATCCTTATCAAGTGAAACAGCTTGTTCTTCCCTCTATTCGTTCTCTTTCGCTTTATCACTCTACTCTTTACCTTAAAATGTATAGCCGTCTTACTTCCCAAGCCCGTCATCTCACTCCCTCCCTCTCCTCCCGTGCTGCCTTCTCGTCTTCTGCCCGCTCCCAAGCATCTATTCGTACCCGCTCTGTTCAAGGCTCGTTTATGCGCCATTTGAAGTCCACTCCTCCCACTCTTCCCTCTCTTGGTACTTCGGTCCGTCTCTTTTCGTCTTCCATGATCAACCTTCAGCAGCCTTCTGTCCGTGATGGTGCTGCTGTGAAAGTGTCTGAAGAAATCCTTGGTGATATTCCTTTGGTGGATGTCAAAAAGGTGCTTGTCGTTGGGTCTGGTGGTCTTAGCATTGGCCAAGCCGGTGAATTTGATTACTCTGGTAAGTATCTGTGTTAATACAGGATGAACAGTCATGGCTCACTTTATTTTTTCCCATGGACAGGCTCGCAAGCCATTAAAGCTTTGCGTGAATCCAACGTGCAAACAGTGCTTGTCAACCCCAATATTGCCACCATCCAAACGTCTCATATGCTGGCTGACCAAGTTTACTTTTTGCCTGTGACGCCTGAATACCTCACCTACATCCTGGAACGTGAACGTCCCGATGGTATCTTGCTCACGTTTGGTGGTCAAACCGCTCTGAACTGCGGTATCCAGTTGGATCGCATGGGCGTGCTCGACCGTCTCGGCATCAAAGTTCTTGGTACTCCCATCCAAACCTTGGTCACCTCCGAAGACCGTGATCTCTTTGTCAAAGCTCTGAACGAAATCAACATCCCCGTCGCTCAATCCACTGCCGTCGACACCGTCGATGAAGCCCTCAAGGCTGCTAGTGACATTGGCTACCCTGTGATTGTCCGCTCGGCCTTCTCTCTCGGTGGTCTTGGCTCTGGCTTTGCTGCAAATGAAGCGGAGTTGCGCTCGCTCGCCACCAAGTCCTTGTCTTTGACACCTCAACTGCTCGTTGAAAAGTCCATGAAGGGATGGAAAGAAGTCGAATACGAAGTTGTCCGTGATGCCGCCAACAACTGTATCACTGTCTGTAACATGGAAAACTTTGACCCCCTCGGTATCCACACTGGTGAATCCATCGTCGTTGCTCCTTCGCAGACCTTGTCGGATGAAGAATACCACATGCTCCGTACCGCTGCCATCAAGATCATCCGTCACTTGGGTGTTGTGGGTGAATGTAATGTGCAATATGCTCTCAATCCCGAAAGCTTGGAATACAAGGTCATCGAAGTCAATGCTCGTTTGTCTCGCTCCAGGTAAAAAAAAAAAAAAAAAACCAAGTGAAAAAAAAATCGAAGCGCTCACCTCCCTGTTTCTCCCTTTTCTAAATAGTGCTCTTGCTTCCAAGGCTACCGGCTATCCTTTGGCCTTCATTGCTGCCAAAATTGGTCTGGGCCACACCTTGCCCAGCCTCCAAAACGCTGTGACCAAGACCACCACGGCTTGCTTCGAACCTTCCCTGGATTATATTGTCACCAAGATTCCCCGCTGGGATCTGAGCAAGTTCCAATATGTCGATCGCCACATTGGCTCCTCCATGAAATCGGTGGGCGAAGTCATGGCGATTGGTCGCACATTTGAAGAAAGCTTGCAAAAGGCTATCCGTCAAGTGGATCCCGGTTGGCAAGGCTTCCAATCTCTGTCTACCGCCTTTGACGACGTCGACGATGTGCTGACCGACCCTACTGACCGCCGCCTGTTTGCCATTGGCCAAGTCATGTTGTCGGAAGACAAGGCTGTCCGTGAAAAGTATTCCGTCGACCATTTGCATGACCTGACCAAGATTGACAAATGGTTCCTGCACAAGCTCCAGAACATCGCCAATGTCCACCATGCCCTTGCTGCCAACAAGGGTGCTGCTGCTGTGACGGACGTGCCCATCGATCTGATCCATGCCGCCAAGAAGACTGGTTTCTCTGATGCCAAGGTGGCCTCATTGCTCGGTGCCGAAGAGCTGGCTGTGCGTGAATACCGTAAGAAGCACAACATCACACCCTTTGTCAAGCGTATCGACACCCTTGCTGCTGAATTCCCCGCGCACACCAACTACCTCTACACCACCTACAATGCCCACTCGGATGACGTCACCTTTGACGACAAGGGCACCATGGTGCTTGGCTCAGGCGTCTACCGCATTGGCTCCTCCGTTGAGTTTGACTGGTGTGGCGTGTCCTGTATCCGTGGCCTCCGTCAACTCGGCGAAAAAACCGTCATGGTCAACTACAACCCCGAAACCGTGTCCACCGATTTTGACGAATGTGACCGTCTCTACTTTGAAGAACTTAGCTTTGAACGTGTGATGGATATCGCCGAAAAAGAAAGTGCCAAGGGCGTGGTTGTCAGCGTGGGTGGCCAACTGCCTCAAAATATCGCTCTCAAGCTCTACGACAACAACATCAATGTGCTCGGTACCTCGCCCAAGATGATCGATGCCGCCGAAGACCGCTTCCAATTCTCCAAGATGCTCGACAAGATCCAAGTGGACCAGCCTGCCTGGAAGGAACTGACCAGCGTCGATGACGCCTTCCAGTTTGCTGACAACGTCGGCTACCCTGTTCTCGTCCGTCCCTCATACGTGCTGTCTGGTGCTGCCATGAACGTCGCATACACACCCGACGCCTTGAAGAAGAACTTGACGGAAGCTGCCAACGTGTCCCCTCTCCACCCCGTCGTCATTACCAAATTCATCCAAGGTGCCCAAGAAATCGATGTCGACGCCGTCGCTCACAATGGCCAAGTCCTCGTCCACGCTGTGTCTGAACATGTCGAAAATGCCGGTGTGCACTCTGGCGACGCCACCCTGATTTTGCCCCCCCGTGATCTCAGCCCCAACGTCATGGACCGTCTCAAGGACATTGCTGATCGTGTGGCCAAGGCCTTTGAAATCACTGGTCCATTCAATATGCAAGTCATCAAGCAAGACGGTGCTTTGGATGGTCAAGAGCCTGCGCTGAAGGTGATTGAATGTAATTTGCGTGCTTCCCGCTCCTTCCCCTTCGTGTCCAAGGTGCTTGGCGTCAACTTTATCGACGTTGCCACCCGTGCGTTGGCCGGCAAGGGCGTGCCCGAGCCTGTTGATCTGATGAAGAAGGAATACAGCTACCAAGCCATCAAGGTGCCCCAGTTCTCCTGGACTCGTCTACAAGGCGCCGATCCTTTCTTGGGCGTTGAAATGGCCTCCACTGGTGAAGTCGCCTGTTTCGGTACCGACAAGCATGAAGCCTACTGGTCTGCCATCCAATCCACCCAAAACTTCCGTATCCCCACCCCCGGCGCCGGCATTTTGCTTGGTGGCGACGATGTGACCGACCAAGATGACTTCTTGCACGTGGCCAAGGTGTTCCACGAACAAAAGGGCCACCCCTTATTTGTGCCTACCAAGCGCGACCAGGACTTTTTGGCCAGCGCCGGCCTTCCTTCCAAGGTGCTGCCTGTAGCCGAAAACGCCGACAACAAGCGCGAGCTCAATTCTCTGTTCAAGGACAACGGCATCGACTTTGTCATGCATCTAGCCAAGTTGCGTGCTCCCGATCAATACGATGAAGGCTACATCTGCCGCCGTGCCGCCGTCGACTTTGGTATTCCTTTGTTGAATGACTCCAAGGTGGCTCGCCTCTTTGCTGACAGCTACGTGAAGAAGTCTGCTGAATTGGCCAACTTGAAGCCAGGCCAACTGCCTAGCGAAGTCAAGCGATGGAGCGAATATGTCGAAACCAAGATCTAGATCTTTTCCTCGCATCCTCCCCATTATCATTTTACACTCAAAATCCATCCATCAAATAAAGTATATTTCATCTATTCACAGCCAATATTTTTTTTTTCGAAATTTGAAGAATGACAACTCGCGCACTTCAAGGCTGACTTTTTGCACAGGTGAGTGCGGGAGCAGAGTTGACCATGATCCAACGTAAAGCCTTGTCAGTGTATAGATTTTTGACTTGTGATGGCGACCTGCCGCATGGTATCCACAACCATGGCCAATTGCATGTCAGCGCCGTCCAACCACTCCGACGTTTTTCTCAAAAAGGGAGTTTTTTTTTTAGCTGGCCTGTTCAATCACCGCGCACCAACTTCTGAGCAGCCTCGGGTTTCCTGGCTTCAGGACCTGAAAAAAAAGGAGTTCCCTCGCTTTACAGTAAAAGCACTGATTACCATGCCGTTTATTGAAAAAAGAGAGTAATATCGCGCTTTTTTTGGATCACACAGTACTAAAAGCGAAGTTGCAGATGTGCAACTACATCCTTTGGGCTCCCAAACGCACGGCAATCCTTTGATCTTCGCAAATCCATTCAGCTGTTGAAAAGCTTGACCTGACAGATAAACATTGTGTTACAGGCAGGGGCTCTGTAGTTGCACAAGCTATGTGAGAGCGGTGAGTTGGCTTGGAAGTTCACAGCATGCGAGTAGAACTCGATGGTCTGGCCGTCTTTGCTTGTCAGCAGCACTTACTTGCCAACCGCATCCTCGTCCTTGGGTGTATCCAGATCTGCCAGCTCCCAGCAAAGCTTCATATAGTTTTGTCACCGTAGCAAACAGGAGAATCCCTCAGGCTGGAATATCCAGAAATCTACGCGGCTCACCTCCAACATGTATCCATTGTCGTCGTACATACAGGTTTGATGGTACCCAGCCATCGTCCATTGCGAAATTTAAGATACCCTCATGTTATTGAAGGTATCTGTTGATGAATGGTCTGCTTCTTAATGTGTTCATGATGGCGGTGAATAATGTTAATGTGTTCTCAAGTGCAATCAGACGCTGTTGTATCTCTTCCTGTCTCTCGCGGAACAGGCGTATTTCATTGCGTAATTGATCGATTGGATCCATGCTCTGATGTCCGCATCTGCCGTCATAGCGAGCCTTGTACGTGCAGCGGGAGCCGTCGCTTTTGATTGCACTGCATTTCTCCAGCTTGCACCCGATATAGCGTCGTCCCCCACACCAGCGGATGCTTCACCAGTACAGCTAACGTAATAAACACGTCAATTTTCGCTTCTTTTACCTAACCCTGTCCTCACCTGCATCCCAAAGTTCAATCGTACCGCCTTTGTCCACAATCGAAAAAGTAGAAGAAGAAAAGAATAAAAAACTGTTTTCAAGCACCCGAGTTCTCTTTGTTGAAAACCTTATTTCCCTTTTTGGAACCGCCCCTGACCGTCACCCAGCTCCTGCATCTCAAGTGGCAGCCGCCTAACGGTGGAAAGCTCAATGTCACCGTAAAGATCGCTATCATCATGGTTGGCACTTACCTCGGTGGTCGTCAGCCATTCCATATCCTCAGCTTTGTCGATGGCAACCCGCTCAACGTCGCCCTCGACAATTTGCTGTATCAGCACGCCTTCCTTCACCACTTTTGCACCATGCAGCCCGGTGGTACTTTCAAAATCTTATTACATCACACCCCCAGAGGTACTTTATTAACATGCAGTGCCATGCTTCATGTCCACTGGTGCTTGGGCGCTGCATAATCTGCTTGTCCGATGAACACAGTTCACGTGCTACACCCACGAAAAGTGCATGCCAGCTTAAATGGAAAGCCAAAGTAGGGGCAAAAAGAAGTATTCAACGCCAACCTTGAAAACATCGACAACATTAACCACCGTCCTTGGTGGCAGCCAGAACAATATCGAACTCGACAACCTCGTCGCCGAGTCTCAGCACACCACTAGCCTATGCCTCTCCTCCATCCTCGCAGATTAGCTCCACCACTTTTCAGTTCAAAGAAAAACACATCAACATCATCTATCGACCTCATCTTAAAAAAAAAAAAAGAGAAAAAAACGGTAGCATCAAAACTTCCAGAACGACGAGCCGGCAGACTTGCCTGGAATCGCAGGCGGTGCGCGGAGACTGAAATTGGCCAACTAAGCTAAAAAAAAAAATGCAAATACTGCACATCACTTGTGAGTGATCGGATCGATGTGAAATTTTGCATGGGTGCGTAAATATGGAAATGATGATGGCAAGGTGTGTACCTAACAGTGCTGAAAAGACCAACCATGTCTTGGTCCAGATGCTTGTAGAAACCTGGTTCACCCACATTTACCAAAAGAAGACATTGCTTGAAAGAACAGTGAAACTGCTGCTCCTATATACAACCACGGTTGACGTGACAGCTTGCGAAGGCGGCACTACAGAGAACACTTTGCCCTCCGTAGAGTACACTGAAAGTAGGTAAGATTTTGGTTCACGATAAATATTGTATTTCATATTAGACAGCTGCAAGATGTTCTCTTTTGGATCAAAGACTGCGCCCTGGATATCATCCCATGAGTCTCTCCTACTACTTCGTTACCCCAGGATAACGTTGAAAGACATTTGATGTCTAGCATAGAATAAATTAATAAATAAGCGAGTGCATAAAATACAAATGGACATTTCAGGCTTGAATCAGCATAGGGTCATCGAAAGCTTATAAAAAGTCGGGTTTATCCAGTTTTTTCTTTCTTTTTTTTTTTTTCACAAAATCTATTACTGCATGCAGCGATCACATCTTCGTGCCCGACCAGAGCGAGATTTGGATGAAGATCTCGAAGAGCTGCAACGTCAGTTTCTTGAATCCGATCAACGCCCAGCAGCCACCCTTGTTCGCCAGGCGCCACCCGCTGTTGGCAGTAATCAAGGATCGACGAAGAAGAAAAGCCTGTTTGCTCAGCAACGTGCCGAAAATAATCATGCCCCTCCCTCTACAATCAAACCTGCCAACACTTTCACTGATCTTCTTGATGAATCAAGGTATACCAGTTGACGAACAAAAGCAGGCGGCGACAGCCTCCAACGATTACTGTCAGAATGCTTGTTCACGCACTTTCTTTTCTTTTTTTTTTCTTAGTGAAATGGATCTGCCAGGGCTAGAATCCGGTGATATGCCTGCACTTGAATCGGCTTCTGATGTGACCATGGACCCTGTGTATGATCCTCACCCTAATCAGCCTCATGTGCCTGCGGCAAAAAAGATGATTGATCTGACTTCCATGCTTGGCAGCATCTTGGGCGAAGTCAAGGAACACACGGTGGAAAAGGTCGAAGCACCAAGCTTGCCTGTACAGACGCAAGGGTTTCCAAAACCAGCTCGTCGTAGCCGATTCAAACAATCCCGGGACAACGTCAATACCTCCCAACAACCAACTACGCCACCCAGCACCGCCACCACGTTTACCGATGAAAACGATAGCCGCATTGCTGCCATGAGTGAGCAGGACATTGAAGCAGCCCAGGCTGAAATCTTGGCCACCCTGAATCCGGCATCCATTGCGTTTTTGAAGAAGATGAAGACCAGCCCATCCTCATCAGCAGCAGCAACCAGCGTCGAAGCGACCCTGCCAACCACCGCCAGCAGCGAGTTAGCACTGCAACAAAATGATGCCTCGGATCTCTGGAGCATGAGGGAAAAGTATTTTTCCCAGGTGCCATTGGAATCAGACAAACTGGCTTGGATGGACGACCGTTTCAAAGACCTGACCAAAGACAAGGACGACCCCAATGCCAAAGACACCGACCCGATTTATCGAAAACTGCGCTTTGACTTGCATGGTCGCGTGATCGACGAGACCACAGCCAACGACCGTGCGCTGCATCATCATGGAGACGAGCCCGATAAGCCTGGCTATACCTTGGCTGAATTGTTTTACCTTGTACGCAGCCAGGTGCCGTCGCAGCGTGCCCTGGTGCTCAAGGTGCTGACGCATATCCTGGAACAGGCTCTCCATCACATCTCAAATGCGGCAGACTCAACCTCGACAGACCAAAAGCTTCAACAACAACAAATCCTGCATGTGTTCCGCCGTGCCGATGTCGCTGCCGTTACCTATTTCCGCTCTGCCCTGGACGATCGCCATTTGATCGTGGTTATTCAGGCTGTAAAAGCCACTCGAGCTTTACTTCAACTAGACCTATTGACCTCACCTTGTGAGTAGTTTTTTTTTTTTTGGGTCAAATTCGAGGCTCACCTGTCTATTTTTTTTTTTTTCAATGGTGGAAAAAGCAAATGAAGACTCTCTTGGCTATTTCAATACGTCGTATGGCCACATCCGTCAACCTGTGCTATACCAACCTCCTACGACGACTAGAACCTGGGTCAAAGCCTTCAAACAGCAGCAACGAGGAGACGATGAGGATGACGAGCGTCACCAAACGGACGCACAACTAGCTGAACGTGACATGGCAGGTGCTCTACTCAAGATGGATCTACTGCCTCGATTACGCTACTTGATGGATGCCAGCAGTGGTTTGCGCAAGGAAGACACCACGTCGATCGAAGGAATGATGGACATCTTGGCGACCCTGTGCAAGATCAAGGCACAGGCGGCTGCAGGAGCTGTGTGGGATCATGGATTGATGACCATGGCCTTGGACTGGGTCGACACACCCGAGCACCAAATGATGGAGGCGCCAGCATCACAACGCTGGGCCGTCATGCGGCTCGTGGTGGCGATGGTGCAAGCTAGTCGCCAGGCGGCTCTTGATCTCAAGGAACGACTGATGCCCTTGACATTCTCTTGGCTGGCGGTCGCGCCCTTGACAAGCAAGGATGGATGTGTGCAACTGGAGGCTGTGAAAATGCTCCGGCTTTTTGCCTGTTATGGTTTGGTGTTACCTACGATGGTGGAACTCCAGGAGACGATGCTGGGCTGGTTACAAGCAACGGCCATGGTGCTCAAACCAGACGCTCAGAGCGCTGGAAAACAAAAGCAGCAACATGACAACGATGATGCAAGTGACGACGCGTTTTTGATCGACCGGGCCTCGACGACCATTGCGTTGATGGAGGTGCTGTTGCACGGCGGAGCTGATCCTCACAAGACGGAGCCAGCTCATGCAGTGGATTGGCATCAAGCGACTTCATATCTGCCTGTGATCATCCTGTGTCTCGAACGTGCGGTGGTGGGATCGATGCTGCATGCCAGCTGCCTGGGCTACTTGGCAACTTGGGCTTCCTATTTGGACAAGTTCCCCAAGGATCGAGAGAGGCCGCTGGCTCAGGTGTGGCAGGTGGTCCAACAACAACAAGTGATGCCGTGCATGCATTCACAACAACCCCTCGACTGTTTGCTATGCAGCTACTGGTGCTTACGGTCGCATCAGCTCACCTTTTCGGTGTCGGCACTCTTGGGTGTGCAGCAAGAGGAGCTGGGCGTTTTGGCCGAACTTGTTCAGCACGGGGGCCAACACGATGACTATTATGGCCGATGGCTTTATTACTTGGATTGGCAATGCACGATGATGAAGAGCCAAGCTCAGACTGTGCAACAACAACAACGTGTGGATGACGTTTTGGTGGGAAAAGCGGTCAGCAGTTTGCATGCAGGTATGATGGAAACGTGGCTTGCGCAGGCGCTATTGCAGGATTGTGTACTTGGGGTCTTGCCTGGTGCCAAGACTTTGGCCTCCTTTTATCTTGGATCGACCTTGATGGAGAGTAAGACAAGTTTGGCAATCAAGAACATGAACGGCAAGCAATTAGACACATTGTGCTATCCGCGCATCACAAGTACCACCATGACCTCCGCCTCCGTCTCCGCCGCCGATGACAAGCTTACCTCCGTGCCCATCAAGGTGACCACTTTCCTGCTTTGTCCGGTGGACGAGCTCTATTATTGGGATAAGTCACGGGTAACACAGCAGCTCCTATTCCAAACACAGCAGCAGCAGCAGCTGGGAACCGAAAATAACGAAAACGATGCGGGTGACCCTCCTTCCAGAAGGACAACACGCTCGATCAATGACCAAATGGCCGAGATTGTGGTAGAGTCGCTTCAGATAGGAGCAGCCATGGACAACACGGATGGACCAGTGCTTCTGGTGACATTGATGAAGATCTTCCTCATTGGCGATCGGGAAGGACAACAACAATGCGACCCGATGGCTCCTTTTGGTGAACTCTTTTGGAACGACAAAGTTGCTGATTGGATCGACGCTTGCATGGATCTGCTCATCGCTCGCCAATGGACGGACCGTCTGACAAAAGATGCTTTGGAAACTGCCTGGGTACAATCGTCTCATTATACACGCCGTGCCCATGTCCCTTTTTACCAATTCTACCAAGGCTTCCTTGCTCATTATGCTTCGGTGTCACTTGGCCACCGAGCGTTTTCTCGACTGGTTGCTTATGTGGCTCAAGTCGTTGGCTCCGATCCAGATTACAAGCATTTATTATTTTCTGATTATGTGGATATTTTACCCTCTTTGCATCGTTTAGGCTACTCTCTTTGAACAATAACAAAAAAGCATCCAACGCAAAAGTTTATTTTATTTGAGAAAAAAAAAAGGGGAGAGACTTGTTGCCATGCTTTTTTCGTCGGTGTAACATTAGCTGCATTACTTTTTTTGGGGGAGATTCAAAATGAAAAAGAGTTCAAGGGAAACAAAAGGGGGGGCAAATCCCATAAGCTATTTTTTTTTTTTTTTTTTTTTGACACATGCATCACAAAAACAGCCCAACCCAAAAAGCTATAAAAAAAAGCTGGGGTTGGTTCTATTTCCATCTCTTTTTTCCGCGCATCTCTGTCACGAAATAAAAATGAATTATTTGCCATCACCTCCTCGGTCGCCCGTGCTATTAAATAGCACAGAACTTGTACTGTGTGGGTCTTGTAACAAAGAGCTAAGTGCTGGTTGGTTTTGCTCTTCTTGCCATACCCGTTGTGCCACTTGCAATCGCTTCCTGACATCTCAAGAATACTGTACTCGCTGCTGGGTTTATGACCGTCATTATAAAGCTCTGAGGCCACGACGTCGACTCTCCAACAATTTCATTCCATCGCCTACCACCAGCACCAGCAGCATTCGTAGTCTAAGAAGCAACTACAGCAGCCATTCATCCAGTCCATATTGACATTCTTTTCAGCAGCCCAACCTTGTTTTTATATATTCGCATCCTTTTAACTCATTCATCCCTT
This sequence comes from Hesseltinella vesiculosa, assembly GCA_002104935.1. Classification (NCBI taxonomy): domain Eukaryota; kingdom Fungi; phylum Mucoromycota; class Mucoromycetes; order Mucorales; family Cunninghamellaceae; genus Hesseltinella; species Hesseltinella vesiculosa. Next base: position 254,202 of record MCGT01000014.1, on the reverse strand, counting down.
CTTCACTTTGTGGCTCAGTCTATTCAAACAAAGAATGAATAAACCTCTGTACTCTTTTCTCAAAAAAAAAAAATAAAAAAACTTTTTTTGCAGCAAAAAAGGGTGAGCAGAAAGACACAAGCATTTTGTTTATTTTTGCGGGACAACTTCCAATTGAAACACAATAACATAGCATTAAAAAAAGGGGGGTGGTCAGCCATGTGGTGGGTGATACTGCATGAAAAGAATGATCATAAAAACCATCAGCCATAGGTAGTACAGCATGAAACACCTGCAGCAAAAATCGGGGTCAAGCGGGCCGGTCTTCGAGAAAAAAAAAAAAAAAGCCTCGTTTTGTTACTGGGTGACGGGTCCATTTCAATGGATATTGTTACAAGCTTACTGAAGACGCTTGAGAAAAAAAATTATAAAAAGAACAATCCATACGTTCTTGTCACCTTTTTTTTTTTTTTTTTTTTTTGGGGGGGGGGTGAGGAAAATTAGAGCAATTTACCAAATCCCTTGGCAGCCTATCACTCTTCCAGTGAGCTTGTCTAATCCCCTCAAGCATGCAAGAATACAGATGACCTATTTTGTTTTATTTTTGCTTCTTGATCGCCGTTTATTGATTGACTGCACAATCATGGGACAAAATACATTTCGGATGATGCCTCGTTTTTGGGGAAGCATGGTTCTCCCACAAACCATGCAGCAAAATGAAAAGGCGATCCCCTTGAAAAACGTCACCCGAAAACCCATATCTGTGCTACCTGCAGCCAAATAAAAAGTGCTTCTTTTTTCTCTCCTTTTGCCTTGATCATTCATTGACCTCTGTTCGATTTTTTGACTTGAGAACATGATCGTCCTCGACAGTCTTCCGAGGCACCAGGCAAAAAGAAAAGTTCAAACCCCGCGCATGGTTGGCTTGAAAGGTTGCCCGCCATTTTCTTTCTGTTCTTTTTTTCCTCCTCTTTTTATCTAAGCTCAAATGGATACTCTTACTCTCCGCGGCACCTTGGAAGGTACGTTAACAGAAGAGAAAGCAGTGTAGTTGGATGGAATAGATGGATGCATCTAAATAGAATAGGGATTGGATGGATGGATGGATGAACTGATTTGCCCCCCCTTTTTTTTTTACCTGCCAATACAGGTCATGGCAACTGGGTCACTGCCATCGCTACTACTGCTGAAGCCCCCGACATGGTTTTGTCTGCCTCCCGCGGTATGATGTCATTATTAAAAAAAACAATCGGCATCGTTAGATCGTGGCCCATCAGCAAAGATCTCACCTTTTTCTCTGATTTTCTTGGGCTGTAGACAAGACCTTGATTGTCTGGCACTTGACTCGCGATGAAGTCAACTATGGCATTCCTCGCAAGTCCTTGGTTGGTCACAGCCACTTTGTGCAAGATGTTGCCATCTCCTCCGATGGCCAATTCGCCTTGTCTGCCTCTTGGGATAACACCCTCCGTCTCTGGGACTTGGCCACCGGCACCACCACCCGCCGTTTCATTGGTCACGAAAACGATGTTTTGTCTGTTGCTTTCTCTGCTGACAACCGTCAAATCGTTTCCGGTTCCCGCGACAAGTCCATCAAGCTCTGGAACACCCTCGGTGAATGCAAGTACAACATCACCGAACACGGCCACTCCGAATGGGTCTCTTGCGTCCGCTTCTCCCCCAACCCTGCTAACCCTGTGATCATCTCCGGTGGTTGGGACAAGGTTGTCAAGGTCTGGGACTTGACCAAGCTCAAGTTGAAGGCCAACTTCAACGGCCACAACGGTTACATCAACACCGTCACCGTCTCTCCCGATGGTTCCCTCTGCGCCTCCGCCGGTAAGGATGGTGTCGTCATGTTGTGGGACTTGAACGAACACAAGCACTTGTACAGCTTGGAAGCCGGTTCCGTCGTCAACGCCTTGACCTTCTCCCCCAACCGTTACTGGTTGTGCGCTGCCACCGACTCCTCCATCAAGATCTGGGATTTGGAATCCAAGTCTTTGGTTGATGAATTGCGTCCTGAATACGCTCTTGTTGGCAAGGGCCGTGCTTTGGCCCCCGCTGCCTTGTCCTTGGCCTGGTCTGCCGATGGTGCCACCCTTTTCTCTGGTTACACCGACAACTTGATCCGTGTCTGGTCCGTCTCCCGCACCCTCTAAGCATTTTCCAATCTCCATCTCCATTTGATTTAGGTTTTCATTTTGTTCTCCTTTATTAAAACCTTGACAGTAGAAAAAAAAAAAAAAAGGCATTGGGTAATCATGGATGGGCTGTTGTCGTGGTATTGGGTGGTTTTCACTTTTAGTGGGCATTGGTTGACGAGGCTGACGTGTTGCTTTTGGTTTCCTTGTGAAGGTGGACGGCTCTCTGGATCAAGAAGCGAGCATGCTTAACTGCACCGGGATGGCCAGAGATAGCAAGTGTTTGTGGAGCAGTCTCATCGTTTGGATCCAAGGGCATGCGCTTGATCTTTGCTTGGCAACGCGCTTCCCAGCGTGCTGTTCCATCTTTCAGCACAAGTTCGGCGAGGTGACGGGGAATGTCGATGGTGACAAGGTCAGCATGAATGGCGGGGTCCGCGCCATGGAGTTGGTCCTTGACCGTTTGCTGGATCATGTCACGTGCAATCTGCACCTGAGTCGCTTCTCCCCTCAGGCTCAGCACTCGTTCTTCTTTGCCATCATCTATGTTGATGGAAAAATGCAAGGTGGGTCAGAAGATACTTTTGATCCTGACGCGGCCCAGGCTATCACCAAGCTATAGAATCTCGGGTAAACAGTCATACCAGGGAGAATAGTAACCTGGCAACCGGCATACTGATGAATCTTCTTGAGGTTGTTGCCTTGCTTGCCAATGATCCGACCGAGCGATTGGCGAGGCACATTGACCGTTGTCATGTCAGAGCATGGCCGTTTGGCAGGCGGCGGTGATGAGCCTACAGGAGAGAGGGTGAGATGACTGACGATCGTCCTGAAGTTGTTCAGAGAATGTTACCCGAGGTCGAAGGGCGTTTTAGTTTATCGGCTATGGCTTTGGCTCTCTTCACGGATTCATTAAAGTCATCGGTTTGCTTTGAAGCCATGGATTGGAAAAAGAAAAGAAAAAAAAAATAGTTTGCCGCTGATAAGGCGAAAAAAAAAAGAAAATGTTCCGGGCGCCGGGCGTGTCTTGTTGGGGAACAAACGGGCGACAAGAGAACACGACTGACATTTCTAAGAATTAAGCACTTGCGATGTATCCCCTGCATTCCACCTCGTTATTTGTGAGGCTATTTGCAACCTCGGTCAGTTAACCACACCGTGCTTCATGAGCTATTGGATAAACGCTCTCGCTAGCTTTATTTTTTTTGCCAGGGATGATGGTCCAATGTCTTTCTAATCATCTGTAGGGAGCAGGCAACCGGAAATTCGATTTCCGCCGATAAGCTCAAACGGTTGGGCAACTTGCACACGACGAGAAAGGATAATGAATCGAAGCTTTGTGAACATTAGTCCCTAATTAGGAGTATACATGGGCAAAAACTAAGAGAAAAGTTTGGAGTGAAGACTACCAAAAGCTCTTGTTGAAGCTTTTGATAATCCAAGTCTTCTTTTGCTGTTTGTGCACATTCTTTTTTTTTTTTTGGTCCACCAGCTTTTTTTTCCCTTTTCTTCTTTCGTTCTTTTTTTTTTTGCCTCATGCTTGTATGCAGTCAATAAGCCATTGAAAATCTGATATCCAGCAATCCTCTCCAATATTTTAAAATCTGACAGAAGGTGAGAAGAGATAATGGCTAAAACTACACACTTCCTAAGCATCATATCCGTGAGCTAGGACGAAAACCCTCCAAATGCAAAAAAAATCGGCCATTCAGGAGAGGGTTCATCAGAAGTGTTTAAATTTCACACTGTGCATTGCGCCAAAACTTGACAGATGGTAAGCATACAATGCTGATATGGTACGCAGACATGATGTTACATATATTTCAAGTAAACCGGGGAGGGTATGTTTTAACTACCAAAGATTATCACCAGGTCTACTGTGCCTGTATGGAACGCTGGCGCTCACAGGGAAATGGAGAGAGCTCACTCTTGACAGCTCCCTTATAAATCATGGACGCGTATAGCAGTTCTTTTGATACACTTGGTGATGAGCACTAGATGCAGGTGGCATGACTGTGGCTACGAAATCTCTCACGGCTTCAAACGATGCCTTCGACGCGTAAAAACTAAATCGCCGGTGTCATTAGAAGTAGAGGCATCCAAGGAAAAAAAAAACTGGTGGTACTAATACTCACCCAGAAGCTAAATGCTCTCCAGTAAAAACATGAAAGGCGAAATGATCTCCCAAAAAAAACCTGGAAGAGAGGGTGGGAGGGGGAGCAGCACCGAAAGCCCACCCCAGAATACTGCACCTGACCCCGTATTTTTTTTTTTTTTTTTTTCACCTATGTCCTGAGGATTCTGTCGGCATAATCAACATTTTTTTTTTCAATATGCCTGCACTCTGCTTGTATATCAACATGCCTTGGCGTTATCAAAATGCTCTTGACTAGTTTTTTTTTTCCCAAAATCAGCTCAGCCTGTTTACTGAAACAACGTGGCCTGTTTGATCAACCTGATTTGAGTAGTTTTTTCTTTCTTGGGCAGCTTTTGTGTCTTTCAGGAGAGATTTTGGTTTCTCTCTCACTCTCTTTTTTCGTCAATCTCTATTCCTTTGTATGCCACCTTTTTTTTTTTTTTTTTTTTTGCTGGTGCTTAATGTGTCGTTTGAAGCTAGAGAGGGATTTACCATAATACCACCATGTAACTAGCACGCAACATCCCAAGTCTATCCAATGAACTGATTTTTTCCTTCTTCGCTATGCAGAGATCGTGTATTTGTCACAAGGTAATGCGCACCAACATCCTTTTTTTTTTACTTTTGGCACATATTACTTTTTTTTGCTGCGCACTGTCACGTAACGGACTTGAGCAGAGTGGTCAGACAGCATACCTGGATCCTTGTTGGCTGGTCATAACAGCCTCTTTTCTAGCTCTCTTTTCTTCAATACCATTTTCAGGCTACGCGTCAATTCCATTTTTATTTTCTTTTACAGCCATTGCCTTCATCCAACATACCATAGCAGGATGTGGCGGAACAGTTGTGGCGTCTGGCAAACTCTCGCTATTCTCCGCCGACGTTTCTTTCCCGCCCGTAGCTGATTGCTTACGCTTTCTTTTTTATTTTTCCCTTACGATCAAGCCGGTGGTAGTCGGCTTATTTTCATATCTGTCGACAGAATATATAGTCAAGAGATGCGTTCCGTCAAGCATTTGCATGACTATACGCGTGTATGATTTATTTAGGAGTCGTTGGGCGGGGGGGGGGTTATCAGAAGAATTGGATTTTCGGACTGCGCATAGGCCATCTCATCAGCAAAAATCTCAGACGTTTGCCATTGTGATCATTTCTTTTTTCATTGAAGAGTGAAAAACTTTTTTTTTTCAAACTAATTCATAAGAATCCATCATACATAACGTGCGGTCCAGCTTGCTTTGTCTCCTTTGCCAGGTCGGCCTGCATTGGTCATCGGTTACCGTGAATTGCCCATGTGCCTGAAAAGATGAGTTGAAACTCAGCATCAGCAAGAGGGCCCTTTTTTTTTTGAAGAACCTCCCCTTTTTTTTTCGTTTACGCCTTTTGTTATTCCTATTGTCATGGCCAATCAAGATAGCTATGACTTGGGGAAGCAAGTATATTTTGACTCTACAGAACAGCCATCATTAAAACTATGTTCTCATGCAGAAGGGGTAAGTGGCATCTGCTCCTTGTTTCTCTCCCTTTATTTGGCTGAACTCACAGACACAATCTTCATTTTTAAATACATTTTTTACAATCGTACAGATATGCGTTGGTAAGTTATGTGGCATGAGAGTTGAATTCCATGAGGATGGGTGACCTGATTGATCTTGTTTATATATCGGCGATGTAGGAACTTGTGGGCGCTTACTGAACTACCCCTCCACGTCCGCCAACAACAGCGCTGCCACATTATCACCGCCTTCAGTTTCGCAAGGTAAAAAGAAAAGAGAGACAGAGACATGCTAATGATAATCTTGATTCGTTCATGTTTGTAGCAATGAGCACTGCAAGTAAACTGGAGCCCTCCACGGCGGCGATTGGTTAGACGTCCATGAAAAATAAGAAGCTTTGGCTTACTTTGTCTCTATTTCTTGTGCGGTAGATTATTTAAGCAGCTTCAACTTGAACCTGGGCGGTTATGATTTTGGATCACAGATGGCTAGTCTAGAATACGGGTTCTTGGGTGACATGGTACAGACACAAGGAGATCCACCCACAGCTCTGAATTGGACGCCATCGAATCAGTTCAACATCAGTTACAACCAGCCGAACATACCCAACGTGGCGGAAGTCAATGGCCTGCTGCCTTCAGCTGCGTCTACCGTCTCGCCTACTACTCTTGCACCAGCCTCCATCCCAGCCCCGAGCATGCCGGATGCTTCCACCGCTCTCCATCCAACGCTTTTTGCCCCTCCCGCTACGCCCGCTACGTCACTTGCCTCGTCGACCCCTCTGTCCTTGGCAGCTCCGCTACCAACACCTACTACCTCCTCAGCCACACCCCCATCCACCGTCTCTCCTATTGCCCCATCGCAAACACCCATTCCTGCCCGACGGTCCTTTCCTAAAATTGCCATTGACAAGCCTTTTAATTATGCAGAAGGCTTCCATTACCTGATTCAATATGTTCAAAAAAAGTACGGCCTGCATCACATGGTGTCACTTGTTGACTGACCCCTCTTTAGTATGAACAGAGTAGATCTCATGCGCATCAGTCGTGCATTGGCAAAATTCCGGCCTTCCTTTTTGGTACTTATCATGAATTTGACGGAAGAAGATTTGATCTTCATGGAAAAATGCATCCAGCGGACTCTCTTGGTAAGTTTTTGGCCAGGTTGAAACGAAGGGGAAAGAAGGGGCTTGATGACGGAGGGATGCCAAAGGGGTTGATAAAAGGGGTATGGGGGAGATGGAAAGGTGGGATGCAGCAAGGTTGACCAGTTTTTTTTTTTTTTTTTTTTTTTTTTTTGCTCTTAGGAATACGAGAAGCTCATCAATTTTTCAGGTACGCCGACGGCGGTGTGGCGGCGCACGGGCGAAATTTGCCTTCTAGGCAAGGAATTTTGTTTGCTGACGCAGTGGACCAAGGAAATGATCTTGAACAAGAAGACATATATCTACGAGGCAAGTGCTTTTTCTTGGGGGGTAGAGGGAAAGGATGCATCGGTCATGGGTCAGGGTTTTATTTGTTTGCGGTAGAGAACGGTGAAGAGTTGACATGCATGGTTCTGTGCTTTTTTCTGGGAACAGGGAAAAAAGGAGAAGACTGACCCTATTTGTCTTTTATTTGGTTTTTTAGTTGATGGATTGTGCCTCAGCGGTAGAATACTGGGAAAACTTCTCGAGACATGCCTTTGACAATACAGACACGTCGCGGTATTACAGCTGTGTGTTGCTGTCGCCACAAAACAAACCGATTCCTTGTACCTTTTGCTTTATGATCAAGCGTGATATTTTTGATTTACCAAGTGTCATTGTTGGCAATGTAAGTAGCAGGCTCAATGAGAAAGGGAAGAAAACAAACATGCATCAAAAACTCATCAACCCTCCTATTTTGCTGGTGTGGCGGAAAAAAAAAAGTTTCTCCCGATCCTGAGTTAGCATCTTGCCGGACACTTGAACCCTTCTTACCGCGTTTTTTAACGTTTGGATTGTGCACATGATATTGGCTTTGTAAATAGATCTATGGTTTATAGGAATTGAATAAATAAGGCTTTATTGCTCATATGGTAGTAAAAAGAGACAAAGAGACTCGGTGACAGACAAAACAAGAGGAAAGATGGTGACAGAATAAATAGGTACACAGAATGAGTTCCGGGATTGGGTTTGGAGGCGGATGACATCATTAGTTGCCGTGGCCCTTCTTTCCCTTGCCTTTGTGTTCATCGCCTGCTTGGCTGTCGTCGGCACCGCCGCCGGTGGCTTCTTTTTCATGCGTGCAGCCAGAAGTGCCCACCACGCACCAGTCAATGTCAATGACTCCCACTTTAGGATCAGCTAATTGTTGAAATAGGTGAGGTGTAAGGTCCAGCGAGTCTATTTTAAAAAAAAAAAAAAAAGGAGGCACGTCATTAATGAGCCGAGGTTTTTTTTTTTTGGACGAACTCGTGCCGCGTCTTCCTTGTATAGCAATTGTTCACTTACTGGATGTACATGTGGGACAAGCATCAGTGATGGTGGCTAGTATAGATTTATCACCATGTGTAATCTTGACTTGTTGGAAGCACCAGTCACTGGTTTTGTCTTGATTCCCATATCGGTCGGTACTCTAAAAAAAGAAAAAGGTCAGCTTTGAGATTGGGTGGGCGGGGGACAAGCTTTTTCCATACCAAGGCTACAATTTTGCTTTGATCACTTTCTTTGTAACCACCACAGGCGCCTAAAAATCAATGAGCCATCTTTAGAACAATGAATGACTCCCTAAGAAAAACAACAACTTACCAGCCGCACCACCTTCTGTGGCAGGGTGGAAAAAGGTACCTTGGCCTTTGAACAGACCCGTCAATTTCTTAAGTGAGCCGGTGATCCCATTTACGACACCTCGTCTTTCAATAGGTACAGCTTGAACTAATAAAGCATACAGAGCAAGAGTAGCAAGGAATAAAAATGTAGCCCGCATTTTTTTTCTGTAGAGATTTTGTAGAAAATGAGAAAAAAAGAATAAAGAAAAACAGAGTTGGTGAGCCACTTAATTTATAGCCAAAAAAAAGACATGTTGACATGTGTAATGGAAAGCAAATTGGATCAATCCTGATTTGACAGGAGGAAAAAAGGGATAATCATAAAGCGAGGGGGAGGAAAAAGATTGCAACAAAGAAAAAAAAAATAGGAGGGTGCGCAGCAAGTAGGCTGGCAAGAGTGCCAGTCTACACACACTTCTAATCACCGCCACTTCCAAGCCAAAATAAAAAAAAATAGGAGACGGGTTGCTTTTAAAAGGAATCGGAACAGTGGAGTTCAAGGGATAATAGGGGAAACTGACATGCCATTTTTTGATCAGCATGTAAACAATCGTCATTTTGCAAACCTCTTTAAACAGGACCTATCTTTCAAGGAGTGCCAGTTCCAAGTCCGCTTCATGCACCCACAAGCTCCATACAAAAGAGCAAGCCTTGTGCTTTTCATATGACCAACGTGGTCATTTCATTCCATTTGATTCGGATCGTCGTGGATGTGATTTCTTTATGAAAGTGTTGGAACTAAAGAAAGGAATAAATCACCGCCAACGTCTGAGCAAGGGTCACGTTCATGCAGGTTCTCTCTACGCTTTTTTGTTTGCACATCAGTGATCGTTTATAGTCAGTTTATCAGTTTTGCCCATGGGCACAAACAGTAACAAAAAAAAAACCTGTTGTGGAGGTTGAGGAGAATGATGGAGGAAAAATGCAAGCGATCATTCTTCCTTGCAAAAAATGCGTGAACTGAAAAATCCGAAAATGGGGAATGGCAGTCCATTCTGATTTGTCGAGTTTTGCGCTTTGTGCGACGCTCACTTTTTCCCTGCCTGCCTCGTTCTTTTTTTTTTTTTTTCTTTTTTTTTTTTTTTTTTTTTTTTTGTACATGTGATACAGTTATTGATGGCGGATCCTTCCAAAGTCGTAGGAAAGTGGTCCTTTCCGTTATCTCCATCTCAACCATTGTAAATGCTATAAAGGATTAAAATGGAGGGGCGGCAAAGCGGCAAGGTGTTGTTTTTTCCTTTTTGTTTGCTTACAATTTTTCCCTATAGCTCGGATCAATCCACACAAACCATCACCATGGTAAAAAAGACAAAAAAGAAACAGCAAAGGCGACGTGTTGGAACGGAAGAGCTCACTTTATGAATGTAGATGTCCCCTCCACAAAAGGAAGATTTGGTCTTATCGTCGCCAGGCTCGCCTCTCACTTCCACTACATCACCACCCACCACACCGTTTCAACATCTCTCCACTGCTGAGACTCACCGTATGGATCAGTTTGATCCGTTCAACAGTGAATCTTTTCAGCAAGAAGACTTTGACAATCTGAGCAACCTGCTTAGCCGTGAATTGTTGGAAGATGTGGAATCGGCGTCCAGCTTGCCATCCCCACAGCCCTTGAAAAGGTCCTTACCCCATCCTGCCATCCTGTCTACCAGTAGCAGCAGCAGCACCAACACCAACCATTCCCCTCTGCCACCTCCCCCTTCTTCTACGGCGTTCTCGTCTCATCGCCCTGCCAGTACCAGTCATTCGTACTCTCCTATTATCAACACCATCAAAGATACCTCAACCTTGACCACGGCATGGTCCAACCATCGCCTGGACACAACCACCTGGACCTACCCACCCAGAAATGTCACCACCGTTACTGCTGTACCTACTGTCTCATCACCCCAGCGAGCTAATGACACCCACTGGCATCGGTTTGATCCCTATGGCAGCGAAGCGGAATTCGACCCTACATTGCCGCCTGACCAACCCGACAACTTGCCATCTTCTCCCTTGACCAACTTCGTTGTTTTGGCTGGCTCGGGTCTGGCAGCACACGCACCACCGCTATCGCCCAGCACCACCGAAACCTTGGCCACCACCCAGATCATCCACCAGCTTATGACTTTACTCCCAGAGAAATCCGAGCAAGACATTGCCCAGACCCTGGCTTCCTGCGACTATGATCTGGAGCGCACCATGGACGACCTCTTGGGTGCCTCAGCCAACCGTCCGTCGTACCTGTCTCCACGTCTGAAAGCCGCGCGCTCGTCTCTTATGGCCACCCCTCCCTCCACCCCCAGACGTCGTCAAGTGTGTCGTCATTACCTCGCGGGCGAATGCTATCGCAAAGATTGTTGGTTTTCTCACGATTTAGAGGTCAAACCATGCAAATTCTGGTAAAGGGAAAGCAATAGGAAGAGGCGCGCATGCTCATTTTTCTTACATCAAAAAAAGGCTACAGGGATCCTGTTTAAAAGGCAATACCTGTGAATTCTCCCACAACATCCAGGTCCAGCCTCAACCGCAACAACCTGCCCGTGAAGAGCACCTGGCCATTTCTGCCCAACAACCCACGGTTGCCGATTTTGCCGTGATCATATCCAAATCTAATAGAAAATCTCGAAAACACAATAAAAAAGCAAAAAAATAGCCCTCCCAAAAGTGATGTGCATGGTGAGTGGTTTACTGATGGGTCATGCAGGTAGGATAAAAAGGTGATCTATGGGGACTGTACAGAGTGTTTGAGGAGAAAGGGGGTGGGTGGAAACGTCTTATTCATAAAGATGGGCTTGGACGAAGTCTTCGGCTGCTTTCATGCCCTAAGAAAAAGACAAGCGTTAAAATGATGTGTTGGCTGTGTTATTGTTCTCCTACTTGATCGTGACAAACAGCACCAACAACAGATTCAAAAGCCTTGGCCTTGACACGAGAGACGCCATGTCCTTCGGGCTATTGAAAATACCACAACGGGTTAAAAACAACGCTGGTTTAGACAAGATCTCTACTTACAGCAGTAAATCGCAAACCATCGTTTAAGCCAAGGGTGTCGAAGCGAGTGGCTAAATAGACTTGGTCAAGGTATTTGCTGGCTTGTTCCTTGATCTCGATGCTAGAGGCATTTAGGCCAAGGGTTTTGGCGCTGGCGCTAAAGACATTCAAACGAATGACTTGGCTGCCGAGCAGCTGTAAGCGATCGTTGGAGCCTTCTTTGCCGTGTAAATAGGATCGATGCGTCAATGCTCGTTGTAAAATGTCAGGCGTCTTGAGATCGAGATGTAATTTGGCGGCCGCTTCATTGGCATTAAAGGCTTTTGTGGACAACAATCGCACTATAAAAACAAATGGCATGGTGAGCTTCCTTTGAGTCATCATAATGGCATTCTTCCAGGGCATCCAAACAAATGAAAATGATGTTCTTGTTTACCTTGGTATAACTTTTGACAAGTAGTGGGCCGAAACATGGTGGTGAAAAAGAGGTTGAAAACAAAGAAAAGGGCAAGCGGTATTATTTTTTTTTTTTGGTAAGGGCCGGGTGGGCTCGGACGGAGGCTTTGCAATGATCGGGCCACCAGCCCTTTCTGAGGACAGCTTCCAAGTAAAATCCTGTGATCCGTGATTGGTACGTAGGCTGAATCTGTGATTGGAATATTTCATTGGTTCAAATTCAGAAGGAAGAAAAAGAAAGAATCGTCTTTTTATTTCTCCATTCTTCTTTCTTATATTCTTTTTAAACATGTTCGAAAAAGAGGCAAAGGGATCGCCTACTGCTTCTGTCAAAGACTACTCAGCTGGTGAAAGTAAGTTTTGGTTTTGTTTGTTTATTTTTTTTTGTCCTACGCCACACCCATTTACCCTAATTAAGAAGAACAGGATCTCACTTCCTTTCTTTATTTTAGGCATCGTTGAAGACCAAGAATCTGTGCACTTCAATCATGGTGGCATTGATCGGGAAAAACAAGGCTCAAGTTTCCTTGCTTACTTTAACGTTGTGTGTGTTGGTAAGTTTCGGGATTGCCAATGAAATCAAGCTAACCTTTTTATTTTTTGTTGTTGTCTAGTGGCTGGTACAGGTTCCTTGTCGCTACCGTAAGCTCATTCTTGATTATTGCACACACGTACTCAATTGACCCTTTCTTGTAACCCAATAGATACGCTTTGAAACAAGGAGGCTGGATTGGTAAGAAGGAGCCAAAAGAAGGCGATGATGTGACTCACAGCACAAAAAAAAAATATGCTGAAAAGGGGATGTGCGGACGATGAATTTTTTTTTTCTTCTTAACCTCGAATAGGTTTGTTCATCTTGATCTTGTCTTGGCTATTCTCATCTTGTAAGGTGTTTTTTTTGGCTCGTGGGAAAGGAGATCTTATTAGCACGTGGATATTTACCCCTCCTTACTTTCCCCGCATTTTTTTTTCATAGACACGGGTGTGATTTTGATCCGATGTTTGTACCACAATGGCAAGACCCGCTTGTCTTCTTACTATGAAGTGGCCGAAGATGCCTTTGGTCGCGTGGGCTACTGGCTGGCCTTCTTTTTCACATTCATCATCCTGCTTGGTGTACCCACGGTGTACATGATGCTTGCCGGCATGAATCTCAATAGCATTGCTCAAGGCTCATCCGCTGAATTGTCGCCCGGACTCTGGACCGTGATTTGTTGCGTCATTGTCAGCGTCCCCTTTGTCTTTTTCAAATCTCTCAAGGAAGTTGGTTTCTTCAGTGCCTTTGGCACCTTGGCCACCTTGATCACCATCCTCATCTTCTTGGTTCAATCTATCCGTGATCAAAAGAACCACCCCAATGTCCATCGAGACAATGTCATTTGGGACCAATTCCCTGTGGCTCTCAGCTCCATTGTCTTTTCCTTCGGTAAGGGGCCCCAGCGGCCAACAAAAAAAAAATCACCGAGGCCAACACTCAAACCCCCCCTTTTTTTTTTGATCAGGTGGAAACCCTGTGTACCCCCATGCTGAAGCTGGCATGCGTCGTCCTCAAGACTGGAACAAAGTGGTCATCAGTGCCTTGGCTACATGTATGGTTATGTACATGTTGATTGCTGTGCCTGGTTATTACATTTATGGCTCGGATGTTAAGTCACCTGCCTACGCCAGCTTGCCAAGCAGTGGAGCCAAGATCGCTGCTGAAGTGATCATCACCATTCATGTGATCCTTGCCACGCCTATTTTGCTCACGTCCTTGGCCTTGGATCTGGAAAAGATGTTTGGTATCTCGACCTTCAAATTTTCGCGTGTTGTGGAATTTTTGCTGCGTGTGATTTTGCGTTTGTCCATGGTGGTGGTGGTGGCTGTCATTGCTATTTTCGTGCCGGACTTTGGCGATTTCCTCAGCTTGCTTGGCGCCTTTTCCAACTGTGCCCTGGTGTTGATGTTCCCTGTGATCTTTTACTATAAGCTCACTGGGGTCCGGAACAAGGGCATTTTTGAATTGATTGTTGGTGCTCTGATCATCATCCTTGGCATTGTTGGTTTGGTAAGTTTGCTGCTGCACTGGCATGGCCTATGCTGAGTTCTAATCGCGATTCCCTTTTTCGTAGATCTTTGGGTCCAAGAGCTCTATTGAATCCTTGATTGGATTTTTCCAAACTTACAACAAGTAACTCGCTTGTTACTCGTCTTTTAGAAGCGCACAAAAAAATACCCTATTATTTGTGTAGAAATGTTGAACCAAAACAAAAATAAATCGGCTGTAATTCTAGTTTCCTCTTTTCCAATGACACCTTTTTCAAGTGACACACACATGTGTGCTCATTGATCTGCGGAGCTTAAATGTAATGGAAAGGATTTCAGAAAGGCAGCTGTTATCTGATTGGCTACATTTGCTACTTATTTTTTTCTGTGATCAAACTAGATCCAGCCTGTGATAGCAAGTTAGTGCGTAGGTGAAGGGTAAAAGTGGTCAGGACGGCCCATATTTAGCTTAGCATTTCATAAGAGAAATTAGTTGGTGAGTACCACTCTAAACTCTGTTTTTGCGGGAAGGATGGAGTGACACGAAATGGATGATGGCCTTGATGCAGAGAAAAATTAGGGCGAAAAAAATAGGAGACTCAAAAAAAAGGAGCTTTCAGGGAGTTAAGGAGAAAGACAGCTTGGAAGTAAATAGAAATAATAATAATAAGGGGATCAGCGGACCCACACATACAGTTTTTTACACACTCACACTCTTCTTGTAACCTGTAAAAATACAGTACCAATACAGTGTTTCTTAAAAAAAGTTTCGTGGCTGATCTTTGTGCTTGATTGGCTGGGCTAAAAAAAAATAAAGCACAGAGCAAAAAAAAAAAAAAAAAAAAAAGTGACACATTTTGCTCTCTTGTTCCCATATATTTTCTTTTTTTCCTTGCATTCTCCAGATTCTATTTGTGTTTGCTTCCATTTATGTTATGCTTGTAAATGATGCCGCCTTTTAATACGTATGACCAACAACATACAAATGCTTCTCGCCCTTCCACCGACATGAACCCTACTTTACGACGACATCTCTCCAGCTCAGATGCTGTGTCGGTCGACCTTGGCAGCTATCGACGATTTGGTTCATCACGACAGGACAAGGATAAAGCACATCAGCAGCCCTTATTATCAAACGCAACGCATCGCTGGCCATTTCCATTTTCCATCCTTCAACCTCATCGAAAATATCGACATCGACCGTCCTGGCTGAAATGGCTATTACTGCTCCTTGGCCTCCTCTTTCTCATTGGCTATGTTCCCTTTTTCAGCTTTGTCAATCAAGTCCCTACTGTGGAAGAACCTAAAACCCCTCATCGACATGCCATGCCCGATCATGCCAATTCTCAACATGCATACCCCGATACCACCCCCGTCCGCGATCAAATCGTGCTCTACCGTATCATCGGCAACGACCTCCCTCCTCGACATAAAGAAGGTCAGACCCTGTCCAACCTCCAGTTTATCCTCGACCACGAACCTTCCTTCCCCAACACACGTAAAATCTTCTTACTTAACCGTATCTCCAACCCCGCCAACGAAGCCACGATCATCCGCCTCCTTGACCTATATCAGCAAGAATACGTCCGCCTCCCCTTTGAAGAAGACATCTACAAACAGCTTGACTTCCGCCTTGAACAGTTTCCCGAAGCCGACTTTTTACACTCGGATGACTATCGCCGTTACAGCAAAGTATCCAAGCTACGCATCCTCGACTTTACCTATCATGACAAGAACCTTTATGCCATGAACAACGTAAGCCCTCCATCCAAAAGGAGCAACCAGACAAGGAAACAGAGTGGATGTTTATAACCACTTTTTTTTTTTTTTTTTCATCATCTTCAGAATGGTGGACGGAATACCGCGATTGAGCATGCTAAATCCTTACCCAATGTCAAGTGGATCATGCCATTTGACGGCAACTGTTTCCTCAGCGCCAATGCATTCAAGGAAATCACCACCCAACTCGACAAACACGGCGATGCTACCAAATATTTTACTGTACCCATGGCCCGTCTCTTGGACAACAGCGTCTTGTTAACCAGCTCAGACATCCGTCCTAAAGCACCAGAAGAACCGCAAATCATCTTCCGCCACGACGCTGACGAAACCTACAACCTAGACATGCGCTATGGACGACGAAGCAAGGTAACCATCCACCTCTTTTTCGGAAAGACCGGGCTTTGCTTGTACCTACAAAAAAAATAGGACTCAACTTGTTTTATTGGCTTAGCTGGAGCTTTTGTGGACGCTGGGTGCCTTGCAAAACCGCCACTTGAATCGCCCAACGGTGCCTTGGGAGCCTGTGGAACGGCCTTACAGTCCGGACAAGGGCAATTTCCGCACCATCGGCTGGGTCTTCCGCCTCTTCAGTGGTAACCCTCAGCAGGAAGAAAACAAAAAGGAAGCAAGCTCCATCCGCGCTTTCAACCGCTTGCTGGCCATCCAGTCTTACCTCGACAGCCTCGACGAATCCATCGCCCGCCGTGATTTCCACCAAGAAAAAATGTTCCTCCTCAATGAACGTGCCATGGCCAACAAACGCTACGACTACTGGAATACCAACAAGGGGGTCACTGGCATCGTCGACGAACTGCTGCGCCGCGCCGACACCATTGTCCAAGACTTACATACCTATTATCCCTCAGTCGTTGGTAACGTTGCCTCGACTTCCCATCAGGACGACCTGCCTAGCTCCTCCACCTCCGACCCGACCCCACCACCACCTGCCATCGATCACACACCCACGCCTGAACGTCTTGGCGCTCTCTCCCAAAACGTCACCATCCTGACCGTTGCCCATTATTTTCTCGGAAATGAACACTATGGCAAATTGGCCGCCAACCTTGTCCGTGTCCACTTGCTCGAACAAACCGCTGTCACCGAAGAAGACGCGTACTCAACGGCAAAACGGGTACCTGACGAAAGTCATCTGTTGGACTTTTTATCCGATCAAGGCTACTCCTTCCCCAGCCTTGGTCGGTTCTCCACCGTCGACACCACCCCACGCCATCCGCTCGTCCGCTCCCCCTCCTCCTCCTCTCCCAGCCACCTGCTCAGCACCTCTGATCTTACCAAAACCGACCTGTCCTCTCTGCTCGACTGTATCCGACTGCTTCGCCGGATGCAGATGCTGACCCACAAGGAATACATCTACGTGCAAGCCATCGCTGCCGACGTGTTGGAATACTTGATCACCTCACCTGCCGGCATCCACCTCGCCCAAATGGCCGACCACCGTGGTGTGCTGTACGACCTGCAAGTCACTTCGCTTGCCGCCTTTACCGACGACGTCCGCCTCTTCTTGCGTGTCGCCAATCGCTGTCGCATGCGCATCGGCAAACAATTCACCGAGGACGGCGCCCAGCCTTTCCAGGAACAGCGCCTCCACTCCATGCTAGCCCAGCCCTTGATAGAGACGACAGAGACTGACGATGACAGCGCCTCAACGCCGCCCTGGCAAGCCTCCTTCCATTATCAGAGCCTCAACCTGCAGTATTGGACATCCCTGGCTCGTGGGATCCAAAACATCGGCATCGGCAATGACATCTGGCACTTTACGTCCGAGAACCAAGCCTCGATCTCGCACGCCGTCACCCGGTTTTTGCAACACTATGCCCTGCACGACTGGCAATCGGACCATGACCGGGCCTGGGCGCATTCTCGTTTGCGGCCGTTGATGATGATGGCACACAACTGTTTCCAAAGAGCCACCCCACTTACCACCCGGGACGAACAGGATCGCCAGTGGATTGACCATGCCATGGCCCAGGAGGTCTTTGGGCACCCATTCATTTATGATCAAGATTTGACAGCCTATCAAGACAATCAGGGCGATCTCGTGCAGTTTTTGTTGGACGATCAAGCCAAAGGCCGCCCCATTGTCCCACCTTTTTGGATGCTCAGCACTGTAGTATAGAATTTTTTTTCCTCCCCCTTTTTTTTAGAATCATTTTTTTTTTTTTTTTAATTTCATTTTTATTTTCTGCACTTCCCCCCTGCTCCCCATTAATGACGAGTGTGCAAAAATAAATAAAGGACCCAAAGTGTTTGCATATTATCATTTCATCGTCATTGGAAAAAAAAGATGGAAGTTATTTATTCTATGGAGGGGGAGAGGAAGAAAAAAAAAAGAGGCAGGAGATTAAGAGGAGGTCGGGTCGGTGTCTTTGAAGAGGGTGTCATTGGGGTTAGCATTCTTGACGTACCACTCTTCGACAGAGCAAACCCACGTGATTTCGTGCTGACCAAACCAGCCGGTACGTTCCTTTTTGACTCTGACGAACTGATGACGGTCTTTGAGGATGGTAGCCGCAGTGGATTGCATTTCGTTGGTGACGGCATAGACGTGGGTGAGACCTTGTTGGTGGGCCCAGGCAAGCGCGCGGTTCATCAGCAGGGTGCTCAGGCCACAGCCTTGGAATTCTTGCTTGACAGCCAGGCGCTGCAATGAGGCAGTATGGGGAGCGTGAGCTTCAGCCACCACGCGGGGGTTTTGATAAGGATCGAATTCGAAAACGTGTGGTACGGTCAGGCCGTAGCGACCACAGAACAGCTGGCCCATCTTCTTCCAACCAGGTGTCACCCGAGGCCGGCGGTCGTACTGCGTTTCGGTGTACTGCACCAACCCCACCATGCCACAGAGTTGGTTGTCCATCTGCAGGACCCAAAAGTGTGATTGTGTGGGTGGTTCCCGAGGTCGGCGCACAGTCTCGGTAGCTGGCTTGGTATCTTTATCAAAGGTGACCCGCTTCTTGCTGGTCTTTGCGGTTTTTTCGTCATTGTCATCGGTTTCATCGGCATCGGTTTCGTCATTGGCAGTGGCGCCATCGGACACCACATGTTCTTCTTTGATGATATTCATATAGTCGATCTCTGGGTCGTGCAGATCGTTTTGACGGCCATGTTCAATCCGGTCCACCGTATCCAGGCGATCGGTCAATACAAACAGGCCAGCAAACGTGACAATCACCCAGGCCACGGTCACAAATATCTTGGCAGCAGTAGCAACCCAGGCGGGGAATGGCATCCCTTCCAAGATCACCGGTATAATCCCCAGTAAATAGGCGTACATGGCGACCCATCCCATCCAAAACAATGGTGATTTGAGCTTTTGTTTGACGCCATTAGGGACCAGTGCAAAGTAGGTGCTGTAGAATAAAAAGTCAACTTGATCATGATCGCTGGCTCGGTACGATCGAAGCGTTAGCCTTGGTGCGCTCGATCCAGTTTCTGATGCTGGCATTGGATATCGAGAAAAAAAAAAAAAAAGATCGTTTGGAGAGCGAGGAAAAAAAAAAGAGTGGGGGGGGGGCACTTTCAAAGCCCTCCAACTGCAAAAAATGTTGGCATGCTTCGAATTTTTTTATTTTATTGTGTGGTTGTTGAGCAACAATAGTTTTTGGCTGTACCACTGCCTTAGCTGTGATGAGCTTTCTTGTCCAGATTTGAATACTAGATTAAAAAAGATGAATTATGTTGCAAACGAATGGGCGTGGAGCACATTACATTCTTTTTCGGTCTCGTCCAGTCGTTGCAAAAAATCTTGACCCATGCTGCTTACGCCTGACTGTGAGTAGTTCATAATGCCTCGTAATCTAATTTTGAATGACTGCGCAGCCGTACATTCAGACAAAAAGCAGGTCAACCCAGGGCATTCCCATTTTGCGTCTGCTTACAGATTCCAAAACCGTTGCCAGTTCTGGCACTTCGACCACCTCGAGTAATTTGTGGCCAAAGATATAAAAGAAGGGGCACAGCAGGCGATAATCCACAGACATTGGACTGGCGTCCAGCGCGTTCCTCACCCGATTACCAAATGCCTTGGGCAGTTCCATCTGGATCAATGTTCTAAAAAAAAAAAAAAGGCGGACGAGCTGATCAGAGCCTGTGTCGTGTCGGTTTTGCTACCTACTCTTGATCTTCCACCCTAGAAACATAAAAACCAATAAGATCGATCTTGTCATTGTCTCTTTGCTGTCATCTTACGTGAGCTGGAGTAATGCTTTGGACAACCAGAATGGCATTTCCAAGCGGGTGCCTTTGGGGACCTAGAAATGAAAAGAGATCGAGTTGAGTTCATGGAGCATGATGCATGGGAAGCATGAGCTTTACCTCTGTTTCATCACCTGTCAAATTCACTTGAGCCCCTATGGTATGTTGAAAAATACATGGTATCTTCTGTTGCCGTGAAATAAGAGAAGGGTGTTGGCAAGGTGACAATCGGGGGGGGGGTTATGTGGCAGGCTTTGTTTGTTGCGCTGGAACTTACGGTATACTCTGCAAGAATAGAATCTACATCATAGTATTCATCGTTTTCCATCCTTCAAGGTCAATGCAGGTGAGAAAGGAACAAAGATCAACAAGAAAAAGAAAAAAAAAATCAAGAGTATCCAGTTTTTTTAAAAAAACACCGCGCCTGGCAAAAAAAAAAAAAAAAAAAACGGGCGTGTCGCATTTTTTTTTGGTGACCAACAAGCGTCGCCATGGCTAGCTGGTGATGCCTATGACATGTCTTGCAATCGTTGCTACTCTGAAGGAAATGAAGGGGTTTAACCAAAATAAAGGCTGGAATGCGACTCGCGCTTGTCTCCTTGATGACCTGACTTGCCTTCGTGACCGAAAAAAAGCCCTGCTCTTCCTCCGTCGGAAGAAGAACCGCATGAGTTTTTTTTTTTTTTTTTTCTTTCTGAGGTCTTCCTTTTTGTTATGTTAATTTAAACACTGGACATCCATAATGTTGAAGTGTGTTTCTCGACCTCATCTAATCACCCTTTCGCGCACAAGTCTTTATTGTTACCGCCAGACGCCCTCGGCCTTCACTCGTCAGTACACATCTGCCTCCAAGAAAATCTATGCACTTCCATTCAAGTTCCCTGAAGCCCGTGCTCCTGAAGTGGCGTACTTGGCAACATACGTCACGCAGCACAAAGTCCTCGGCGTCTTCAAACTCTTGAAATCAGTAAACATCCCATGTGTGATCATGCGTATGTAGAGAGAACTCACCGACTTTTTTTCTTCTGCCATGTGGCACTTCATAGATGTTATTTTCTACTAGCGATGGGCCCAAAGTCTCGGAAGAGGATACAGAAAACATTCAAGTACGCAAGGCTTACATTCCGATCTGGTACTATGATATGGCTATCAAAGTCAAGGCACTGGAGCCTAATCATGGCTCACAGGTGGAGTTGTTGACAATCAGCTTCGACTCTTACTGGCCAGGACACAGCTGGGACCCGATGTGCTTTCTGAGCTTTGGGTTCCCTATCCCTATCGACAAGGACGATTTGAAGCTATTCGAAGACGTGAGAGATGATGTGGCTAGCGACGTCGAGGTGATTCCTTTTGTACGTGATCCATTGAATGATTTAGCACAACGCGTGAGCCAAGCGCTGCCTGACTTCCGTGTCGGCAGCGGCCGACAAGAATGCGAAGTGCAGGAGGCCGAGCTTGCCTTTGGCGCCGCTTATCCAATCTATATGCCTGTCTACATTGCCCAAGTTGACGCCTCTGTCATTGTGATGACCGCCCACAATACCAACCCAACTGTCTTTAAATACGAATCCGACGCCAGTCAGCAGCGCACAACCACCAAGAGCTGGCTGAATAACCCCGAATGGCTACGACTCGACACCACTGACCCTGCCCTACGCATCGGCTTCCCACAGTCGCCTGTGCAAGAAGCCATCCAGAAATTCATGACTGCCATCAACTCGCCCCAGTCGCCACTCGCCTCGCCATCCTCACACGCGATCGACTGGGACGATCTTCGCATCCAGCCTTACCCCCTCCATGACAAGGAAAACAAAGAATATCTGCAGCAGCTGTTCAAGATCTGGGCGCAGCAGCGTATGCTCGTAGACCTGAACCGCGTCAAGCCAGGCACCCGGGCTCTTGGCATCGGCCGCAATGGCTTTGAAATGAAAACCTCCGAACAAATCAAAGACGACATCAACAATAAAATTGGTCAAGAGCTGGAAAAACTGGAGCATGCCGAACCTTCCTGGCTCAAGGCATACAATCGCCAGCTGACGAACTCATCATCACCCGCCTCCGACGCCATCCCTCCTTCTTCTTCTTAGAACTCCCTGTACACCCAACGATAAATAAATAAATGAAAAGAAGAGCTACGCTTTCGTTTTTTTACCATCAGGATCGCCTGCTCGAAACATCCGGCCAGCATGGAGTTCGCTGGGCATTTAGAATGTGGGGTGTGTACGGCCTACTATGACGAAACCGATGTCACGATTAGGATAAGCTGGAGGACTTCGATCACTCGTAACCAGTATTCGGAGGCACGTGCTGATCATCAGAGCGAACCATGTTTTGCTGTTCATACAGTATGGCAGGACTTTTTTTTTTTCGCCTGTGGAAAGCCATCCAAATTTCATCTCATGACGGCACACCAGCTGCAACCTATACCCTAGTACTTATCAATTCCAGCGACAATTTTATTTTCGTGCGTTTCTGTTGGTTCTAAAAAAAAAGGAAAGGTCATGATGACGACGGATGTGCGCGAGTGCTTCTTCGCGGGCGTTTGCTTGCTTTTTCCAGTGTTTCAGAGTCGGCACAGTCGTCATAGTTGTCCATGTCTTGGATCAAATGCATGGTGAGCAAATCCGAGAAACCATAAAACTATCAAAGAAGAAAAAGCTGAAGCGCCTGCTCTGCAACCATTGTCGTCCGCATGGATGTCCCCCGCATGGATGTCCCCCGCCAAAGAAAGAGATTTACCAGAGGGCCGCTGACACGAGTGCCTTGAGAGTTGCTTCGTTTGCAAGCATCTGTCCATGGAGCCGTTGGCGTAGGGCCTTCAAACGTCGTTTGTGATTCGTTGACACGAACCTATGGCGAGAAGGGGAAAGAAAATCGAGTTCATACCACGCGCCCAACAACGGAGAGTCATTGGAGATTCTTACAGAGAACACAGGGCCTTCGCCAGGCTTCCCTTCTGAAATGGTCATGGTATAATTGTTGCCAAAGTGGCTCTTGGTGGCACGAAAGCCGATGGGGTAAGGGTGCTTGTATCGGCACTAGCAATTGAGATGAAAGTCGTCAGTGGTTTGTAAACGAGCATCGGTTAGACCGTAACGAAAGGGGCTCCCGCTTACACCGTGGCTGCTCCAATATTTCTTGCGATCGTCTCCTGTGTAGAGTTTGCCTAATTCCCAAATAGTTGTGCCAATCGAGGTCAAAGTAAGCGGGACCGACACGTTGTCAGGTAGGATTTGGGCGTCCTCGTCTCGCTGTCGCTTCAGTTTTGCTTCCATGGCTGCTTGGCGAATGCGATCCTGCTCATCTAAAAGATCCTGCAGTTCCACCTATCTCGCCAGAGGAATGCCAGATTCGTTTAGCTGTCAACTGGATGCATTGCCCTATCTCCAAAACGGTCTGTTTGTTCTTACCGTGTCATCAGGCTGTTCGCCTCGAAGCCGCCTTGATTTTCTTTCAGAAGTAGGCAAGCTGATGCGAGTGGCTGCTTTGGAGCCAGTGTATTTGTTTTTCTTCTTGGGCATGAGAATATTGGGAGCTTCAGTCTTGGGAATCTCGAGCAATGCCAACGGTGGCTAGATGAGAGCAATTCAAATTGGCCATGGAAAAGCGAGTGGTAAGTGCGTGCTAAACAAAGACTGGCGTCATGAGTGAGATTGGGGTATTACACTGGCATCGTCATTGTCCTTGGCTAGCCCAAGTTCCCTAAGAAGCTGGCGATTTTGCTCAATTTGCCGTTGTCGATGCGCCTCATAATCACTATGAACATGAAAAGACAAATCAAAATGGTACCCTTCAAAGTTATAGCCTATGAGAGGATAAGATCTGCGTAAATTTACCTTATGCCAAGCTGATTCACATTGCTTTCGAGATCCATGATTAAATTACAGGAAAAAAAAAAAAAAAAAAAACAAAAAAGGGACGCGGGTAGGTTTTTTTTTATGATGTCGGATTCTGAAACGGTCATTGGACAGGCGTTTTTTTTTTTTTTTGCTGGAGTCCAGACAAGGAATTTGAGTGTAGCAAATGGTAAAATTAAAAGATGCTTTTATTTGACAGCTTCAGGAAAATAGTAAAAAAGGCATTAAATCACAAAGGAGTGGAGGATGAAGATAAAAGAACGTCCGTCTTTTTTTTAAGCTACGTTTTGTAATTGAGGACTTGAGTCGTTCATGTTGGGGCGCTGGATGGCAGCTTCCGAGAACATGTCTTGAGAAAAGCTATCCTTGAGGTCAGGCAATGACAGGGAGGGAGTGTTCACTTGGTCGTCGCCAGAGGAGTAGGATGAACTGTTGGAAGATCCCTTGTTGGTGTAGCCGTTGGTGTCTGCCCACATTTTGATCGCATCGACCATATCCATGATTTTATCTTCGTGACCACCAAAGATATCTGGTAAAAAGAAGAAAAAGAAGGTCAGCTTATTTCGGTATGGCCGCGGATTCGGTTGAGCTTGCCTTTGATTGTGTACCGGCCATCCACCACGACACCTTCACGGCCCATGAACTTAAAGGCGGCAACAATATTGTCGAGGACTTTCATGCTGACCGAGCCACCCTTTTGATCAGGCGTACGTCGCACCACCTTGCTGCTGAGGGATTCCAAAAGCAAGATGAGAGTGTCACCGTTGCGAAAGGCTGTGGACAGATCTACCACCTTTTTTCCGTCAGGCAAGTACTGGTTGATCCATTTGAGATAGTCGATGTTGCTCCAAGTGCGCTCCGAGGCAGAGGCAGGTGCAGTGGTGGCAGGGGTCGAAGTGCTGTGGGAGAAGGGGTGAATGCCGGATTCATCATCTTCAAAATCGGTCGAGTGAGGGCGGTGATCACGTTGGAAAGGATCAATATTGTCTTCGTCGCTGTCATGGTGAGTGATACCCGAGTGGGAAGGGGGGACGGGCAAAGTGTAGGCAAGGTTATCATCCGCATCCTCGTCGTCGCGTTGCTGGTGATAGCGATGGGGGATGGTGCCTTGCAAGGTGGCGGAGGCGGCGGCAGCAGCTGATGCAGGGATGGTTTCTTCCTCTTCGTCCTCTTCTTGCACGCGTGTCATGCTGGGTTCAATGTTTTGGCCCGAAGCCTTATACATCAGCACAGAGGGAGGTCGAGGTCGCATGCGCTGCGCCACATCTAAAGGTACAGTTGCCACTTGGTTGGATGACATCACAGGTGCTAAATGTAGAGAAATAATTTGACGAAAGGGGTGAGCATAAGACTTTCACCGTAAAACCAAAGAGGTCCTTACAAGTAAAATCACGCACAATCGTAGCCTTCATAAGCGCTTGCAACCAGGTACGCATCGATTCCTTGGTATCAGTGTAAAAGAAAAAGGTGCGTTCTTGGTCATGCTGGGTCTTGAAGCAATATTTGTTGCTATGGATGGTCTCGTCAACAATCACACGGTAGCCTCGCAAGTTGATAATGCCTTTGACTCGCACATCCTGGAAACGAAAAAAAGTTCAAAGCCGATCAGCATGCATTTGCCTCTCTCTCTCTCTTTTTTTTTTTTTTGCTTACCTTGGGACTTTTGAAGTAAAAGAGATTATTGCCCTTGAGGACAAACCATCGCTTGTTCCAAGTTTTGTAGCGGTCACTTTGTTTGTGAAGCCAGCCTTCATGCTCAGGAGCTTGGAATTCGTCGATAGAGGGGCGCGGCCTCATGGTATCGACAGAAGCGATGGATAGTTTTTGTTCAGGAGCTTGGTTGATGCGGGTTGACATCTAGCAAAAAAAAAAAAAAAAGCGGGACAGCGTGAGTAACACGAGAGAGAGGAATACTCTACAAATGCATTCACCAGCTGCAACATACCTCTTGTTGGAACCAGTCATGGCCAGATGAAAACGGTTGTGAGGTGGGAGGACGTGAGTTGGTAGGGGCGCTGATGGATGCAGAAGGTTGACGTGAGGATCGAGGTTGGTAGGATGGATGTTGAGGAGGGAGGTCAGCACCACCATTTTTGAGTGTGCCAGCACCAGAGGAGCTGGTGGTGTTGAAGGTGTTGGAGCGATGGACACTGTTGTTGGAAGAGGAGCCTGCGCTGGTGGAGGAGATGGGACGCATTCTTGGCTGTGATTCTTGGCCATTGGAAGACGAGGAGACGGAGGAGGGAGGCGCAGGTGCCTTGCGAGGGAATTGATACAGGCTATCAGAATCGACAGGTGAGGACAGGGTGGATCGAATATGATTTGCTGCTTCAACCAGATTATTGCTTGTGCCTAGGGAGGAGGATGTGGTGGAGCTGATGACGGAAGACACATAACGTTTATCCACAGAGCTTGGCAATTGGCTGGACACCGACGATTTTGGGACAGGCGCCTATGATCACAAGCAAAAAAAAAAAAAAATGGTTGTCAATTAACTTTGAACTCAGAGCACCAGTGGATTTTGGACTTCCTTTTGTTCCACACGCACAAAAAGACCCACACACTCTATTTTTGTGTTGCACCTCGCGCACCCTTTCCCTGATTCATTCACGTTTTCTTATTTTTTCTTCTTCTTCCCATCATACATACATCATTGCCAGTGAGTTTGTTAATAGCCAACATGATTTTGTAGCGACGACCATAAGCAGGAATGCCAAGTTCCTTAAGGGAATCCATGGATAAATCCAACAGAACATCACCAGTGATTTCTTGTTCTAAAATAGTTAATTGAAGGTGAGCCAAACTACCAAAAACAATCAACCGCAACAGCAATCCACTATGTAACAGCAAACGACTTACCAATAAAAGTATCCTTTGCATTTCCCAGGCCTACTGAGTCTAACCAAGCACAGACGTTGTTGACATCCCAGGATTCAGGGGAAAGGCGGCCAAAGTCGCTGTTGTTGTTGGTGAAAGAGGGGGTTACTGGTGATAGCGTTTGAGGAGCAGCAACGGGCGGTTGAGGTGAAGGAGAGGGGACGACAGGTGCTGGAGTCCTATTGGTAGCAGGTGCTTTATCGCTAAAGTTGCCGAGGGAGAGTGTGCTGGAGGACATGGTGCCGTTGACGCCAACCGGAAGTCCTGGGGATGTATAATTCATGGGGAACAAGCCAACCTAGCATAACAGGCAGATGCAGCAGAACAAAAAAAAAAATAGAAACATGATGTCGTCAATTTCGGATATCAACGGAAACAAAAGGCTTTTTTGCTGATTGTTGCATAAAAATAAAGGGGACAATAAGCTTACATGGCCACGTTGATCCCGTCCCTGAAAAAAAAAACACATACGAAAAAAGAAAAAAAAAAGTGAGCTGCATAGATCTTTGGCAAAGTAGAAGAATAAGGTACCTGCCACCAGCCATCAAGATACTTTTCATCCTTTTCAATGACTACAATGGGTTCGCCAGCAAAAAAGGTGATTTCATCTTCGTTTTCGGCTTCAAAGTTGTGAATAGCATACACTATCTCTGGTGTTTTGGACATGGTCGAAGAGATAGACTCGATGAATTCAAATCTACCAGAGTGATCGTAAAAAATAAAAAAGGATTGGAATAAAGAAGCAGGAAAAAAAAAATGGAGGGAAGAGAGTGGAAAATAAAATAATAAAGGAGAGGGGCAAAATTGACGGACACTGTTACACAAGCAAAAATCTTTGCCAACGAGATTTTGTGCAACATGTATTTGAGCATACATGGGATGATTGGCTTCATTTCATTTGATTCAAGTTCCATCTTCATTTCACTTATCTATTAAGTAAACGACATTGAAATAGTATTTCTGCTCCTCCATGGAAAAAGTCTCCTTTCACTTTTTCACTTTTTTCCTTTTTTGATCATTCTGCAAAAAAATAAAAAATAAAAAAGGTTGTCGTACAACAATGGCGCTTCTGGTAACAGGGGTCGTCCACGTACCTTGAGCATTCACCGGCCTGAGTCACCTCCATTGTTCTCTCTTCCAATTAGGCTTTGTTCAACCTTATTGTAAAACTATGCGGTGACAACAAAATACCATTCCACGTGAGAATCCAATAAAACAAGAGTGCACTGCTTGTCCCTCATTGATTGTGGCCAATCATGGAAGAGCTGACCAGTTTCACCCGAAAATTACAACAAAAAAACGTACCTCACTCTCTGCCCTATGCACAATACTGAGCCTCGTCATAGGGGAATGATGACACTCTGTAACTCGCTTATGAATAAGGAACGGGGATATTATTTGAGAAAATTAGCAGGAGCCTTTTTTTAGCGATCGAGAAAGGTACGGTAACCGAGGGGCAGCTGACAACAATACTAATCTTGACGGGGGGAGGGGTTTCTCTAACACAGGTTTGACATTTTCAGATGACCAGTGACTTTGCCAGCACATGGGCTGCGCGGGCGACTTCATGCCTTTTTTTCCCTACGACGATATCTGCCTACAGCAGCGACGAAACCAGCAAATCTCATTGTACCATATCGATCGTCGTATGAGTCTTACACTCCAAAGAAAAAAACCTGCTGGTGTTTTATCAGTACCACAAGCTTGACATTTTCAAGTGACCTCGCTAATTTTACAAAAAGGCTTTCTTTATTGCTTTTTCGTCTGTGCTTACTCCCACAAGCCAAGCTCAAAGTCCGCCCCACTGCAACGGCTGTCGCCGTCAATGTCAACAGCTTTCTTTGGTTGCAAAACATTTCGCAATGAAGACAATGTTGCGAAGCGTACGCTCCCAAATTGCTGGAATTCACCACATTGCAGTGGATAGAAATGCTGGGCATTGCCACTTGCACTTTTCAAGCTCAAGAAGCATCTCCCTCGCCGTTGGCGAGGGTTCCGAACAATGAATGGTCATCGGACAAGCTTTGTCCCAGAAGAAAATGAGGGTGGGTGGATAAGTTGCCACGTAGACCCTCACTTACTTGGCCAACTCTGCCACCACAACATCGACCTTCCTATCCTCTTCGTCGTGGCCGTCATTAATTTTTCTTTTAATAAACTGGCAAAGCACTAGTGATTTTTTTTTAAAAAAAAAAATGAACATCGACGACAACAAGAAAAAGAATTAGCTGTGATTACCAAAATATTGATACATAAAATCAACAGTGGCTGACAGGCTTTAAAGTTGACATGTAGGTATAAATGATGGGGGATGACCATGGTAAAAATACTGGCCATGATAAATCATTTGATGGCGATCTAGAGTTGCCCATTTGGTAGAGTGGCATCTCCGGGAATCGAATGCAGCAAATGATATATCCTAGCAAGAAAGTAACTAATGCCGGCAGTTTATCAGTGTTTCGCTGGAGTGGGGGGGGTTTGTCACTTTCCTTCTTTTTCTCTTTTGTCGAAAGTGGTGCGTGATATGTTGCAGAGCGCATACATGTAACCTTGTCTTCGCTTCCAGAGCGACGTGACGCCTCGTCACGTGCTGCTTGTGTAGTAATTTTGGCGACTTGCAATCGTTTATGTCAAAATTCAGGTGGGGATTATACTTTTAAAAAAAATTGATTTGTAAATCAACTTTTTAATAAAAAATTGATTTGTAAATCAACTCTTTTTTTGCTAGTGGGCAAGCTCTTGTGAGAGTAGGCACGCCTGTTGCTAAAAAAAAAAGTCGACGGATGATTACCCAGCCAACATGTGAAGGATAAAGATTTGACATCTTCGATTGCTCTTCCATATTACGGGTGGGGGATTTCTTAGCGTTGGATAGGATGCTTTGCTTGGAGCAGGAAATTCTAGCTTACTGAATTTAAGTAGGCGTTTTTTTTTAGACGGCAGCGGTGTCATAAGTATCAATGCCTGTGAAAGTCGGATATTGAATTGGAATTTGGTGTTTTATTTTTTGTTTGAAAAAAAAAGTGGAAGATGGGTGTAGAGCACTTTTAAACGATTAGATCTCTGTGAAACGCTATATGGGTATGCAGAATCATAAAAGGTGATGATACTGAAAAAACCAAGTCGATTGGCGAAGATCGCTCAGCCAACTTTTTAGCACTTGAATTTTCAAGAGCTGCTACCCCCAGCTAGAAAATCCCAAAAAACGGCCATTTTCCCCACGGGGTCCCAAGGTGACCTGATCAAAATGATCAGCGAAAAATCGTACTAGATCAATTCACTTCAAGTTTTACATACGAGCACAAAATGATGTGGGGTGATCATGGCTAAAATGATTTGGCCCGTCAGACACTGTGACAATGAACGTGTGAGGAAAGTTGGATAAAGCCCAAAAAAAAAAAAAAAGTAAGGAGGTTTGAAAATCTTTTTTTTTTTTCCAACATGTCGACATTGTCCAGGGTAATAGATTACAGTATTACAGAGGTAAAATATTCCCCTGAGCATACTAGTAGAGAATTATTCGACCTAGATGTGAGGTGAGGAGAATTAACATAGGACAAAAAGAATTTGCAAAAAAAAAAAAGGTTGCCACAAAGGAATCTCATTGTTTTCCCTTCCAATTAAGCATCATTCAACCTTAGCAGCCTGCTCTAAAAATACTCAGGGAGAAACTAATAAAAAAGGGGGTTCTACTCCAATGTCGGGGAGGGGTTTATTCGTTCAATTAGTCAACTTGCATTTCCTGTAACAAAATAGGCACTATGAATCAAGCGAAAAAGTATAAAATTGGCTTGCCAGAACATGAGACGAGAAGTGCGTTTCTTTCCAAACCAACATTCCAAGACCAAACCCTCTTGGGTGCATTGGGTGCCATCACCCTTGCCAACAAGTCATTCTCTACGCGAGTGATTTCCAACACCAGGATATCACTGATAACGTGTGGTTCGCCCTTTTGGCATCTCCAGAAGTTGGAATTGCTGGTCTTCGGCACATTGTTGCTGAGCAGGATGCTCGAATTTGCCACCTGCACTTCGTCACCCCCGCCAGCGCCTACGGCCGGGGCCCTTTACGTGAGGTCCATGGCAATACCACAATTGTCCAGTCAACATCCGTCAACGGTCGCTGGACAAGATACCACGAAGACCGCCATTACCCTGGTCAACCGTGCCACAACGACGACGTCCCCGTTCCGCCCCCACCGCTGACATAGACATTAGAATAAAATACAAATGTCTTTTTCCCCCCCAAGCGTCCATTTCACACGTTATAAGCCAACTATGAAAATGTTGAAAAAAAAAATGGATGGTTAATACCATGAAGCGATGACGGTCAAACACAATGAAAATGAAAAATTCATATACCGCCGTCATGGACCTAGGAGAGTGAGATTTTTCTAATGCTGCCCTTTTTTATTCAGCGATACTGGCTGCAAGGCTTCTCTTTGCATTTTCTTTTAGGATGACCTTTGGCGAAGCTCGATCTACGTGTGATATCCAGCCATAATGCCATCCAGTTGCAGGGAACCGTCAGTGCATGCATGGACAACCTTCCAAACTGTAGATACCCATCATCATTTGATGTTGCGTAATTCCCCCCCTGTCAACGTCACTGCATTTGTTCCGTCCTTGCTGCTGTTGTCATAAAATTCATGGTGCACCACCGTGGCTTCTTAACAGTGATAGGGTGCTACACTCGCACAACGGGTAGCCTCGCCGAGAATGTGTAAAGTCCCTTGTCAAAGTTCATGGTGGTCCACGGTGTGAATTCAAGACAAAAAAAAGTGGAACAACAAAAAAAAAAGGTTGCCTGGTTTTGGCTCTTGCATGCCACTGACATTGGTCGACCGAGTTGACGGTGCAGGCGCGGGTGTGGGGTTTGGTGTGGGCGGTAATGATCTGGCTTCTTGGGAATCTGTCGAGACGCTGGTACGGTCGGGCTTGGGGCATTGATAAGGGGGCGTGGCTGTGGATGGTCGTGACGAATGCGAAGGCTTTGGTGTGCTTGGTGTCGGTAGAGGCGTATGGCGCTGGAAGGTGGAGGTGTTGCGACAGTGTAGCCCCCCAGGGATATCATCGGCAGGGTCCATGCGGGACGTAAATGTAAAGCATTGGTCGCGGATCTCGACCTCAATCTTGATTTTGGTGAGCCCAAAGTACATATGAGCCTTGCCTGGGATATGCGTGCCAGACGTGACATCGGGAAAGGAGGGCATTTGAATACGGAAGGTGCCGCCTTCTTTCACTCTTGCATCACCCACCATGCGCGGGGCTGGGCCATCACCGTCATAAGCACAGAGAACTTGGATTCAAACCAAAGGGGGTTGGGCGGCAAATACAAAAAAATAAGATAAAAAAAATTAGCCATTGACGATATTCCATCATCATTTACCAATTGAGAAATCATTTGGGTATACCGTGATGATATCTTTGGTTACAGACTCATCCACGCCAATGGCGTCACCCTTGTTGACATACACACTGAACCGGTCCCGGCAGTAAGACTTGCCACGAACATCAATGCGGTGCGTTTGAGGATCATGCAGTGAATTAAAGGGCAGGTTAGCATCGAGTCCATATGTGCGACCTGTTCAGAGCAAAGGAAAATGAAGAAATGCCAATGGCTGTCAATTTCCTCCCGGCCCTACTGTGGATTCTTTACGGTTGACACGCTGGGTAACCAAATGGGGATTCATGCCAAAGTA
Organism: Hesseltinella vesiculosa; assembly: GCA_002104935.1. NCBI lineage: Eukaryota > Fungi > Mucoromycota > Mucoromycetes > Mucorales > Cunninghamellaceae > Hesseltinella > Hesseltinella vesiculosa. Next base: position 221,767 of record MCGT01000014.1, on the reverse strand, counting down.
GACAGCATCTCGGCCGACAGCTATCTCTGGGCGAGGGGGGGGGTGGCGAGACAAAGCGGACGCGAGGCACAAATGTTTCCTTGACCAAGTGCTGTAAATAAGTCGACATGCCAAAGCCTCCCACCATGAAGATGGCATCCACAGAATTGCTGCCAGATGAATCCAGTTGCCGTTGGATCAGGTTGAGCACACGCGTGACCGCTGGCTCAAACACCTTGTCGCGGATCTCTTCAAAGGTGAAGACGATGGTGCCGTCGTGGATGCCATAGTCGAGGTCTTCACTGTTGGGATAGCCTAGGCTGGAAGAGATGTTGATGTAGTATTCGTCATCGTCGTCTTCAAAAAAAATGTGACTTGATGTGCTCCACAAAGGCGTTAAGCATTGCATCCATCGCCCGCGACCGGATGACACCTTCCCAACGCGAGAATCATTCTCGGATGAGAGCCTCCATATTCTTGTCCAAGAACACTGAGCCACAGGTATCACCAGAGCCTCGCATCACTTCCTTCAGCGAGTAGTCAGGGGTGTCTTGCACACGGTCTTCGATTTCAAACACCACAAGATCGACAGTGCCACCTCCTGCAGGGCCAGTCAGTCGAGCGGGTCGGTGCGCTCAAGCAGGCCGGCCAGGATACTTGCTTCTCGCATCACCGCTTTGGCTTGGATCGTCCATGTGGCTGGCACTGTCAGACAGTAGCGTATTGGCTCTGATCGTAGTTTTTGGCAAATCCTCGATCCATAGTCTCGCAGATATATGTGTGTATGGAGCGAAAGTAGTTAGCAATCACTGGCGCTGGCATCAAGTCATTAGGCAACGGTGGCATGGTGGCTGCTGATTCTTCATCAAGATATAACTTGAATTTTTCCAACAGGTGGTCACGGAAGTTGGGTTTATCTGCAAGTCCTTTGGCTGCGTCACCCCATGCGGCGATGTCACAGGAACCATTCTTGTAGAGACTGACGGTTGGCGTCTTTGGATAAGCAACGAACCGTTGTCGTGGCCTGTATGATAAAAATAAACATAAAAAGGAGATGTGTTAAACCATGACGATTGGCGTTTTGTATTCCTTCTTTTTGTCTCATACCAGGCGGTGATGTCTTGATACAGCCGTCCACCGTTTCATTTTCAATGAATCCAAAGCAGCATCCGCTGAATGTCGTAGCAAAGTCAATGCCAATAACATAGGCATATTCTCTTCCAGAAGAGTCCTTGGAAGGATTCATGTTCACCATTCAATTTTAAACAAAGAAAAAAGGGGGAACGTTAAATAAAAAAAGAGAGAAAGAGAAAAATGAGGCTAAGCTGTTTCCTGACGACCAGTTTTGTGCGACGCGAATTCTGCATTTTTTCTTCCTGCCTTTTTTTCCCTCTCCGCTTCAATCCCTTTTGCTCTTGCATCCACTGCTAATCCTCATCTAAAATCACATCAGTAAATTAAACTGTCAGAAATAAAGGTGGTCGGCAACAAGGGGTTCCTGTTTGTCAAGCCGCATTACACCCTCGTGCTTCTGTTTGCTGATTTTGGTGAAGAAGTAGGATGACTGTGGCCCATTTTATTTTGCCGGTTTCAGGAGTGTAAGGTTGGGTGGATGTTAAATAAAGCCTTATCATACAATTTGGAATCGCTTGTGAAAGATGTGCTCTTGAACCATGTCACCTAACAACAGGTCAACGATATGGTTGAGCTAAGCACAGTCATCTCGCCCTCGCAAAATCTTTAGCCCGCGGATCAGACATAGTAATAGGCACTGCCATCGCTCCCAACTTGGCTAGGTAGCCACTACAAAGTCGCTTGATATTGGCGTCTTGATCGATGTTTACGAGCCTATGCGCCTATAACATTTCCCATAGATTCACTAAACTCAACTATCTTGGTTAGCTTTCATATGTTAATATTTGCCTGTATCCAATCGTCTCAAATTGTTCATATGTGTGCAATAAGATATGATACGGCACACACCCTTCAGACATTGGTTTGACGAGCTAGGGGCATTCAAAACAGAACGTCCAGGCTGGCTGTGGGATCATCGACGCTTCTTAAAAATCATCGACAGAAATGACAATGGACATAGCAAAAATGGAGAAGAAGAAAAAAGTGAGAAAAGTAAAGAATAGAAGAGAAAACAAAAATGGTTTGAGAGGAGGCTGAAAATAAGGGAAGAGCGAAGCAGGATTGGATATTTAATTTAGCTCTAAACGACTACTGTCATTGGGTTGCCATTGGTCTGTGCGCAACACGCCGATCACAATCGTTGTTCAAGTTGTTGTCAACCATCCAAAAAATTGCTTCTTAGAACATGAAAAAGAGGTGATTGCCGCTTTTTTTTTTTTTTTGCAACACTTCCATGTTCTCGCCGTGAAAGAAGTTTGGTAACACAGCAACTTGCAGCCTTTTACTCTGTCAATTTCAATACCTTCTTACCTTGTGCATGTCTATAGATAGACTTGGCTCTGAACTATAATATGAAACCAAAAACGCTTAGTCAATTGATCTGCAGGAAAAAACCCATGAAAAAATCGATATGTGAAAAGAAAGAGGGACTGAAACAATGCATTCCTGGTGACAAATGGATTTCCTTTTTTATGGCTATTGACAAGCAAGCCAGTCCCCCCATTTTTCTTTTATTTTTAGCTTTCTTCTTTTTCACATGATTTAAGAACAATGGAAACGTTTTTGGAAAGGCCAATTGCTTTCATTTTAAAGTTTGGAATCAAGGATGCCAGAACGGTGTGCTAAAAGTAAGACATCAGTACAAGACATCGAGGAAATGATCTTCAAACGTTGTGATGCCGAGATACTTCAACTTTTTTTATTTTAACAGGAATGAATAAAAAGCAATTGCGTCAAGTTTCATGCAACGGTCGATTTGCCTCAATGGTAGAAATGCTTTTTTCAAGGGATCAGTGCATACTTTCAAATCTCCCTTTTTTTCCCATCGCTTTAATCATGTTTTTTTTTGTCATTGTATTGTTTTTTCCTGCAGATCAATTGACTAGGCGTTCTTGGTTTCATATTATACTTTATAAATTGACAGAGTAAAAAGCTGCAAGTTGCTGTGTTACCAAACTTCTCCACCGGCTTTGAAAAAAAAAAAAAAAAAAAAAAAAAACTTCAAACATTGCACAATACGGCTTTGGTTTTTGCCATTCGTTGGACAAGACATCTCTGTTATCATCAAATAAACAAAATGATGCTTTTTTTTGAAATACTTTTACGAACGCTGAAAAGAGGAAGTGTTGCAAAAAAAAAAAAAAAAGACACGCGCTTCTCAAAGCGTCCTTTTTTTTTTTTTGCTTCCATCGTGGGAACGACAACTCCTCTTCAATACAGTGCGATAAGCAAAACGAAACAGGTTGTTTTTTATTTTTAAAAGGTCTTTAAAGAAAAGTGCCAGTGTCTAGCCCAACTAAAAAGTTGGTTGCCCAGGTATGACCACGTGGAGGTAACTGGCGTACATACCCTTTTTGATTTCTGCGCAAGCGTGTGCCAGAAACAAAAGCCTTTGAGGAAAGGAAAAAAAAAGAGCACAGAGGACCCAGCCAGGGGGTCCTCCAAGGACAGGCAGAGAAAGGGAAGGGGGGGAAGCCCAGGCAACGGGGGGCAGGGAAAGGGAAGGGGAGGGAGGCCAGGGAAGGAGAGGCAGGCCAAGGCAAGAGGAGGGGAGCCAGGCAGAGGGAGTAGGAGAACCTGTCCAAGCGCGGGAAAGCCAGTCCAAGCCAATGGGAGCCAGGCCAAGGGAAGGGGAGCCAATCCAAGAGAACACACCAAGAGCCAGTGAAGAAAAAGAAAAGAAAAGAAAAGAAACGAAACGAAAAACTTGCCCTTTTTATATTCATTTTTTCAAAGGACAGCTTTACGGAGCAACAATTGAGAAACAACTTTTTGGATGCATCCATAAAAATGTCCAAAGCAAGTGGGAATAATCAAAAAATGGGGTGATTTCTCCCTTTACTTACTGTAAACGGCAACGATCTACTCACATCTTTATGCAAACTTCGAACTGAAACACATTTAGAGAGGAGAATGGTCAAAAGGATTGTGTTACCAGCATTGACAGCAAAAGTGTGAGGAAAAAGAGCATTTTCTGCTACGCCTCACCTCTCTATTTTTTTTTTTTCAACAGGTCGAATGCATGACTTCAAGTAAACAAGAAATGCAACTATCTTTAGTCATTAACAACCCGCCTTATTTCCATTCATACAACCTTTGTAAAAAGGTGAAGTCATTGGCTCGAAAAAGCACTGCTACCGAAATATTTAGATGGTGATTGCTTGCCAGGTTTATTGACCTTCTCAGTCTTTGAAATGAAATCAGGGCTTTTTACGAAATGCTTTCCATTATCGTTTCATGTGAAAATGTTACGAAAAGACCAGAAATAAATGATGTGGGAAAAAGAAAAGAATGGGGGGAGGGGTGAAGCTCTTTGTCACCATGATCAACTTACCATAGCGTAGTTTCAATTCCCCTTTTTCTCTTTTTTCCCCAATTTTTGCTAACTGTGATAGAGATAGCTTCTAAAGCAGCCTTATTTTTTCTTGCTATTATGCATCCCAGCTACTTTTTCAACACGATAGGTAGGAATAAACTTTATGATTTCATATAATTGATAGGGTATTCTCTTTATCTTTTTTTTTTCAGACTTCTCTGTGGGAACCAGTGAGAACCAAGGAGGTTCAGGAAATTGAGGTGACACCGAGTGTATGTCCAAACCAAGCAATGCAATGGCTGTCGCTTGTTCTTGTTCAAAACGCTATTTTCTGGAAATAGGACAGTGATGACACGAACATTGATGATGATAGACGTGCAGTGCACAGACCAGTAGCACCAAACTCTCGGTTCACTTCCAAACAGAGCTAAATTAATACAGCCAATCGCGTTTCGCCTTACTTCCTTTTTTTCTTCGGCGATCAATCTTTTTTTTTTCTCTGAACGTCCTTGTTCCTTTATACTACCGTTGAAAATAATAGAGCAAAAACAAGAACTGCAACAGCATCGCATCTTTAATCGTAATGTCAAGCAACCATGCCTTTTGCTCTTGCCATTGATCTATAGAGCTCGATGCTAATCTTTCTTCATTCCGTCAATGACCGACTTGAATCCTTGGCGAATGCATCTGCATTGGAGCAAGGCAATAGTGCAAGTTGCAAGGGTTATTACGAATCTGAATAGAAAAGGATAATATCGTTCTTTTGACAGGGATGGCAGTAGCTGAAACATCAAGGATATCCGTGCAGCAAAGAATGACAAATCACGCCCTACGGCTGCCCTTGTTTGCCCACAGCTGCGATGAAGTGCACTAGACTAGACTTTACATAGAAAACGGTGAGTACTGGGATATAATGAATTTGTATTTTAGAGAAGATAGCGCACACACCAGCAGCAGGAAAATAAAGGAGCGATGGACCTCAATCAATAGCAAGCTTCCGAAAAGGGCGGGCTGTGCACAGGAAACATGGTAGCTGTCCACCATCAATGCCTCCCAGGATCTTTCCAGCGATATGGTTTAGTTCGTAGGATGGTGGTGTGTAAGAGGATGGAAAAGTAAGAATGTAAGATGCTTGGAGAAAAAAGGCTTTAAAAAAGAAATATTTCAGATCATCCACGTGTGTGCTAGATCAGAAATTGCAGTGTCTCTGCAGTTTTTTATCAGTTCACACCAAGGCAGCATATCATTGTCATCAAGTCCATTTTTATCGCTAAATCTGACACTCGCATGATCTTATAGACGTTTGCTTCTTCAATGGATTTACTCAATCACCTGACGTGAGCATGGTTTTTTTTTTCAGCCTCAGAAATGTTTATATAAGCAGGCACGTCATTTGGGAAAATCACAACATGACTGCTGTGTGCCAGGAAAAAGAAAATCTAATGTATTCATAAGAACGGCTTGCGAGTGCAGGTCAACCGTTCGTGCAGTCTCCAGGATGAAAGGTGGCACCATGTCAAATCGTCAATATTTTGGAGCTGCTCCGCACGAGGAAACGGACGTCACTGGACTAGGTACGGCACGGGAAGAGGAAACGGATACATAGGAGTAGTTTGTAGATAATTGGTTACGCTTTCGACATCTGGATCACATTTTGATAGGCAGGGCAGTATTCGCTGACAAGCACCAGGCTTTTGCTCGATCAGGAATCGAAAAGGCGGGCGGAGGTTAAATATGGTCATCCAAATTCTTTTTCATTGAACAATGCCTGTGAAAAAGTCGGATATTGAATTCAATTTTGGTGTTTTATTTTTTGTTTTGAAAAAAAAAGTGGAAGATGTTGTAGAGCACTTTTAAGCAATTAGATCACTATGAAACGCTATATGGGGATGCAAAATCATGAAAGGTGATGATACTGAAAAAATCAAGTCGATGGACGAAGATCGCTCAGCCAACTTCTGAGCATTTAAGTTTTCAAGGATCGGAACACCCAGCTAGAAAAACCCAAAAAACGGCCATTTGCCCCACGGGGTCCCAAGGTGATCTGATCAAAATGATCAGCGAAAAATTGTACTACATCAATTCACTTCAAGTTTTACATACGAGCACCAAATGATGTGGAGCGATCATGGCTAGAATGATTTGGCCCGTCAGACACTGTGACAATGAACGTGTGAGGAAAGTAGGCAAGCCAAAAAAAAAAAAGTTGCCACCAAACGGCATTTCATTGTTTTCCCTTCCAATTAGGCATCAACCTAAGCAGCCTACTTTAAAAATACTCAGGGAGAAACTAATAAAAAATGGAGTTCTAATCCAATGTCAATTGTATAAAGCTGTGGCCCATCATAGTTGAATGGTGGTCACCCGTGACCAGTTTAAATTGCAGTGAAATTGGAGGAGATTTTTGGCATAGCATGGCCTCTCCCTCCAACAAGGCTAGTCTAGCGTCTCTCGCTCCTCGAGACAGTGTCTGAGGCAGCAGATGACACCAGCATAGCATTAATCCTAACCGTAAGCCTTAAACTTCAAAAAAAAAAAAAAACGTTGTTGAGGAGAGGGGGGGAGGGGAGGGGTTTATTCGTCAATGACACCAAGTTTAACATTTTCTGTTCGTCAACTTGCATTTCCTGTAGCAAAATAGGCACTGTTCAAGTTGTCATTTGTTGGTTAATTGTCACGAGCCTTGAACCATTGCATTTTTTTTTTTTGACATAAAAGCAAGTCGCTTTTTTGATCGCCGCCATCCCGTCCCCCTCCCTTTTTTTTAAACTCTTTTTTTTCTAGTTTTTTCTGCTGCTCTTTTTTTATTTTCAAGGTTAAGCACCGGACAGATTCGGTAGGTTGCTTGCTCAATATCACAGTGGTGAACTATATGTCTACTACGGCCGAACATCATTATGATGCCATACAGTGTCATCATCGAGTATCCCAAACGGACAGCCCTGTCTTGACCGGAGGCAAGGAAAACTAGACCAAAGGTTTTTTTTTTGATATCAAAGTTATATCTATTTTCAGTAGGTTCCAAACGTGGGAGGGGAGATGCTTATGGCTGGCAACGAAACACAGTATTCTTATGATACGAGTGCGGAAGGATGGTCTTCGAAAGTTTGACACCAGCATTTGATTTCCTCCAAGAGATCCACGTATAGACGGCGATGGTAAGCGTGGCAAGGGTGTCGTGCATAAAGTTGTGAGGTTGTGCCTCTTGCACTTCTGACACATGGTGGCGCAGGAGGAACACAAACAAAAAAAAATCTTGGAAGACACAGCACAAAAGGAAATGCAGACAGTTGTTTATTATGGGAAATTAAAAGCGGAGGACTTTGGTGTAGATGGCACTGTATTCGTTGGCCATGGGGATGAAATCTAATTTGCTGATGCCATAGATACCTGCGAGTAACAGCGAAGTGGCCACCAACACATTGGCTGTGGACCCTTTTAAAAAGGAAGGAACCTTGAAGCTAGGAAAGGCTCGCTGGAATGCCACAGGTGCGCCATAGATGATGTGGTACGAGGCAATAGCAGCAAGTGAGCCATGGATCGACCAGGTCACAAGCGGCCGGTATTGGAGACCCCAGGCAACGATACCAAAGTCGGTAGAAAAGCCAGGTACATGCCATTCACGGGGAGTGCCTCGGACAAGGTTGAAATGGACACCAACCAAAGGCGCCAAGAGACCACCTGAGATGTAGTGATACTTTGCCGGAGCCTTGGTCTCGATCGTCAGCTTGTACACGTGTTTGATCACCGTCTTTGCCAATCCAGACAACAGATGGACACCGAGAGAGATGGCAATCAGGTCTTCCGAGATCTTGTTTTGATACAACGGGCGAAGAAGCTCAAGCACACGGTTGGCTGTGTCGGCGCCGAAGATCCCAGTTGCCACATTCATGCCATGTAGGGAAATAAAAGCTGTGAAGCCGATGGCGGAGATGGCCTGGGCTTTTGTGGCATAGCCGTACAGCTTATAACCAGTTTGTCTTGACACTACGTCTTTGTCTTTGGAGTCCATGATTGAATAATGATTTTTTTTTTGATCTGACGAGAAAAAAAAAATGCCCCGCTTATATACAGATTAAGCGCAGCACAGCCTCCTTTTTTACTCTTTTCGGTCACCCCGTGAGACCCTGGCTGGCAGCCATTTCCCTTGCAAGGTGTGCAAAGAAAAGAATTCGGATTTTGTTCGGGCCAGATCAAGATATGACGATGTCATGCCAAAAAGAGATCAAGGACAAACGGGATGGATTTATCCATGCCGGAGCCCAGGTCAGCCTTTCTCGTTTCGATGAGCGGTCTTTCACTTTTCTCTTTTTCATTCTTTCCAAAACTTTCACTTTATTTGAGACGTCCTTCTTTGTTGGGAGAACGTTCACCAAAGAGAGATGGTCACTGGTTTAGCGTGCCAAAAGCGTTTGAATAAACGGTGCTATATTCGGCGGCTTTGGTCATGACATCGAATCGGCTGATGCCATAAAGGCCAATCAAAAGAAAGGCAGTGGAAGCAAACACTTTGGTGGGGGTTGTCTTTAAAAATGATGTGTTTGTGTTTGGGAATGCTCGCTGGAAAACGACTGGGATGCCAAAAAGAATATGGTAGGATGCCATCAGCCCCAGGGAAAAATGGAGCGTCCAGGTCAGCAGGGATCGGAACTGAAGGCCCCAAGCAACGAGGCCAAAATCGACAGGAAAATCAGGTGTTGCTCGGACAAGGTAGAAATGGATAGCAATCAAGGGGACGAGGAGAACGCCAGCGTAAGAATGGAAACTGGCTGGGCTCTTGGAATCTATTTTCAAGCCATAATAACTTTTGATCAAGCGCTTGGATAGGCCTGCAGTCAAATGCACAAGCACACAGCCAATAACAATCACGTTTTCCGAAAAAGCGTTTTGGTACAGCGGCCGTAATTTTCGCATCAGGCCATTGGCAACTTTGGCGCCGAAAATCCCCAGGCCGACATTCGTTCCATGAATCATGTCAAAGGCAGTAAATCCCACGGCCGAATAAGCTTGAACTTTTGTGGCATACCCGTACAGTCTATAGCCTACTTGTTTTGAAGCGTCGTCCATTTGAAATCCAGCGAAAAAGATGGGGTCGAAGAAAGGCAAGGGAACTCGAGGTAAGTAAGGAGAAAGAGAGAGAAAATAAATGAACAGCAGAGGAAGAGTGAAATTTAGCCAAAGGCGCTAAAAAAAGAGAAGTGTAATACAAGCGTAGTCAATTGTAATCACAGAAGTGTCAATGACGAAGATATGCCTTTTTGTATTTTCATTTTACAGATTTGATTTTGGGGGTGTGTTTCAAAAAAAGTTGGGCCTGGACTTGAAGAAAAAGATTACACAAACGGAGAAAAGAATGTGAGATCAACAAAAAGGTCACAGGAACCTGGCAATGGTTGGCTCGTTCGCCCCTACTCTGGGCGATTCTGCACATGCTGAAGTTTAATTCTTTTTTTTTTTTTTGTTCACACCACTTTTTGGACGTTTTTTTTTTTTCTTCTCAATCCATCTTTGCTTATTTCCTCACTTCTATTGTAAATTCCATTTTGTAATTTACTTCTTTATACCATGGGAGAAGTGAAAAGAGCACGATGGTCTTCATTAGAAGACGAAACAGTGTTTGCCCCCTTTATCAATACCGTGTCTAGCCCCATACCCCCCACGTACAACCATACCACTTTGCGCTATACCTCTTACAGCAATGCCACCAACAATGACCATATCCCCAACGGTATTAACGGTTTGCTACGAGACAATGATGCTTCTGACAATACCAATTCACCCACCAGCGAAGGCACCCTGGACAGTGAGGAGGAGGATAATGACGAAGACGATGACGACGACGACGACGACGACGACGTTCTCTTTAATGGATCCCGCATCTCGGTGGAAGCCGCTCATGAACGCAAGGAATGGCAGCAAATGCTCCAGTCTGTCCTTCGCGGCGAAGTTATCAAGAGTGAAAAGAAACGCCTCCTCAGCAAGGATATCTTTCAGCAACAGCGCAATCATGTGCAGGAGATTTGGCTGTCTCTGCGTGCCCTGCTCCGTGGTCGCACCATCAAGGACGAAATTAAGTATCTGGAAGAAAGCCGCAAGACCATTGACGATGTCGTGGCCACCATTATGCAATTCTCTGTCGACCCGACCGACGAGGATCCGCCATTGATCCAGGTAGCTGAAATCCTGAAAAAGATCGACCGTGTGGAATCACTGTATGCAACTCGCCAAGAAATGACCGATGCTCATCCGAGCTACCGCGCCACTGCTTTCCAAGTGCGTCTGGATGCCCTGACCGCCTGGTGTGCTGTCATTCGGTCCCTCCACATGCAATCCAAGATCCTCCGCGACTGGACCGGCTCAGACCATCTGCAAATCGACGCCCCCATGGAACACGCCTCGGATGATTACCAGAACAACAAGACATTTGTCGAACGTATTTTACGTGAATCCGCCCTGCAAGACACCTTCGACAAACGCACCTTGTCAGCTCTCAATCTGTTGTTGCTCAAGGCCAAGTCCACTATGTCTGCCAACAGCAAGCTGTTCCAAGAGATGAACTTGCCTTCGTTTGTTGAAGACCTCCATCCGTTGGCCCACTTTCCTCTGCAATTGGTCAAGGAGGCATTGAAGGTTCGACTTGCGTCGGCAAGCTCACCCCCCAAGCAAATGGCAGATGCCATGCTCGAGGACTGCCGTGGCCTCCTGTCACTTGCCTTTCGTGTCAAGCAACAATACCTCGAGCTCGCAAGCCCTGCACCTGGTTGGGTTCTCTCAGACAAAGAAGACCTCCTAACTCAATATGACGCCGTTATCATGGATTCCATTCGCTGGTACTTTTGCCTTCTCACATGGAAAATCGACTTTGAAAAGGAAAATAGCTTGCGTGAATGTGAACTGTTGGAAAAGGCCTGGGATTTTGCTCAATCCACTCTCTGCCGCTTGACCGGCGATGCCTATTTTGAATGCATTGAGCAATTCTAGTAAGCATGGGAGAAAAAGTAGGATGCAGTACTGACCTATTTTTGTTCAATACTTAGCCTCCTTACCAATCGGCAATTGCAAGATGTGATGAGCGAACTAAACGTGATCACAGACATCGAAAACTCCAAAGAACTCGTGGAACCCTGTGAAATTGAATCTCGCTACACCCGTGTCCTACATACCACTCGCATGCGTGCCAGAAATCTCCTTCAATTTGCAAAGTAAAAAAGATTAGACAAACAAGAACCCCGCACTGACCCACCCCCCCTTTTTTTTTTTTTACTTGGCAGGTTTTTTATGGGCAAATTAGAAAACGCAGCCGAATACTCGTTTGATACAGACAATGTGGAGTTCCTTGTGCGGTATTTGGTATTAACAAATCATGTGTTGGTGCGGTCGGCCGGATTCGAAGAAGAGCGAATCTACATCATCGCGTCGCCGTCCTTGCGCCATAGACCTGAAATGATTGCTTCCTTGGCTCAGCAAGGCTTCTCTGCCCCAACGGAGGACGACATAGCCGGCACGCCCAGCATCCACGATGGCTATGTACCCAACTACTTTGGCGGAGCCAATGTGTCGTCGTCCCTGCCTGATCACGACTATTTACTTTTTGTGGCCCCGTGGCACGATTTCTTTTGGTATGGTGAGGTGATGGAGCAGGAGGTGCCATTGGTCTCGATCCATCTCAAGCCTCGGCGCCTGCGTCTTGTGACTCGTGTGTCACGTCAACTCAAGCCAATCAAATCTGCCTTTTGGCAAACCGTCAAGCATGCTGGCCTGACGATCCTCCGCGAACAGCGCTGCCATGTGCCCAAGATCCACAAAGACATACGCCGACTCAAAGCAACCCTCAACAAGTTGGCTACCACCATTATCAGCAGCGTTTATACCATGCGTGACCACACCCTCGAATTTGGTGGCCAAGAATTCATTGAAGAATGTTTTAGCTTTGCCAGTGACTTTGGCACACGCGTGGCCAAACAGCTGGACCCTCGCCACCGCCTGCCTTTAGACCTGTCACTGATCCAGCTGGCCATCCAATGGATCTGCTTCATCACCGACGACTGTGCACCGACCGACCGCCGCACGTTCCGCTGGGCCGTTGCTGCGCTGGAATTCTGCCAGACCATGACCAAAGGCAACAACATGCTGTCGCTGGGTGATGCGGATTTTGCCATGCTTCAGAGCAAGGTGGCGCGGTGCATTGCACTTCTGATCTCTCATTTTGACGTCCTTGGCACCCGGTGGAAGTATGAGCAACAGAAAGAAGAACAGCAACGTAAACGCGGGATCACTGCGCGTCGCAATAGCTACATCACCAGCACGCACTCGACCCAAGTACGGCGCGCGTCGGAGCAACAGAAACAGCAGAAGCAGTCACCCCAGCCTCATCCCTTACCGTCAGCTCGTCACCTGCATCTACCCACACCACCATCGACGACGTCTCCAACCGCCGGGCCCACCTCGACGCTACAGCTCCATCTCGAAACCGCCAACGAGAATCGGTTGAACTCTCAAGATGGCGTGGCTGATGGCTATGCCGTTACGAAGGAATCCATCATTGGGGTGATTGGCGGGACTGGATCAAGCAATAATGAGGCGACCATTGCCGCTGCTCATCGCTACATTCGCGATGCCTGGATGCGCAACATTCACAGCCTCGAGGCCAGCCGGAGCAAGCGTGAACAGGACGCCAAGATCATCGGCAAGGTTCTGGACGATGAAAAACCCGAAGATCGCTCACTTGTGTATCTAGCGCCCTCATCCTCCAATTTCTCCTTTCGTTGGCAACAAGGTCGGTATATAGGCTCGGGGACTTATGGGTCTGTGTACCTGGCCATCAATCTGGACTCATCCAGCATCATGGCCGTCAAGGAAATCCGCTTTCCCGACTCTGGCACTCTCTCTACACTGCACAAGGCCATAAAGGAAGAAATGAAAGTCATGGAAATGCTACATCATCATAACATCGTCGAATACTATGGCATGGTAAAAAAAAAAAAAAAAGTCAGCGGGGATTCAAATAGTCATCCTGCATAAAGAATGTGGCTGACAGATTTCTCCCCCATCTTGTATTTAGGAGGTCCACCGAGAAAAAGTCAACATTTTTATGGAATACTGTGAAAATGGAAGTCTTGGATTGCTACTGAAACAGATTGGTCAAATCAGTGAAGAATGTTATGTGGTAGATTATGCCTATCAGCTTCTTAGTGGCATTGCTTACTTGCATGATAATGACATTGTGCATCGCGACATCAAACCTGACAGTAATCACCTTTTTTTTTTTTTTACGTACGCATATGACCATTCCTGCTTACCCCTAATTCCTTATCTTAGACATTTTGATCGACCACCAGGGCCAGTTGAAGCTGACGGACTTTGGTGCTTCCAAGATCATTAAGGGGCAAAAAACCCTGGGCCGAACCGTTGTCATGACAAAAAGCTTGGCAGGAACGCCAATGTATATGGTAATTAACGCATACTTCACCACCTTCGCGTTTATTTTAATTGACACACGGGTTCTGACTGGTTTTCTGAAATAGTCACCCGAGGCAATTACGGGCGAGGACGCAGGTAGAAACGGATCCATGGATATTTGGTCGCTAGGCTGCTGCGTCTTACAAATGGTTACTGGCCGTCATCCTTGGAGTATGTTTGATAATGAATGGACGGTCATGTATCACGTCGTCACCACCCACCCAACCTTGCCGACATCTCAGCAAATGTCCAAGGCTGGCATTCACTTCCTCGGCCAGTGCTTTATCCATGAAGCCAAGCTAAGACCGTCGGCGCATGAACTTTTGCAACATCCTTGGATCACTCATTACCTAGAGCACAGCACGATCATCGCTGACGATGTTGAGTTCCAATTCCCAAACTTGACCATGCCCACCACGTCGTCAATGCCTGCCGTCTCCCCTGCCAAACCATCCTTTTATAATGATGTCACCTCCACTATATCTTCTTTTGCATTACCTATGACTGAACCTGTCTCCGACTCGGTCCTATCGTTGCCTACACCGTCCACTTCGTCAAACCACATTGCTCGACAATCCTTGTCCCTCCAGACTCCGTCAGATCTAGCACTTGCCTCCCCATGAGCCCTTTCTCTCCTTTCCCTTTCAGAAAAAAAAATGTGTATATTTTATTTATTTGCTCTTGTATTCTATCTTATTTCTGTAATTAAAAAATAGTATTTTTTTTTTTTTTAAAAAAACAGTACTTTTGTTTTGAGGATTGTTGGGTCGCATGAGGGAACGCCATGCGTTTTTTTTTAGCCAGCCAGCCATGGATGCCCATGCATGCACGTGCACTTTTTGTTTGTATAATGTTTATTTTGTTTGTGAACAGAGATTTATTGTGATGTATGCATAGGGAAAAAAAGGTATGTTGTCAAGTAATATATGGGGATGCTTAGATTGTGAAGAGGAAAAAATAATAATAAAAGGCGTAAAAATGTACATGAGAAAATTAAGCATTGCCAACGGCGGCTGTCAAGGAGACAGCGTGACGGTGGATAGGGGGCGATAGAGTGGCAGGTAGGGAGGATTGATCCGAGATGGCACATAAAAAGGCATTCAATTGTGAAGAGGCATGTTGCATGGCAAGATGGGAGGATGCATAACGTTGATGAGAAAGTGACCGACTAGGCAGGATGGCTGGGTACCGTTCTAATATTTGGGTGTCACGGTCCAATGCTAGGTACATGGTGGACCCGAGTCCTTCAGCCGACACGATGTCGAGATTTCCGCCGAAATGACCAGCGAGGGTTTTGGCCATGCGCCAGCCTGACCACAGCTGCCATTCCAGGTGATCGTCCTCAGCTTTTTGTTCATGCAGATCATGGTTGGGATCCGAGGCAACAAGCTCGCCATGGGTATTGATTGCCTTGCGGCCAAGGGTATCCATTTGGTTGACTTGGCGTAGGATGGAACCACAGGTCGGCAGGCCCATGGGGTCCCGGGGAATGTCATGTTGTAAATCGCGATGGGTGAGAGGAGCAGCGCTGGTCAGACGGAAGCCGATGCTGGTTGGACCCCCAAATACATCCAAGCACATGTCAGTAGTGCTGGAGCGGGTGTGCAAGCCCATCTTGTTCATGTATTTTTGCCACCAAGGGCCTTGGGGTAGTCGTTGTTGGTGGGCGTCGTGATGAAGCTGGGTTTGAAGCGACAGCAGGGTCATTTCATAGATCAGCCGGTGAAGCACGCTGGGAATATGGGTCAGTTCAAGGGGGTGCTCTGCTTGACTTTCTTTGATAGTGACTTTGGGAACGATGTCCGAGGAACCAAACGTGTCTCCACAATAGCGTCGGGCGTCATGGATGGCTTGCTGGGCAATTTCCAAAGGGGAGATCATTTGTGCCTTATTGGGTTCATGAATATGCCAAGAAACATGTTGATCTATGAAAGAAAAAATGAGTTAGCAAAAGGAGTTTTAGTCTTGGCATGAAGGATAGAAATAAAATAGGGGGAGCAGCTCAGGGATGAGCATAAAAAAGAATAGTCTTTTTGGATAAGGAGTTCAGCTGGATCAACGAGGAACTAGCCATTTTTTTTTTCGAGAGAGAAATTTCATGCATATCCTCCTGTCAGTGTATGGACCGAGGGAAATGCAAAAAAAAAAAAAAAAAAAAAAGAAAAATTACCTAAAAGGAAATGAATGCCTAGACCAATAGCATTGATATGATCCATGAGCGTGACTGACTGTGGTGTAGCGGTGGTGGAAGAGGTGAGAGCATAACGCAGACGGATAAGACTGGATGCCTGGCGTTTGCGAAGGCGTTTGACGGTTTGACTAAAGGCACGAGGTGAAGTGTGCTGCAGTGAAGGCTGAAGCATAGTGCATACGTCCTGTAGATATCGGTGAGCTACATGTCGAATTAATGGGGTGTTGAGAGTGTCGTTGTTGAGTGATGACAGTAATCGAAGAATATGTGTATAGCGTACCGGCAGCTCGTTGCACAAAAATGAGGCAGATGTTGCTACGGGCGTATGCTCTTTATGATTGTTGGCATGGACAAGGTTGGACAGCTAAAAGGGTCGAGGTTGGTTCCACAGCGGACTTTTTTTTTTTTTTTTTTTTTTTGCTCAACACTTACAGAGATACGGGTTTCTTGTCGAGCCCATAAACTGCTGATCAGTCGCTTAGGTAAGACGTTCATGATATGTTGGTGAACCATGTTGAATTTTTTTTATGTGAGAACAATAAAAACAAGTGTCAAAAAGCGTGAAAAAGAAAAGAAAGAAAAAAGGTCAAAAAATGACCTGGAAAAAAGGGCCTGTCCTAATTTATAGGATTTTTTTTTGGGGGGAGGCGAGTGGTCCCCTTTTTTTTACAGTAGGCATTGCTTACATTAATTGACCAACGAAGTGTTGGCTTCGATTGTATTTTTCCAAGGTTTCCAAAATGGAAACGTCGTCAATGATCTTTTTTAGGTGGGTTTATTTCACCCCTACCTGCCTCCCTTTATTTCCTCTCATTTTTTTTCGGCAGGTTCTCCTGGATCCCTCTCAGCTTTTTTTTTCTCTTTGGATTCCCCCTTTCATTTGCCAACCTCTCCCCCTTGTTTTTTTTTATTTTTATTTTTCCGTATCAAATCACATTTCGTATGCACTGCGTCAGCAAAGAAAAAGAAACATCTTCCTACAGGACTGTTGTTGAAAAAAGGGATCGACGTCGTGCAAGCATAAAAAACCTTGCTTATTTTTTTTTTTTTTACTTGGGGCGTTGGTGTGACATTTTAACTCAAGGGATAAGGAAAAATTCATTAAATGCATGACAAGATCGTTGTTTATTATTTTATTATTACTTGGCAGTGCACCGTTTCGTTAGTGATATCACTTGGCTCTGTCACTTTTTTTGAACGTTCCATTGTCAACCGTGTTTATGCCCTGCTATTTTATTTCTGCAAGACATGTGCGTAGCTATTTTTTTTTAGACAATGCAAAATTGAATTCGATGCATGCTGCGCGCTTTGGCTGTTTAAAATGATAAGTACGTCTTCTGCGGTTTTGTTTGTCCAATGCCAATTACATGTCCGATCCATTTTTTCTATGATGAACGTTCTACGCGACTCCTCTCCCGCAGATTCCCATTTTCTCCTCTCAGCGATCGATTTTGTTTTGAAATAGCACCAAAGAATGAATCTGTTTCAGTTGCATGCCTTTCTCGCTCATCGAAAACAAATGCAAAGAGACTGCTTCATGCGATGTGTCAAAAAAAAAAACAGGCATGGCCCAGTTTAAAGATGCATAAAAACCGTTTTTATTTTTTTTTTTAAAATTGCAATACACCTGATGATGAAACCATGGTGGATGAAGCAGTGGCAGGGACATGTGGAGGGACCATGACCATATTCATGGTGGAGGTGGTGGCGACAGGGAGACGTTGAACAGGCGGGAGGGTGGCTTGTGGTGGTTGTGATGGAGGAGCAACAGTTGGGGGAGGGTTGGTGGAGGTATACATTGAAGCCATGGAAACAGGCGTGGATGAGGGAGCATTGGTAGGAGACAGAGTAGCGGTAGGAGCAGGATGTAACAAGGTGCCTGGATGGTGGTGATGTGGGTGCGGCGGATGTGACATGCCAGGCGTAGGATGTGTTGACAATTTGTTAGGTGTGGCGTTGGCGTTGGTCAAGAGATCGGTTGGGAAACCGTTGGCTTGGGACACAGGGCAGTCTTTGTGTTGCATCAAAAGAGCCTTGAGATGCATGATTTCTTCGCGCATAGCATTCGTTTCCATCTGCAGACGCTCGTTGTCACTGGTAAGGAATTCCACTTTGGCCTGCAGGTTGCTGAGCCACTGTTTTTTGCGTTGTCGACATTTCAGAGCCGCCAGGCGGTTGCGCTCCAAAAAGTTACGTCGCTTTTCATCTTCATCATCTGTGCGTCGTTTCTTGCTGTCAGTGGCTTCGTCGAGGTCATCCATGCTGTCGATCTTGTCTTCATCAGATGGCTTGGCCGCGTCCTTTTTCCTTCGCTGGCCAGTGACTGCATTGGTGCTGGTGCGTCGGGGGGCAGTCGACGGTGTTGTTTCTTGTTGATCCAAGGTCGAGGTCGTCGAAGCATTGGACGACTTTCTTGTCAAGGGTGATTGTTTTTCAGGTTGGTATTTAGGTAAAGGGTTACTGGTAGGCGCTTGATATCGGCTGGATCCGTAATTGGCTAAATCCCCGTAAAAAAAAAAAGGTAAATTACCCATCCTCATTCCCGACTTCTCTTTAGCAGGGTCCTTGCATTCTTTTTTTTTTTTTTTTTTTTTACCTTGTTGGGCAGGATACGACGATGATTGGTAATCTACATAAAAAAAAGGTTACACATTCTGTGTTCCTGATTGTTTGTCACTCTCACACTTTTTAAGTATACTTACCAGTAGATTGATAGGATAAAAGAGAGTTGGTTGGATTCATGCTTGTGAAAGCAAAGTCCTCAGGATTGGCTGGTCGCTGAAGCATAGACGGAGACAAAGGGCCAGCACGAAGGGAATCCCATGCATATTGGTTAGCAATGTCTTTGGGCACACTACTCATGACCGGGATTGGGTTGGGGCTGGTCATAGCGGCCACAGGAGGTAGCTTCAAGGGTTCTGATGTAGCTGTGCTGGAGGCGGTGGAAGCAGTGGACACTGAGACGGAGGAAGAAGATGAAGGCGGAACATCTTTAGATTTTCTGGATGACGAGCGATCAACAGCTTCGATTTTCAAGGTGACAGGCTCAGGTGAAAGGGATTGCTTAGACACGCTGGAGAAGCTTTGTTCAAAAGGGTTGGGTTCCTGGTCTAGTTTAGCACTAGAGTTCAACGGTAAGACAGCCATAGGAGGACTGTTGGAAACCTGATACAACGATGACGGAGGCTGACTATCGACATTGGATGGTAGCTGTTCTGTCGTCACTACTTTCAAAAGCGAAGGAAAGGGTAAGAACAATCAATACAAACGTTCTTTTATTTTTCCCTCCAAGGTCAAACTGAAACAAAAAGGAAAAAAAAAATTAGGGGGATACAAAACTTACCGTTGACACTGGCTGCATTTTCAACAAGGACTGATTTTGGGTCCATGGCTGTATTCGTAATAAAAGAGTAATGCAAGTGTCCAGTAGAGGTACTGATGGTGAAGGATAGAATCAATGAACAGAGTAAACCAAACCAAATCGACAAACTGAATAAAAATCTAGATAACAAAAAAAGTCTTAGAAAAGTGAACTTTCAACAGGCCATCACTTTTTGACTTCGCCATTTTCTAACAGAAATTAATCCAGTCTAACCTATTTTCTTGATGGATTACCTTTAACGATGTCCTAAAGGAGATAATCAAACAGAAAATCAACCAAAGAACAAAAACGAAGACTCAAAAAAAAAAAAAAGGGCTGGAAACAGAAAGAAAAAGAAAAATGAATCCAGGTCCCGCCCCCAAGACTTATTCAATATTTTTGTTCTGACATTAACCATGTCTAGCCCTACCAAATTCTTTCTTTGTCTTTCTTCTTTCAGATGGTAATGAGTGATCAGTAAGTGGCAAGATGGCTTAAAAGGCTGATTCAATCAGCTTGATTATTCGAGAACACAAAAGAAAAACTCTTGGTTTTCACCCTTCTGGGGGAGAACAATATTCAGGGCCCGAAGACTCAAAAAATGACATCATCATCCTCGATTGGATGGGATTTTTGAATGAACAACTTTATTTGATCCACTTGGCTTTTATTTTTATTTTTATTTTTATTTTTATTTTTTTTTGCTCTCATTTGGACGTCATTGTATGGAAAAATTCATTTCATTCATATCATCCATTCTAATTTTCCTTCCTTGACCTCCAAGGGATGCTCTGGCAGGTTGTTTTTGCAGGGCGCTCGTGACCAACGTCGTGTGACACAAGAAAAAAGTCGAAAAAAAAAGGTACGAGGGAACGTTAAAATAGGAGAGGGTTGCTATGGTCTTTGACTAGTTGGATGAGGTGTTTTTCCTTTTTTAATTGCCTCAGACATTCTCCCATCAACACGAAACAGCCTTGCACCGTCGTCGTTTTTTGTATATAAAAGATAAAACCTTTTGGTGACATGACAAATACGGGGATAAGATGGTTTGGAACCAAAATTGGGAATGATTACAACTGGAAACAACTGAGATTACCCACCTCGTTTATGCAAGTTCTTTCCTGTCATCTTGATACTGTCACTATCTTCCCCTCAGTTGCAAAAAAAAAAAATACCTTTATATAAATAGCCTGTT
Source organism: Hesseltinella vesiculosa (assembly GCA_002104935.1). NCBI lineage: Eukaryota > Fungi > Mucoromycota > Mucoromycetes > Mucorales > Cunninghamellaceae > Hesseltinella > Hesseltinella vesiculosa. The sequence continues at coordinate 201,132 of MCGT01000014.1, read as the reverse complement.
TTTATTTTTCTTCCATTATTTCCTTCCCATTTTTTTTTTCTCTATCTTCTTTTTTTTGAAGCGCATTTCCGATTTTGCCAATGCAACGTGCACCTACTAACAGCCATCCTTCATATTTAGCCACGTATGGAAGCACAGGTGATGGCCCCGTCGAAACGCCTCGATCTGAAAACACCACATTTGATTTTCTTGGTCTATCCAATTCCATCACCACCGACAGCTACCATACCGTTGGACCTTCTTCACTTCGCAACTTCGCTGGCTCCTATGCTCGCACCTCTGCTCTCTACATGGCTGACAACCTTTCCGTTTTGTCTCGCCACTCCACTTCCCAGCCAACTAACGACACCTCAAGTAAAGACTGGCACGACCCTTCACGGTTAGAAGACGGAAAATCAAGGTTTGTGACACGAAAAAAAGGGGGCACTGACACTGTTTTACATTTAACCTAACACTTTTTATTTTCTCCATAGAGCGTTGGAAACTGAGAGCTTAATGTCATCAGATGGGCTATCATTTTTCCCCGTACTGTCAAGACACACCACAGTGGGCAGCATGATCTTTCGAGACGAATTCACCCCCGCCGGCGCCAGTCCTAGGTCGTCAGTAGCCCAATCCGTCTTTAATTCCGTAAACGTATTGGTGGGGATCAGCGCTTTGGCACTGCCACTGGCTATGCGGTACAGTGGTTGGGTGGCTGGAATGGTGATATTTGGTTTTTGCACCGTCAGCACCAACTATGCTGCCAAAGTTCTTGCTCGCTGCTTGGATGTTGCTCCTGCCGAGGCGAACCAGACATATGGAGATATGGGTGCTGCTGCTTTTGGTGAGCGAGGTAGAAATATCATTAGCTCTGTGTTCATGTTGGAACTGATCACAGTGGGGTAAGAAAAAAAAACCAAGGGTAAAAACCACCCCTCATCTCTTTTTTTTTTTTTTTCGTTGTTGCTCCAGTGTAGCCATTATTATCCTTCTTTCGGATGGGTTACAGACCTGCTTCGATATGTCACAGACCATGGCAAGGTTCATTTCCTTTATAGTGTTGACGCCTACTTTATTTTTACCCATCAGCAAGCTTGCCTACACCAGCCTCATCGGTGTGATCAGCAGCACTTGTCTGATCGTCTTGGTCACCTACGATGGGTTTTCCAAAAAAAGTCAACCCGGCAGTCTGTGGGACCCGATGCCAACGGACCTTTGGCCAACTGCCACTCTATCCACCCTTCCCCTCAGCTTTGGTCTATTCATGGCCATTTATTCGGGTGCCGCCGTCTTTCCCTCGATCTACCGCGACATGGCCCAACCTAAACAATTTGGCAAGGTCGTCGATATCACGTACCTCTTCACTTTTGCTCTATACCTGGCCATCTCTTTCTCTGGCTACCTTATGTTTGGACGCACCACCATGCAGGAGGTAACCCTTTCTCCATGTGACAAAGAAAAGATGGGCTTTAAAAAAGGCGGGCTTGTCACTATGAACTGTTGCATGCTATATGAGAGGGGGAAGAGCTAACATTCCCTTTTTTGGGTAGATTACTGAGAATCTGGCTGCTACGCCCGGCTACACAGTCTGGATCAATCAAGGGGCCTCCTATATCATCCTCTTGATGCCTATTGCAAAATATGGTCTCATGCTGAACCCCATCACGGTGTCGTTTGAAATATGGCTCCAAGGCCGATGTCAATCTGCTGGTGGCGACAAAGACATCAAAACTCCTTGGTATTACACCCCAGTCACCATCCTTGGTCGAATTATTTTAAGTGCAATAACTCTCGCCATTGCCATTGTCATTCCTGGGTTTGACCACGTCATTGTAAGTGTGATGAAACTGGCAGTTTGAAAAAAAATCAATTCCTTACCCTTTTTTCCATCTGCGTTTAGGCTTTGTTGGGATCTTTATTTAGTTATGGTATTTCCGTGATCTTTCCAGTCATTTGCTACATCAAGCTCTATAGAGACTCCATGACATTTACCGAGCTCTGTCTCAACTGTAGCTTGTTGCTGATCTGTTTCGTCCTCTCCTTCCTGGGCACTGTTTGGAGTTTCATTCCTGTGTGAATTTCTTATCCATTGCCCTTCACTTGCAAACAAATAAAAAAAGTGTGCCATTCATTCTTCAAAAAACCCGTTTTTTTATGAGCGTGGGTTGGGACAGGATGGTTTGATGGTCACTCCGCAGCATAGCTGAATTAACTGAGTCGTCTAGCCCTTTCCCACTGTCATACATCAGCGACTTCCAACGATCTGTGAAATAGTACATGGAAAGCTTACATATAATTCCCGATTTGGAAAGCAAAGGTCAATAGAAAATATGGTAGAGTGAGCGAATGACGAGAGGTAAAAAGAAGTGCGTGGCATGTCAACGTAGAGACATGGTGAATGGGTAATATCATGGTTTTAAAAGGGTTGTACAGTGATTGGTTGAGGAGGTATGGCTAGGCAATGCTGTGAGCGTGTAAGCGGAGGAAGAGACAAAATTGGTTGATCAGAGAAAGGTTATGCCAGAGCTTGTGCACGAAAAAAACCAGTTGATTTTGCCAACAAAATCGCCAGGACACGCGTGAAAACGTCAAAATCTGAAGAAGCATGCGAGGGTTGATAGCAGGTGCATCCGCCCTCAGTGGAGAAAATCAGCAGGTTTTGAGGGTAATGTGGCCCAAGAAAAGGTTAGGGTGCCAAAATCACTTGATTCACATGAGTGCCATGGACAGAACATGACAGCTAAAGTTTTATCCATCATCACTGCTCACCATCTACAACCGGCACCATCATTTAAATTTGAAGTCAAACGGACGGTCCAGTCATTGGTTCGCTTCGCTACATTCCCTCCTGCACACTGCATTCGGCGCTGTGCGGAAGCTGAATATGGCAATCCAATTTTTTTTTTCAAACTGAAAAAAAAAAGCAAACGCTGCACAGCACTTTTGAGTGATTTGATCGATCTCAGAATTTCAAGGAATGCGCAAATTCATGAACGATGGTGATACTGAAAAAATCAAGTCGATTGAGCAAGGTTGCCCAGCCAACTTTTGATCACTTTCGCTTTGACACTTCCGATTCCCCAGCTAAAAAAAATCAAAAATCGGCCATTTTCATCAGGGGACCCCCAGGCGAGCCGATTAAAAAATCACAGTGCGAACTTTCTCCAATCAGTTCACCCCGAATTTTAAAACATTCTCAGAAAACATATCAAAGTGGAATGTTGCACAGGTGCGAGCTCTTACTGTATGAAATGTATGCGAAGGCTGTCGTTCTCGGACGAACATGCCAGGTTCACCCGTAAAAAAAAACGTTCAAAACGGCTCAGGAGCTCACAAACGGAGCGCGACTTTTCATTGGCTGGTTCCCACTCTCCTTTTTTTTTTCGGAGTGGGGCGTTCTTCTTTCTCTTTCTCTTCTTTACCTCATTGCTTATGGTTCGTAATGAAATCTTCTCTAGCATTCAGTTCTTCATCAACCCAATATGCACTTGAAAGATAGCTAATTGTTGAAACCAGCCTTTACGTAAATTGTGCCGGTTTGTACAGTATGATTTTTAAAAAAAAAGCTCTTGCTCTTGCCAGTTTATTTTTCATCGCTTGACACGATCAAGAAGCTTCGATAATCTTGCTACTGCTCACCATGATCTTCAGAAGAACTATGGTCATTCGTGTAAGACACGACTTTCTTTACACAGTGTAAGTTGTATGTTGGATTATGAAAAAGATTTTGAAAGGTCTTCGCTGATCGCGTGATTACGTTCTGTCAATTCACTTATTTTTTTTATCTCTTGACGGTAATCAAACTGCCTTTTCCGCTGCTGTTACTGAACATCATGTCGTTTAGCTATACTCTGCCGGTGTATATAAGAAGTTACCTGCATTTTGTAAGGTACGTGTTAAGTGGCCCTGCGTTGGATGATGCTAGGGTAGAAGCTCTGTAGCATCGAGCTATTCATTTTCTTTCGTTTCTTTTTTATTTATTCGTCTAGTAGCGATCAATCAGTCGCCACCACTCTCGATACTGTTCACCAAGCTATTCAATGATGCGCTGTCCTTGCGTGCCGGATACCTTTTTCACCATGAAGTTGCACGTTCAAGTAAAAAATATTGTGCCACCTTGCACTCATATTCTATCCTCCAAGCAGCGGTCAGCCTGCTACTATATCAGCTGCTACTTCTCATCGTGCTTTTCAGTTCCAGTATGGCCATGCGTACGTGATATTATGTAGTTATTTGCTGAATGGTGTGTTAGAGAAAGGTTCTGGCCCATTTCTTGCGTTTTACAATTGCTAATTGTTAATAGTAGCCAATTTTCAGTATCATTACCTTCACCACTGCTGCTTGACTTACTCTTACATATCACTCTTGCATATGCACAGCAGGTTTTCTCTTGTATTACACCGAAGTGCGCAGTAAGCAGTTGGTCGTTATCTGAAAGAGTAAAAAGGTATTTCGTGTTTGGGTAAGCCATAGAGGACTGAAGTTCCAACCGATGGAAGAAAAAAAATTTCAGAGCATGCTTCAGGAATCACTGGACACTTAAAAATTATGGGATCAAAATTAAATTGGTTTCTAGAATATTTTGAGGGTCAAAACACCTGCAAAATTGCAGGTTCTGTGAGGGGTTGGCTTGGCATTTTGTGGGTAATTGCAGGGAAAACGACGGTTTTCTGAACGAACCCTCATAAACCCCTGAAATACCCTGTGGGAACCCGATGATTTTTTCCACTGTGCCTGCGTGCCACGGCCGACCCGACCACCCGGGTTCGAAAAAACGTCCAAATTTAGACATAGCAAGAAAAGTGTCATTTTTAAGCAAATACTTTCCTTCAAAGGGAATGAAAATAATTGTGAGCGATATATTTTTCTTTATATGGGTGGTGGATTTTTTGAAAATATACTTTCCAAAAAAGTATAATTGCTACTTTTTTAGAAAGTATATTTTCAAAAAATCCACCACCCATATAAAGAAAAATATATCGCTCACAATTATTTTCATTCCCTTTGAAGGAAAGTATTTGCTTAAAAATGACACTTTTCTTGCTATGTCTAAATTTGGACGTTTTTTCGAACCCGGCCGCGGCGGCCCTCGTGGATGCACCTGCTTTCAACCCCCGCACAGCTTCTTCAGATTTTGACGTTTTTCACGCGTTTCCTGTTTTTTTTTTTTTTTTTTTCAAAATGAGTATAAAACGATGTGCCCTGGCTTGATCAACCTGGTTTTTAGGAGCCTTTTTTCAAAAATGAGCGCACTTTGTTCATAAAGCAGCGTACCCTGGCTTGATCAGAGTGATTTGAGTAATCTCCGTCGTTTTTTACTGTTACATTTGCTTGCGTTGAAGGCGTCGTTTGAGGCTTTTTTTTACCTTTCGATCGAGCCGGTGATGATGGTAGACAGCCTATTTCCATTTATACATAAATGTAGTCAAAAGACACGTGCTCTGAAGTGGTGACTATACACGTAGCCAGGGGAACGTTGGAGGAGAGGAAGGAGGGTTTACTGGATGAGTTTAAATTTTGGACTGCGCATTACGCCAAAACTTGGCCGACGGTAAGCATATTGAAATATGTACAGACCTATAAGTACGCTTCACGTAAGCTAGAGATGTCATTTAACTTAACCATCAAAGATGATCACCGTGCTACCTTCAGAGCGCAGGCATTCACAAAGATATGAGGGGGAGGAGCCTATTTGGATGACCACTTTTTTTTTTTTTTTTTTTTTGCGTGGGGATTACTTAGTACTAGTGCACTACAAAGGTTTATCATATGGGGATGGCTGCAACCTGCACTTGACATGAAACAATGAATGGCGTTTGGCAAGTGACCTTCTTTTTACGTTGATGTTGGGGTCATGATAACCTAGGCAGCAGTAGCTGACAACATATACCTATTACTTTTCACCTTAAACCTGACACCAAAAAAAAAAAAAAAAAAAAAAAAAAAACCGTGTTGGAGAGGGGAGGAGGGGCTATCATAACAAAAGTTTGACTTTTTTCAAGTGACCTTTTTTATAAGAATCGAAAATGAGTGAAACAGATTTTCCAGTAATTGGACTGCCCAGGCGGTTCCATTGCCTTTCCTGCAAACCATAATCTTAATCATAACACTCTTCACTGGAGTGTTTGCTCTAAAAAAAATATGTTGGGTTTCCATTATCACCGACACAAGTTTGACAATTTCAAGTGATCATCGCATTTTCCCAACAAAAAAGACTCAATGAGTCATACGAAAAAGAGTGAACCTGACAGTCGCTTAAATTGAGCTAGGCAAGTCTTTCTTTCTTCATTTCTTTTTCCAAGTATTCTGCTACCCAGCACCAAAACCCCCAGCAATGTATGGGTAGGCAGCACCAATACCATTACCAGCAGTTGGTGCTTATTTGCAGGGCCTTTCAAAACCAAGCTATACCAGACAACACGCGGTTGTCAGTATTGCGACCCCTTCCTGCAATCGTGGGCTTGCGCCACATCGTTGAGGATAGCAATACTGGCCGGTGCCACCTTCATTTTGCGACACCTCGCATCGCCATTTTGTCATCTTTCTGTCCTCACCGCTGACAATGATTTCAAACACTCCATGGCCATGGACAAGCATCCTTCCCGCGGAATATCAAGGCAACATGACAAACTACCACCACACTCTTCATATTCGGGGTCAACCTTGCCATCGAAACCCTTCTACCCTCCTTCGTCCCTGCTCATTGTGGTCACCTTTACCATTGTCACCATCGTTGAGGGCGACGTTAAAAAAATTTTTTTAGACAATAAAATTTTTGCTATACTTTTCTAAAGGCCGTTCAATCAAGCGGGGTATGTTTTTAATTTGGAATTTTCTCAGTCTGTAATCAAGCTAGTGACGCTAATCGGATGTAAATCGGGAGTGAGTTGGCATCAACTCCTTTCAATGTTTCTGGCAGTAACTTAGTGGTAGGGGAGACTATTATAAAAATGCTCAGAGCACAGTGCTTTATTCCATGGGAGGAATTACAACTTTCCAGCATAAAAAAAAATAGGAAAAACAGCTTTTTGTCTTGAACCAGCATCTTGCCAAGTTTAAGAGTATACTTCACCAAGGGTAAGATGTTTTTTCCGGTGCAATAATCAAGCTGGTTCCTTCCAGCAACTCCTTTTTTGGGTAGCTAAAGCGTTCGAAGCAGCAGGGTTGGTCAACGTCTGGATCGTCTGTTTGATTCAGATGGTTCATTGTCATAGTAGACCTGTATTTTTGGTCGCAGTCATCCCTAGACCAATGACTGCAGGTCTAGGTAGGATGCTGGGAAGATAGGCTGCTGGCCCGCAATGGGAGCATGAGTTTGTCAGTTGCTTACCCAAGGCCAGAGATCAGGTATTTCGAAACGAAGGATATTGCTGGTAGTTTTATTAACTGCAGAAAAAGTTATATTAAATTGGTAAATGGGAAAGGCTTGAAAAATGGAACGGATCAAGGTTTGTCCCAGGACATATGGCCGTTTAAGGTCGTGGGGGAGGCGGAGCCTCTTGCGTCGTGATGCAGGTCAGAGATACGGCAGGACAGCACACTTGAGTTTGAAGTTTGGATGTGACTGAGGTCTTCCTTTTCACCCACCCGGTCTGATTTGTCGTCGGTTGCGAATTGTTTGATCAAAAGATAGCCAGTGATCACCCCTAGGGAAAAAAGTTCAACTTTTATACTCGCATTCTTTCTGTATCCTATTTTTTCGTCTTACAGTCAAAGGCATACAAGTCAGACGATAGACCACCAACAACACGGCACGAAACTAGAATTGTGGTGAGGATGTTTGACACAATGACGCCCACCCTTTTGTGTCGACGCAGACCAAAAGGAAAAAAAAAATCAGCGGTGTTACAATTTATCATGTTCTTACGAGAAGATCAGCCCGGACGAGAGGAGTGATTTGTGTAGGCTGTTGCCAAACATGCGATAGTGGCGATGGATCACGGACAAAAACGCAAATGAAAGGAACACATTACTGGAGATGTCTAAGCCAAGTTTTGCCAGGGCTGGCCATTCCACTGAAAAAAAAAAAAGTCAACGTCCCATTGGCGCGTCAGCAGAAATGTCCTTACAATGGACCATCTGTAAATGACAAAGGGATGTCAGGGTTTGTTATTTGACGGGGGATGCACTTACCACGCAGTTACCAATAAAGTCGGGGTAGGTGTCGACCTTGGCCAAGGTTGCGTAGAGAATGATTAAAATGGCATAGCCAAGATTAATCAATGAGCCCACAGAGAGCATGACTTTGGACCGGTTATGGCAAATGTAAGCCTTGTAAAGCAAGATGGATTGGAGACATCCTCCGCCTAGATTGACACACACTATGGCGACCCAGTATCGCTAATAATCAATGAGTGCCCCTTCCACGCTTTCTGGCCAGGGCTCTTACCACTTCACAGCTGACATTGAATAGCGGGTTGAGCAAGCTAGTCATGACGACTAGAAAAGGTAAAAGGACGTTTACAAGAACAGCAAGGTGAAGCCATTTGCGTGAATTCCACAGGAGACTACCGGCAGTCAATACTTGCCACGCGATGCAAGTCAAGCAAATACTCATGTACACGAGGGTATCTTGGGACTCTTTAAATCGGGCTTGTTGTGTGCCGATACACTGCATGAATATTTCATATTCATGCTCAGCAATTGCAGCTTCGGTAGACATTTGTAGAAAAACGAAGAGAAGAAAAGGCAAAAGCGAACAATTTTTTTCGCATTTCTTTGTCTTTTTTGTTTTTTTTTATAGTCTCAAAGGCATGCAGGGTAACAACGAGCGAACAAACGACAGCGGCCTGTTCACTATTTCCTCCTTGAAAATAAAAAATGGCGAGTGCCAGATTGCATTGTAGCAAACTTGATAGGTTGAAAAGTAGGCCTTTTTGTTCGACGAAAAAGGAAAAAGATATCCACGGCTGGCTGATTTTTTGCTGTGCTCAAGGAGGTTGATGCAAATGATTTTTTTTTTTTTTTGTTTACGGGAGCAGAAAAAAAGTTCCCACCCGCCTGCTTGTGAGCTGACAAATGTTTTGATTTGGATCTCAAGTAGGAACCAAGGTATAAAGGCTTGTGAGCTGACAAATGTTTTGTTTCGGACAGTGCTTCCAAGAAGGTATGTCACAGCCAATCAAAATCAATGTCACTGGCCAATGAAAAGGAATTAATCCAGGTGCGGACAAACCAAGGGTGTTATCGACACCACTGAAGTTGTCCACACATTGACAGAAAAAAATGCAAGAAAATATTTCGGATTGACACACTTTCCTACTCTACTAACAACCCCATTAATTAATGTCAAAAGCCAGTCACAGTCTAGAAAAGCGCAATTTATCAGGAAATTCATGTCCGTACTGTATTTTCCTATTTGCCAACCCAATTGTACCGCTCCTCAATTTTTGCCGTTCTGCTTCTTTCAACAGAGTGGAAATCTGCTTTCTTCAACGAAAGATTGCATTCACTTCTCAAAAGTTATAAACAGAGCTGCTAGAAACTCATTGGAAGCAAAGGATCTCAAGTTGGAACCGAGGTGTTAAGGTGAGGATAGCAAGCAGAGAGGCGAAAGCATGCTAGCAAAAAGCGATTGGTCAAACGTTCTCTGTGAAGTTTTGCTGGGTTTGCACCTATTAGTCATGCCCAGCCAACAAGGTCTCTTCCGGGTTTCCGTTTTTGGCTCTGCCTATGCAAAAAAAGAAAAAACGAGGGCGTTTCGGTTTTTTTTTTCTCGTTTCTTCATCCATTTCTTTTTTTTTTTTTATCCATGTTAAAATCTGCTTTGCAGACCACCTACCTTCGCTCTTGCTTGAATACCCATCGTGCTACTGCTGCTAAATCCTGGAATATGAGTGCTACCAAGTCATTTGTCACTGCTGTTGCTGCTCCCCAGGTAATACTGAAAGCGTGTGAGGAGTTATTTTGATACAAACTAAACCCATGTTTTAATGTAGCTGTCTGATCCTAGCTTGTTCCGTCAAGAAGCCTTTATCAATAATGAATGGGTGAACAAGCCTCAAACATTTGCTGTGGAAGGTAAATAGAGAATGAAGATGCATGAGGCTGTTCATTTTGATACACGAATGTGCCAACTGAAGCCTGTGTTGATAGATCCTGCTACTGGCCAAGAAATTGGCCGTGTGCCTGAAATGGATGGAGAAGATGCTCGTGTGGCTATCAAGGCTGCCGCTGATGCGTTCAAGACTTGGTCCAAGACCACTGGTAAACAACGTCACGACTTGCTGAAGAAGTGGTATGACGCCATCATGGCCAACCAAGAAGACTTGGCCAAGATCCTGACCTGGGAAAACGGCAAGACATTGACGGAAGCCCGTGGTGAAATCGCTTATGGTGCCAGCTTCTATGAATGGTTCGCCGAAGAAGCCGTGCGCACCTATGGTACCACCATCCCTTCGCCCATGCCTGGTCAACGTTATGTGACCATCAAACAACCTGTCGGCCCTGTCGGTATCATCTTGCCTTTCAACTTCCCCAACGCCATGTTGACCCGCAAGGTTGGTGCTGCATTGGCTGCCGGTTGTACAGTGGTCATTAAGCCTGGTGCTGAAGTGCCTTACTCTGCCCTTGCGCTCTGTGAGCTGGCCAAGCGGGTGGGCATTCCTGCTGGTGTGGTTAACATCATCACCACTTTGGACAATGCTGCCGAAATCGGGACTGAATTGTGCACCAACCCTTCGATCAAGAAGATCTCCTTTACCGGCTCCGTAAGAACGACCTTGCCTTTTTAAGACCAAAGACTCAACTTTTTTTCTTTTTGTTTGGGTAATCATTTAGACGGCGGTTGGTAAATTGTTGGTCAAGCAGAGCTCCAGCACCATGAAGAAGGTGTCGATGGAATTGGGAGGCAATGCTCCTTTTATTGTGTTTGATGATGCCGATATCGATGCTGCCGTTGAAGGTGCCTTGGCTTCCAAGTTCCGCGGCACTGGTCAAACCTGCGTGTGCGCCAACCGTATCTACGTGCAACGTGGTGTCTATGACGAATTTGCTGCCAAGCTTGCTGCTAAGGTCAATGAATTCAAGGTCGGCCACGGTTTTGAGCCCGACACGACCCATGGCCCCTTGATCAACCATCGTGCGGTGGAAAAAGTGCAACGTCATTTGGATGATGCCGTCAGCAAGGGTGGCAAGATCATTGCCGGTGGCAAGGCTCTCGGTGGCAACTTCTTTGAACCCACCGTGGTCACGGGTATGACCAACGACATGCAAATTGCTAAGGAAGAAACCTTTGGTCCAATTGCTGGACTGTTTACTTTTGACACCGAAGAAGAAATCATCGAACGTGCCAACAACACACCCTTTGGCTTGGCTGCCTACTTTTACTCTCGCGACGTCGGCCGTGTCTGGCGTGTGTCTGAACAATTGGAATCTGGTATGGTTGGTGCTAACTCGGGTATCATCTCCAGCTGTTATGCTCCCTTTGGCGGTGTCAAGGAATCCGGTCTTGGTCGCGAAGGTTCTCATCTTGGTATTGAGGACTATGTCAACGTGAAATATATCAACATGGGTGGTATCTAAGTTCTCTCCATCCCTCTTTTGATTTCACTGTCTCTCTTTTGTATTATTATTTTAACACACATGAATAAAAAAACCGGTTCACTGAAGCCATCGCATGACCTTTTCATTGGTCCAAATCCTGTTGTTTTGATGGAGAGCCCATTTGCCATGATGAAGAAGAAAGGTGACACAGATTGCCTTGTGGGGCAATCTAGATGTGTTGAATGCCGATTTTTGTCTGTGCGACTCGAAGAGCTCAACAAACGCTGCTTTGGCTGGGTTTTGCTGACAAAAAACAATGCGAAGCTCTTCCGTTTTTGCCCCTTTCTTCCGCTTTCACACTCTTTTTTCTCTTTTATTTTCTGACAACTGCCCATCCATCACCATGTCCCTACCCAATCGACTAGCACCATTAAAACAACTCGGTACACGTACTTGGATGGTAATACCTAAGAAAAAAAAATGAGCTTGACATCCAACCGTCAAAGACATCGCCAGATGTAGCCACCCCACAAAAAAAAAACCAACTGTCGGCTCTCAGGAACTAAACCCCAGTTTTTTTTTTTATGATATAACTAGAGCACAGCTGGCATTGAACGAGCTCATCGGGCTATTCTGTTTCCCGGTAAGCATTAAGCAGACCGAACTGGTTGTCAACGACATGGGCTGACGTTTACTTTTATTTTGTTAGGACAAGGATCGCAGTATGTTGGCATGGGCAAGGATCTATACCATCTTTACCCACGATCAGCCAAGCTTGTCTTTGACGAAGCAGATGAAGCTCTCGGTTACGGACTCAAGTCATTGATTTTCGGTGGTCATCAGGAAAAACTCAAACTGACACAAAACGCCCAACCTGCGATTCTCACGACCTCGATTGCTATGCTGCGCGTGCTTGAACTAGAATTTGGCTTGGACATTGCTACTGCCTGCCGCTATGCTCTGGGCCATTCACTTGGCGAATATACTGCTCTAGTGGCTACCAGGGCCCTGACGCTGGCCGATGCTGTTCGACTGGTGCGATTACGAGGTGAGGCCATGACCCGATCCGTGCAAGACTTTCATGTCAACACTGCCATGGTAGCCCTTGTCGTACGCAAGGGAAAGCTACAGGAATTAGAAGATGCTTTGGCTGAAATCAAGGATCGTCTGCCCAAAGGTGAAGTCGTCGAGCTGGCCAATATCAACAGTGTAAGCGTCATTGGCATGAGAAGAAAATAAGATGTGGCACAGGAATAATAACACGTGCTCACTTTCTTTCCTTTCGTAGTCTTTCCAAGTGGTGATCAGTGGCACAAGCAAAGGCGTGGACCAGGCATCAAGGACACTGCAGGATATGCAGTTGGCAGCTCGGGCTGTAGATTTACCTGTATCGTAAGTTGAAGAGAGCAACAAAGCCGAGGGCAAACCCGTCACTCACCGATTTCCCACCAGTGCGCCTTTCCATTGTGAATTTATGAACGATGCTGCCCAAGTGATGCAAGAAGCATTACAAAAGGTCGAATTCAAAAAGCCCATCGTCGAGGTCATCTCCAATGTCACAGCCAAACCTGTAAGGAAAAAAAAAGGAAAGAAAAAATGAGACTCAATTGTTTGATTAGTACACGTGTGCGGAAGAAATACCTCAGCACCTCGTTCAGCAAGTCACGTCGTGTATTCAGTGGTCTCGGAGCATTACGTTTTGCAAGGCTCAAGATGTGGATGAATTCATTTGTTTTGGCCCCGGCAAAGTGTTGTCGAATCTGTTAAAGAAAGAATACCCTCTGGACCAGATCAAGTAAGCGTTGAGAAAATTTGGCAACGAGGACTGCCTTGCTCATTTTTTTTTTTTTTTTTTTTGGTAGATCCATCACCAGCGCGGATGACATTTTACGTCATGCCGAGGAATTCTATTAATTTCATGTTGTACTTTTAGCTTCTCACGTATACCAGCAAAAATAAATGTTGCCACTTTTCCTTTTTGCCACTCATGCGAAAAATAGTCTACCCTGATCACACAAGCAAAAAAATACAAATAAAAAAATTTTGATCACCAGTTTTGTTCCGTGCGTTTTCCTTTTCCAACGCCATACCGATCAGTAACAATAAATGTTCCCAGGCATCCTTTTCTTTTTCAATCAACCATTCATATTGTCATCTTCTTCCTATCGAGAGGTGAAGGTTTGCCGCTTTGACATCCTCGGTTTTTTTTGCGCACAACTGCGCTGATTCAAAAGTGCCATGAGTATTCAGCTTTTTGGCTTGTTTAAATTAAATAGGGGGATGCGTAAAAGAGAGGAGGTCAGCTATCGTGGGCAATGTTTTCAAAAAAGGAGAGCTGAGAAAAGGGAACCGTGGCCTGGGCCCGACAATAAATAATTAAATAAAAATGGGAGCAAAATTAAACGGGAATCGATGTATCAAGCAGCAAAGAGAGCCACCTTCTCGTCCAAGACTGATTCAATGGGCAGGACCATCTCGTCTGTATCCTCAGAAGATGTCGTTGAATGCAATGGCACACAAACAAAATCTTTGGAATACCGCTGGTCATATCGGTCATCGAATTGGATTTGGATTTCCTGATAAAAAAAAAGGGTCAGTCAGGGCTTTTTCGATTTTGAAGGTCAGGCTAGTTACATAGCACGACTGGAAACCCATGAGGAAGAGCCAGGAGAAGGTCGGTTGCTCGCACACTGCTTTGTTTCGTAGCAGGGAATATTCAATGCCTCGCATGCTTTCGACCTCGTTGATTTGCTGGCATGCTTCAACCGTCGACGCTTCAAACTGTGAAGAAAAAAGTATAAGATGAGATCCTTTTCTTAGGGAATCAGGAAAATAATTACTTTGTAAAGGCGACGTTGGTAGTAAGCTATAAAGCTCACTGTCAAGACAAGGATGATCACCGGTAACAGGATCATGAGCCAGAGCGGAGCATCATGCGTGGCAATCAAGTAAAAAAGGCAGGCACTGCCCATCCACAATAGCCAAAGCAATGACACCAAGTAATGCTGATACCGGGCCATAGAATGTTGCTTCACTCTCTGATTGATCAATTTAATGTTGCTACAGAACCCTTGATATGTCAACTAGAAGAAAAAGAGACGATCAGCATTGGCTTATTACTCAGAAAGAACATACATAGCCTTGTAAATCAAACGTGTACTGATCATCAAATTTCTTGGAAATGTACTCCAAAACAATGGTTTTCATGGTGTTGAATAATTTAAAAAAATGAAAGGAATGGGTAGTGATTTATGATAAGAGAACGAGTGTCGTGGGGGTCAAGAAGTGACCTGAATTCTCAGCAGGTAAAGGTGAAAAGAAAGAATGATGGTTGGAAAACTCGTCTAGAAAATATTATAATTTCTTTGGATTCGTCCATTAAAAAAAAAAAAAAATAGGAGACATACCATGAGCAAATAGGATCCGCTTTGAAGAGCATGTCTTCTTTTCCATTGTTCAAGCTTCAGGGGGTCAGGTTCTTCTGGAGACGGATTTGAAACGCCGCGGGCATGATTTTTTTTTTTAAACTTGTGGCATGTTTTGTTTTCCTTTCCGTTTTTTGCTGTTCTTCCTTGATCATGCCAACATTCGTTATACCCAAGAAACCAATCCCTTCTACGTTTAAAGAATACGTAAATTACACTCCCTATAAACGATGGAAGAGGAAATACAGGCAAAAGGTAAATAGATCTTGACGGCTTATTTAAATAGCTCAGCTTACTTCATGGACCAAATCCCCATTTTTTTTTATTGCCAGGTCCGTGATCAGCTTCAACAATTGAATCCAGCATTCCATGACATGTCACCGATTCTCACCAGAAACAATGGCCCGGCCTATGCGATTAATCCTAGGATGAATCGTCTTTGGCAGAGTTTGACGGACAAAGAATCTGCCATCAATGCGCTCAAGTCCTTGGCCATGAACATATATACTATGGAGTGCGGCCGTACGAATGATAAAAAGTTGACAATGGCTGAACGTATCCATCAATGGAGGAACCTCCCCTTGCAACAGCAAAAGGTAACCACTAAAAAAATGTTAGCAGCTAGGTCAGCCACGCCAACCACTTTTTTTTTCCATCCCACTTGATTAGCCTTTTTATCAAAAAGCAATCGAACTTTATATGGGGAACCAGTATGTGAGCTTGACGGAAAAGATGTATGGTTTGCAAGATCAGATGGTACAAGACACGCGTCGCCTGCTCAAGTACAAGTACACGTATATGACTCGGCCGTTTAGCGCAGTGGATCTAACCTCAGCGACGAGGAGTAGCGACACTGATCATTTGCAGCTGCTACAGAGCATTGCTGACGATGACAACCAGAGTGAAGGCGAAGAGACGGACGAGATTGAAGAATTGGCTGTCCTGTCGGCAATCTCCGTCCAACGGTACCGCACCCACCTGGACTTGCTAGAGAAAGCCAAGGCGCATGGAGCATCTGTGAACGACGAAGACAATATGGATGACGACCTGCCACTATCGACCTTGCAACGGAAACACGCTAACCTAGATCCACTCTCACCGACGTCCTCCGACAACCTCTGAAAAAAAAAATTATAATTTTACTGTATCAAATAAATCCGTATTGCAGTAGAAAGAACGTGACGTGAGTTGACTAATTTAAAATCTGGTGCACGCGACCCCTTTTCTTGTGCATGCAAGTCAAGCGGTGACTTGAGGGGTGGGATCGCTTTGTCAAGGCAAGCTCGGGGAGCAACATTGAAACAGACACAGAATCGAAACAAGAGATTGCCGGCATTGGAACAGGTTGTACATGATGGCGTGGAATTTGGGATTTTGGTTTACCTTTTGATCTCGAATACCGGTAGCCGGCTGCCCTTGGAATGATGGATGGCGTTATGCGGAAATTGAAATTGGCCATCAAATTTTCTAGTTCATTTTTTGAAAAAAAAAAAAAATAAGCGGACGCTACACAGCACTTTTGAGTAATCAGACTGATCTGATATTCTGTAATGGTGCTCAAAAGCATAAATGCTGATAGTGCTGAAAAAACAGCGTCGATTGGTGACGGTTGCCCAGCCAACTTTTGATTAGTTTCGATTTGACAACTCCGATGCATCAGCTAAAAAAAATGCAAAATGGGCCAGGTTTGCCAGAGGACCCCCAGGCGATCAGTTGAAAAATCTCTTATCCCAAAAGAGTGTTTTCCATTGGCTGGCGATGATGCTTTCATTCAGCGTTGTTATAATTATTTACAGAACAATGGGCCTCATGGCGAAAACGTGCTATCTAATCGAAATGGAAGCAAAGGCGATTCTCTTTCACGCGTTTTTTTTCTGTTATTGTCATCACGTATGCATTTTTCTTTTCAAATGAAGGGAGGTTGTGTACATGGGTACTTACTCCCACAAAATAAAGAATCCTTCTCATTGGCTGGTGGTAGAACTTCATTTTTTCTTTCTTCAATGTTTAGTCTGGCCAGGTCTGCAGCGTCTCTTGTTCCTCGAGTTTCCTAAACTCATTAGCAATAGAAGGCAAAACCATGTAATAAATACTTTTTTGTCGATTGAGTTTGGATTACGTAGACCGCTTCGAAGGTGGAGGCAGACAATGCCATTGTAGTAGTCCTCATCACCCGCTTGGCATTCCAAATCAAGTCGTGTTGGAAGTTGTTGTTTTTTATCAGCAATGGCACAAGTTTGCTCACCTAATTTTTCTTTTCCCGACATCGCCCTAGCGAGGATTCCAAACAATTGCTGGACATCGCGCAAGTATTCTTCCAGCAGAAAATGAAGGTTGGTCGGCAACGTACCACCGAGACTTTCATTTTCCTGGCCAACGTTGCCACTGCAGCTTCGCCGTTGCTTCTCCTCTTCCCTCCACGCCTCGCAAAGTCTTCCATCGATGCTTTGATGATGGCCTGCCACTATCGACCTTGCAACGGATACATGCTAACCTAGATCCACCCATTCCGACGTCCTCCGATGACAGGTCGTCACCTTTCGAGCTCATTGGCGA
This sequence comes from Hesseltinella vesiculosa, assembly GCA_002104935.1. NCBI lineage: Eukaryota > Fungi > Mucoromycota > Mucoromycetes > Mucorales > Cunninghamellaceae > Hesseltinella > Hesseltinella vesiculosa. The sequence goes on along the minus strand of MCGT01000014.1, from coordinate 183,685 downwards.
TCCGCAGGACCCCGTCTGCTCCCGCGATCTCGATTCCCCATCCGCCAGCGATCTACCTCGACGTGGTAATCCACCTCATGATTCTCTTGTTATGATCGCCAGCGAACTTGCTGTTATCCATGTCGTTGACAGTGTACCCTGACACCTGTGGTTGCAACGGCCTTGCCAGAACCAACCAGGCGATAATAAACCAAGAAACAATCAAAAGCAAACCACGGAGAACTTCCGACCCGGTGACGCTTCTCGGCGGCAAACAAATACCCAATGTGCAAACAAACAGCGATGTCGGTCCTGGCACTGACTCCTCCGGGGATGACTCGGATTATGATGGTAATGATTGGTGATCTCCTTTTGCAACATGAAATAAAAACAACTGGGACAAAGGCCGCCTCTCTGTTTATGGTTGAAGGATGATATTTGGTAGGGTCAACAGCGCATGATCGTTGACAGGCCATATTATTGGATCTGACGAGAGACCTGGAAGGGAGATGTGGGTATCTTTTGTGTCTATGTTTCTTCTTTATATCTTCTGAATAAAGTTCGCTTTGTGCACTTTGTGCGAGTGAAAAAAAAACAAGGACCGAGGGTGGGCCACTTTTTTTTTTTTTTTTTTTTTATCAAGCTTGTTTATATTATCTGTTTTCTGGGAATGGATAAGGCTGATGGTGGCACACATCGATGTGCGCAATTTAGCATGCAAGTTATTTTTTTTTCCTTCTTTGCCAGATGCAAGGTTAGCCGTGTAGGATGACCCCATTTTTTTTTTTTTACCAAGAAACAGCTTTAGCTGCCGCTGAGGTTCTTTTTTTGACATAGTCCAAGTGCAACCCTCAAGAGATCTTTCTAGATTGCCTTTTTTTATAAAAACAAAAAAAAAAAAAAAAAAAGACCACATGGCATGCAAGGAAACCGAAAAAGTTGGAGGAAAGTAAGCATGGAGGGGTGTCTGGTTTCAGGGTTACACGACGGGTTTTGTGTGTGCAAAAAAAAAAAAACGAAAAATAGCAGGCATAACTTCCTTCACTCTTCTTCCATTTTGTACTTTTTTTTTTTTGAACTGTTGAAGAAGATAAGCCTCGGTATAAAAAAGCCTCTGCTTTTTTTTTTTTTTTGAGCTATTTCCTTTTTTTTTTCTCTCACCTCCAAACTTGTCGTCGGTCAACTTGGCAACATGGCACAAGAATACTTGGCATTGACACTTGCCAACGTGTCTTCACCTTCCGGTGGATGTAAAATCTGCGGGTCTCTGGTGCATCAAACAAAGGTAAGGGAAAAAAAAAGAGCAAAAATCACTCAAAGGTCGGTTGGGCGTAAACATTCATGCAAGATTTTCTTTGAACGCCAGTATTGTCCAGTGGCGCCTAGGAGAGGTCGATGATAGTCTTTTTTTATTACTCTTTTGCATCTCTACTATCATCGGTTGAAACACCCATTCTTCACAAGCATATATGAACAAATTTTCCCGACTCGCTATCTGGTTTCTCGATTTTTTTTATGGTTGGCGTCTCTTCAATTTGGCTAAAAAAGATAGTGTCACGACTTTGCAAAGAAAACCCTCGTATTGTAATTTTTTTTTATCAATCACCTGTCAGGCAGTGAACCTTTTTCTATTTGCTTTCTCCAACTGCCTTACTAAAAACGGCCATTGCGATAAATTGATGACTGTCCCTTGCCAACTTTTTTTTTTTTCCTTCCCTTCTTCCTGTTTGCATTGACTGTAAATTATATTCCCCACCATGTGATATCATTTTAGAGCAATAAAAAATCATCTTCCACTGAACTAATAAATGCGTCAGTATCAAAGTAGAAGTTGTGCCTATGGTGTTTTTCAGGTAGCATGCAATCCGGAAAAACACAAGCGTCTGAGGGGAATGTCGGATCCAGAAAAGTGTAATTTGTGCTTGGAGGTTCTTCTCAACATCCTTTTCAATCGGGCAAAACAAAACAAAAATCATCATGTGAAACTCTTCCCGCTGGTTCGAACACACCACTAAATCAAAACGATGAACAATAAAAAAAAATTGCGCGAAATCAGGGTGTTGACACAAACTCGTGCGACGGTGTAAATCCCTTGATTGCTTAAAAAAGCCGAGAGAGCAACGGTAGGCTTTCATTGGATGTACTCCTCCAAACGGAACAAGATAAAATAACCTTACACGCATGATCATGGGGTCCAATCTTTTTTTTTTCCTTTGCACTGTAGTGTGATTTGGTGTGAAAAAAGGGAAGAAAAAAATGGGGTGAAAAGCAGAGAGTTTCGGTACATCCCCAAAGCAAAACGTCATGCGCCAGGAGAACAATCGCCACTTGATTGGGAAATTTTCGATACAAAGCAGAATGTCTGTGCGACAAAGCACGTGGTCCTTGGTTAGACGAAAGTTTGAGGGTGCATTAGGTTTCTTTTGGAGAGAGCTCATGTTTGACAGCCCACGTCACTCTTCTCTTTGCTTCCAAGGCTAAGAGTTTTCAAACAATTTACCAGTAATGAAAAAGTGTGGTACAAACGCAGGAACAGCATCTTTTTTTTTTATTGCCGTAGCAATCTTGCCTCATTTGATTACCTAAAATTCTAAAGACCAAAACGTGCCAGCATCACTGGACTCTCTTGCTTTTCACCTGTTCCAGTGCCTGCCCCTCTGTGTGTTTTTTCTTCTTTAATTTTTGTAAAGCAAAAGATATTCTATGAGTGATAAAGAAACAGAAGGATTGGAAGCTACAGCATGGTCTTGACCAGTTTGGCTGCGATCTTGACACCATGGGGGACACGACGATCCGGCTGGGCAAATGTTTCCTTGCTGACTATGGTAGAGTATTCATGGAGTTGCTCGACTTCCTAAAAAGTGGGAAATGACGTTTTGGGGGTCAGGAGTTATCTTTGGACCAGATTTTATTTTCTGGTTTACCTTGTGTAAGGCTTCCTGCAAGCTGGTGTTGGATGTCACGATCACAGACTGAGCTTCAAGATCCCTATGACTTGATCGATGACCAAAGTTAGGTGAACCGATCATGGTCAACGATGGTAGCGACTGATCACGTAAATAGGCCCATAAACCTAAAAAGGGGCCGGATAAAAGAAAAAGCAGGAGAGTCAGGGAATCTGGTCGAGTCTGCGCACCATTTCACTTACCTTTGGCATGATATGTCCAACCTGGTCGATTGTATTCTTCAATACGAATCGAGTCTTGCTTGCCAGAGCGATTGACTTGGTCATAAAATTGTCGTTCGATATATGTATAAGCTGGAGGAAGGAAGCGGGAGACGCCTCGGGATCGGTAAAACCCGTTTGCCTGCGGGGGGGGGGGAAAAAAAGTCAATCTTAAGCTGATGCTTTGGCCATTTATTTTATACTTACTTCGGGAGAAGCCGTCAGGAAATGGAATTGAGCATTGGTATTGAGGATGACACGTTTGTATTGGTTGGTAAAGTTGAAGTAGCCCGAAGTTAAATCGATGGTCCAAGGTGAGCCGAGGTTGCCCTGTTGGTGGGCCACATTTAACAAGCCCAGTGTCATTTGTTCATCCTGTCGAATACCAAAGGGTCCCATTTGAATGACGGGAAAGAGTACGGTGTCGTGGTGTTTGTTTTCTCGGCTGAGGTTCGAGTAATTAGCAAAATGGTCTTGTTGCTCCTGTAAAAAGGCCTGCAGTTTCTGGCGTGCTTGTTTCTTGAAGAGGCGGCTCTGTTTCACTGGATCCACCATATTGTCGGCCATGGTCAATTGGGAACGTGTTGTCAATTGATAAGAGAACGATCCCACGGTTTCCAAGAGCTGTGCATAATAATCTGAAAGTCGGCCATCGTGGAAGAGCATATAACGGTCCTGCCGATTGGTAAAGTAATCCGTACTGAGATTGGCCCTAGTGAAAAATAAAACATCACAGTTTTCTCACGACTTGGTCCGTGCACCTGGCCTTACCCACTAAGCATCACAGCGTCATCAAATCCATAGACTTTGAGGTGCATCAGGCCGATACTTTCGTTGAAGCGAGGAGGGATGGCTTGCTTAAGCACGCCATTCAGATCAGGTGTGTGGTACATGGAGACTCGAAACCGATCAGGGAATTGCTGTACCAGCGGAGCCAAAAGTGTCAACGAACTAGCGTCCTTTGTGATTCTTGTGCCACGGAGCCCATCAATCACAATATGCACCTGTAGCTTGCTCGACTGCAATAGGGCTGTATGAATCGTGTCAATCTAATGAAAAATGAAAGTATAAGATCTTTATCAGATTGCCCTGAATTCAACGTTACGAGCTCTTTTTCTGATTGACCAATGTACAATGCAGCAATAAACACCCGGTCTTTGGCAGTCAAGATGCGTTGCTAGACAATAGTAATAAACGGAGAATGAGTTTTGGGATGGCGTAAAAGAGAGCGACATGTACCTTTAATTCGTGATAGAATTCAGCAGGTTGGTATAAAGGCTGGATGGCCTGGCCGTTCATGGACAGACTGGGTGCATGCTGTTGTAATTGCTGGAAAGGCTTGTACTCTGAATGTTGAAATAGATGGTAAGATCGACAAGATAAAAGGCGAGATGATTGCCTCCATGTTGAGCCCACTAGCCGCCGTAACATGATCGATTAGGTGATTGGAAACAAAAAAGAAGAAACTAAAAAAAAATAAAAAAAAACAAGCGGCCTGTGTCGGGAGCGCTTGTCAAAAAAAAAAAAAAAAATGAGCTGCCCTGAAAAATCATAGCGTGGGGCAAGCCAAGGTGATGTTGGTTGGCATGGCCGAGCTTCTCTCTCCCTCAACCCCTTTATTCGTGCAAACAGACCTCCCAGCTCACAATGCGAAACTTTTCACGCTTGTCCTTTTTTAGAATATGGCAATTTCAAACAGTAAAAAAAGCAAATGAATTCCTGCATTTCCCAACCAGTTTTTTCTCTCCCTCGAGATCTCACTTTTTTTTTTCTCCCATTTCCTTCTTTTTTTTTTTTTTTCCTTCTTCATTTTCTTTCATCTATTCATTTCTTTATTCCTGAACCTTCGTCATCGTTTTTTTTCTCTCTTTTATTTTTTTTTCACGGCCTTAGAAATAGTATACGTCTCAACTCGTGACGAGCAGATTTTATAATACTAAACGATGACGTCGATTGAAGCCCCGATGGCCAGTGAGTCCATTACGAATAAAAGTATTTCTCAACAGAATTCCATGTATCAAACATGTCAGCATGTATTACAAGCCATCACATCTATCGAGTCTTTACAACCCTACTTGTCATCCACCGAGCCTTTGACACCAATGAATCGGCTATGGCAATTTTGCCGGCAAGGTGCTCCGCTTTGCATCCTCTTCAACGCACTCCACCCCGCCCAGCCCATCCCCATGGACCAACAAAAACCAAAGGCTTACGTGTATTATTTCATTATTGCTTGCCGTGATCAATTACGCTTTAGTGAATCCAGTCTCTTTACTCTAAAAGACGTCTTTCAAGATGATACCAATGGCTTTGTTAGGGTAGTGTTTTTTTTTTTTCAAAAGACACGCTGACACTGACAATGTGGTTCTCCTTTTTTTTTTTTTGGGTAATGTATGACAGGTTGTGAATGTGCTGAAGCAGATCGTAACGTTGATGGAGTCACATGGCCTCATCCAGGTTGCTATGACATCTAAACCTACACCTTCTACCATGCCCAAAGACAACCGAGATAAACTTGTCATGGAATTGCTCGAAACTGAACGAAAATATGTCCACGATCTCGAAACATTGCAGGTATGAATTTATTTTTCTGTGTCACCATGCTCATCGCATCAAGCTCGTTCCCCCTTCCCTCGCTCTTGTCGGACCCCCTTCTTTCTCCCTTTTTATTTTCGCTCTCCTCCTATTTTTATTTTTTTTTTTCATCTCTTTTTTTTTTTTACGCTTGTCATGGGGTCTTGTCAACCGTTGATCCCTTTTACACAATGTACATCGCATACCCTCCTTTTTTTTTTCCCCCTCAATCTCTTCCATCTTCATATGCACATCGCTGAGACTGAATTTTTTTTTTTTTTTTTTGCTTTCGATCCAGGGATACATGCGACAAGCCCATAGCCAAGAAGTGCTGCCGCCCGATACGCTTCTTCAATTGTTTGGTAACTTGGATGCCCTGGTGGATTGTCAGCGAAAATTCCTGGTCCAGTTGGAAGCCCAGGCTGATAAAGCACCCCAGGAGCAACGCTTCGGCCTTCTCTTTGTACAGCACGAAGAAGCCTTTGCCGTCTACGAGCCCTTTTGTGCCAACTTCCAAATGGCCCAGGACTTGATTGTCAGGGAAAATCAGGCCCTAGAGTCCCTGGCGCATGTGCTGTCACCTGACTTCGAGTTGCCTTCCATGCTCATCAAGCCAGTCCAGCGTATCTGCAAATATCCTCTGCTGATGAAAAAAATGGTCGAATGCACGCCCACCTCCTGGAAGTTCCATGTGGAGACGGAAGACGGCCTGGAAGCGATTCAGCGTGTTGCCGAAAAGGTCAATGAAACTCGCCGACTGGAGGAAAATGTCGCCCATGTTCAAGATCTGAAACGCCGCATTGACGACTGGCCAGCCGACGACATTGACAACTTTGGCTACCTGCTACTCCACGACAAATTCATGATCTACCGTGGCGATCCTGGACGTGAGCTCATTGTCTACCTGTTTGAAAAATGCCTGTTTGTGTGCCGTGGTGAACGAGATAAGGAAAAGGATAAGAAGAGCCACGGCAAAAAGAGCAGCAAAAAAAGCGCCAGTGCCTCCGACGACCACAGCTCCGCCAACGGCTCCTCGGTCCACGCCCAGGCCGAACGCCTGGGCGTGCGGGGCCGCATTTTGATGTCCCGCGTGGCCCAAGTCAACGATACCAGCCGCGACGGTCTCTGGTCCCTCCAAGTCTTCTGGTCTGAAAAATACCTGCAACCCGGCCAGCACTATCGGCTGGACTCCTTCACCATGCGCTGCCGAAATCAGGAGCAGCTCCAGCAGTGGGAATCCTCGCTCAACCGCCTCATTCAGCAAATGAAAAAACAAGCCCGTGAAACGAGACTCATGCAGTCTTCCAGTGCAACGTCTCTGCCTTCTGCCAACACCATGCTTGTCACCGACAGCCAGCCTAACGACGACGTTGATTGCCTCGACGACGAAGAAGAGGATGACGAGGAGAACCACGTCGAGGAAATGGAGGCTGGCATTGTCACGGATCGACCCAACCACACGCCACACCAGCCACCCATGCTCCATCCATCTATCAGCGTCGGCACTGTCACTCTCACGTCCCATTTGGCCTCCCACCTTACATCAGCCCTTGCCACCATGGCTTTCACGAGCACCCACCATGCCTCTTCCACCTCCTCACATCACCACCATCACCACCATCACCATCACCAACAGCATCACCAGCATCACCAGCATTTGAATCCTCCGGGCATGACTCTGCCTCCTCTACCTCGTACGTCTCCCATGCCAGCCTCGCCCACCACCAAAGTGGCATCCCATCCTCGCTTTCTGGCAAAAATGACCGACGATCACCTCCATCCTTACCAGCAATCGCCCTCGGCTACAGCCCAGCCTCACCCCTACACTCACGACAGCATGCCGCCCACCGAGTATATTACGCAGCAAATGCTCAATGAGCCTTGGGATGACGTTGACGAGGATTACTTCACCTATGCTTCCTCCTCCTCTTCCCTTGCCACCCCAAAGACGCCCACCCCATTCTTACCGCACAACGACAAGCCTCTACCCGAGCTGCTTTTATCCCAGCATGGCCACCACCCGCCTGTGCCACCCCATCATCCACTCTATCCTCATGGCAAAGTGCCATCTCACACACAGCATAGCAACAGCATCAGTGGTGCCAGCGGCCCACCCCCCACATCGGGTCACAGCTGCTACAACGTCTCGACGCGATCCCGCTCTCAAAGCAGCCCTAACATCCACCCTTCTCGATCACAGCCACCCTGTGACCTGCCGTCGTCTGCCGCTGCCAAGGCTGCTACCAAACCACGCCCTTCCACCACTGCTGCCACCTCGTCTGGCCATCACTATGATAAAAGAAAAAGCAACGGAGATCAAGAGCTGCGCCGGCCTTCTCTGTACAGCACCCCCATTGACACCTACCCCACTGCAAGCCCCGATGCCATCAAAATCAAGGTACATCATTCCAGCAGCATCTATGCCCTTGTTGTTCCTTCGGATGTCGACTATAAAGACCTGAGGTCTCGGATCCAGCGGAAAATGAAAGGGGACCATGCCACCACCTCTGACCTGAAGTACCAAGACGAAGACGGCGACCTCATCACCATTAGCTCCAACGATGACCTTCAAATGAGTTTTGAGCAGCGTAGCATTCATCAAGCCGTCAACCTATTCATCTCCTAAGTTAATAAAATAATATATATATATATATATATATATTATAATGCCACGTCGCACTAATTATCTTTGTCGTGACGCGCTCACACAGACCGTCTGCGCGAGTGGAACACTCTACAACTTCTCATTGCTTGTGATTTGGCGTGCTTGTTTCCTTCTCCGCTATCCGCCAAGCAAGCAAGTTGATTGTCTGGCCTTCTAGATTTGCGAGGACTGTGCTTTTTCAACACAATGAGCACACGTCATCTACGGGTTAGAGGCAATTTGGGTGAAGTATCAAAATAGATGCTAAAATTGGAGTCTATCAGAGGAAAGTAAAAACGCATGAGTGAGTGATGCAAGGCATCCAAACTCTGGCAAAGTTTTAGGGAAAAATGTGCTGCTTGTACAGCTAAAGTTTTATTTCATAGGGGAAATACGTATTCAAAAAGCGTAGGTTAGCATAAAGGAAGTGATGCTTGGGTAATAAAACGTGTTGCTTTTTCAGGTAAAAAGAGCTTCAATCCGTAGTGTGGTAGCCACAGAAGTATTGCGGCAATAAATCTATCAAGAGGTGATAGTCAACAATGGCGTCATGGCAAAAAAAAAAATAATAATAAAGGCTTTATCACTCACTCTTGTAGATGTTATATTCTTCGGTGGAGTGCGTGCAGAAGATGACTTTGTGAACATGACCAGGGCGATCATTTTGTTCCAAAAAATTCTTCACAGAGCTCATGGCTGTGTTGGCGGCCATGTGTCGGTCAAATCCTTGGTTACCAGTGCCCATACAAGGAAAAGCAATGGTGTGGTAGCCAAACGCAACGAGTTCTCTGAGACTGTTTGCGTAACAGTTTGATAGTACGTGGGTTCCCATGGAGCTATGGGGTATAGCAGTGTGAACGATAGCTGCAGATTTGAAGACCAAAGAAAAAAAAAACGCGAGAGTTAAAATTTGGAGAAAGAACCTTTTTTTCCAAAATTACCATTGGCTGGCAAATTGTAACCGGGAGTGACAATGGCATCCTGTAAAGGCAGAGAACATCAGATGAAAAATATAAGCAAAAAAAAATAGAAACCTACACCATATTCCAAAGTCTTCCTTGTGCCAAGATCGCGTTTTAATCGGGGTCCAGCGGCTCGATGAATAATGCCACTCAGGGTACCATTCGCTCCGCCCATACTGCGATTGGTTGAGTCCACTGGTAGAAAAGAAAATAGAGAAGAAAATCAGTGATTCTTATCAGCACGTCACGATGAAGGGGTTTACCAATGGCATCGACATGTAGCTTTGTGATATCGTCCTGTCTGTTAAAAAAAATGAAGAGAGTAAGGAAATGCTTGAATATGGTGAGCGTCATGCTTTGTATATTACACCACGGAAATGAGATGACTACCAAAGGTATGAGGGGGACTTTGATACATGATGCCCATGATTGTTTTTTTTTAAAAAAAAAAGGAAAGCTTGGGAAGGAAAGAAAATAAAAAAAGCACGCCCGTTGAAGCTTTGCCAAAAACAGGCAAGCAATACGCTGCGGCACCCGGCCGCACTGAGTTGTGTAACCCTTTGTGCCCAACAGAGAAACCAGGGCATACAAGCTCATGTGTTCTATACCGCAGAAGCCCACGTCTTTGCTTCCTTGAGAAAGGAAGTGCGCAGCATGGAATGCAGCAGCATTCCTCTGACTTGGTTCATTTTTCGTGACGCGCAGCAGCACTCCTTTCTGGATCTTTCATGGCCAAACCACTCAGCCACGATTCCGCTCATTCCATTGACACGAAGTTTCTTTTCCAAAGCGGCTACCAACTTTTACCTCACGCCCAGCATACATAGGCAATGAGCACCAAACGTTGTATGTTATGAGTATCGGATGAATACTAGCAATAATCAAACACATAGGTCATTTGACGCATTCTGACGAACAAGAGGAGATGCGCAAACATGGCCATTGCTAGGCAGAGGCGCAGAAGTCCAATCAGTGTTTGCCCATCTCCATTGGCCGCAAGGGTATTGGTTCAAACAAACATCATTGCTTCCTGTGCACGTGAACCTTGGCCTACTAGACCAGCGTTGAAAGACACGACGGAGCTTGAAAGTAGACCTCCAAACTCGCTTCACTTTGAAAAAAAAAATGCAAATGCTGCACATTGCTTTTGAGTGATTGGATCAGTATGACGTTTTGTCAGGATGTTCACATGCATAAATGGTGGTTTTGCTGAAAAAATTAGGTCGATTGACAAAGGTCGCCCAGCCAACGTTTGAGCAGTTTCGTTTGGACACCTCCGATCCCTCAGCTTAAAAAATGAAAAAATCGGCCATTTTTCCCAAGGGACTCCCAGGCGATCTGATGAAAATCCTCAGTGTAATGTTACTGCAAGCCAATTCACCCCAGCTATTGCATACCTGCACCTAATGGTGAATGATTAAACCCACAACCTCCTTGAGGTAACGGGATGTGCAATAGAGGGTTGGCAAGCATGCGTTAGAAACGATGTCGTATGTGTTTGGTCTGCCGCCAAACATATTTTCCACATCGATGTTTTTTTTGAACAAACACACGGACTCAGGGTGGATCAGGCACTCCCTTTTTGAGCAGGATCAAGTATGGAAGAGATGCTGATATTTTTTAAGAAAAGCAATGCAAGGATCTTTTTTTGTTTAAAAATGTGTTGGAGGCGGGAAGTCCATCGGGTGTAAATTAAATATGACTTGCATGCAGTCAAGTTTATTTTGCCTCAGAAATACCCAGCTCGCCTGCTAAAAAGGTATCCTGATATTACAGCACAATGTTATGAGAGTCAAGGAAATCAGATTGGTATCGATCTATTGCAAGCTTGTGTCTTTTTTTTCAAAATAAACAGGGGGAAAATTAATAGACACCTGGAATGAGGCAGGCTTTGGCTTGATCCGTAGGGGATAGCTGGAAGCGCTGCTTGTACCAGCGTTGTGTCTGTTTGGCACGCACTCCCAGGTAAGCAGCAGCCATCAGCTCGTACACAAACACTATGGCATGCTGAGATAGTAAGGTCATTGCCATGAAAGAGATGATCTCGCCGAGCTACAGGCGAAAAAAGTTAGCTAGGACCTATACGGCAGCATTGACTTACATAATGAGGACACCAGACGTATTTGAATAAACCGCGTCGGGGGATCTAAGGAAACATGCCAACCGAAAAAGAAAACAAGGTCAGCTGGCTAAAGATCGTAGGAGATCATGGCTGATTTTTTTTTTTTTTTTTGAAAAGCCCTGCTCACCTTGTAATCCTTGCTGCCACCGCGGCGGAGCTGCGACAAGAGGGAATGATGGTACAGGTTGATGCCTTCGCCGATAAAGAAGAGAATGGCGCCCAGTACCAGCTGAGGACGGTCCACACTGCTAGCCGGCACCAGGGTTGCAAAATGCCATTGGATCACCGTAAAGCTTAAATAGCTGGAAGAGATCACCAGGGCATCCGCCAGCACACTTTTACCCGAGTAACGATGAACAAAAAGCACCTCCTGCACAACAAAAAAGATGAGAGGCATGCACACTACTTGATTAGACTGCTTAGGTGTTACATAGATGCGCTTCGTAAAATGGAGAAAAGTGAAGAGAGAGAGGAATTGGACGTGCGGCAGGGATTTCCGATGATGAGACCACCACCAAATCCCGATACTACCAATAAGACTGGGAGCGTAAATCAGCAACATACCCCACTGCGAAGGAATCTTTCGAAGAAAAAAAAAAAGGATGAACCTAAAGAATGGAATGAGCATGTTTTTTTTTACCGTGAGTGATTTGGATTTGAGGGAGGCGAATTTGGAATAGCCCATCTGGGTGGAGGGGTTGGCCTCGCGCAAGACAAGAAAGGTGCCGCCGATAAAAGCAGCAGTGCACCAGGCAAGAGTGTTAAGAGATAATAAAGGTAGATACATAAATTAGCAAGGATAAAGGCCCATTGTCTTTCTATTTTGTCCTGAAAAAGGGCTGCTTTTATATCATTTCAGGTCTTTTGTTCGCTATAAAAGGCATTTAGGCTCCCAATTGGCTGAGGGGCCTGGGCGAAACGTGATGGTCCATGGCCTAAACGGACTTCCATGACTGGCATCAAGGTGTGTGAACTTTTACGTTGTATCTCTTGTGAAGTCACTTTTAACCGAAGTATGGTGAGAGCCTGCTATGGAACCCATGACAGGCAAAGGCAATCCCATAACCTATCACCCGTGCCGTCGCCATCCAACCACTCCTGCCATTAGATGTTTTTTTACTTCCTGCAAAAAGAGGTCACCGTCAGCTCCAGAAATAATATGTTGTGTCGCTTTTATCCGGAAACTAGGTGCTTTTGGTCAACAGGGCAAAGTCATGGTTGGTAACTGAGTTTTCTTTTTTGCCATGGTAGAAAACCACTCCTTTTTTTTTTAAGGCACCAACCTTTTTTTTCGTTTCCCTAATTTTTTTTTTTTTTTTTCAAAAAACATCACTGCACGTCCATTCAGCACTTTGTTGTGTGCCCCATCCAGTCCACCTGTCCGTTGTTGTATTTAGTGTATTCTTATTGACATTCCCTGTGCCTTGTGTTATTTACTAGCTAGACTCTGTGAATGGATTTAGCCCTGAATCTTACATCATCTTGCCGAGTGCGAGTCTTGCTGGTGCCTGTCACCCCCATCAAAAAGTCAACCTTCTTAAGACATGTCGAACTCGTCAAGCAATTCAGTGTTGTTCGGCTGGGTGATGTGACGCCTGATCTCCAAAAAGGCGCCAATGGTAAACCCCCCCCCCACCTCCCGTCTCGCCTGCTCTATCCCACCCTGACGGCATTCCTCATCTTCATTACTGCATTTTAGCCAAGTTTAGTAGCCAAGTCTTTCAAGAAGGACAAATGCACTTTCAGTTCTTGACAAGCTATCGTCGTGATCATGCCCATTTGGAAGATTTCCAACCTCACCGCCGTATCTTTGGCGTAAGCGAGGGCCTGCCCATGTCGTCTTGGAAGCTTAACCTTCTTTATTAGGTCATTGGCATCATGGATTGTCAAGAATGGAAGGATAAAAACCTCAGTGAAGGCTACCACCACTTTGTCAACACGCTCAGCAATTACCCGACGGCTGTGGCGACGCGCTGCTTTGCTTTTGATCCTACCGAGAACCAGCCTGATGATACCAAAGGATTGATCATGATTCCCAACGTTGGCAATCTCTCCTTTTATATGAGCACCATGATATGTGATTTTGCCAGTGAAATCCTCAGCCAATTTGACAACATTGTAACGTCCGAAAATGCCATGACCTCTTGGCAAGCGTTATGCTCACACTTTTTTTTTTTTTTTTTGTCTAGGCGTCCCGAATTGAAAATCTACCGATGTTGGAGTCCCCTTTGCCGCGCGCCCATGCTAATGCTGGGTATTTCGATCAAGCGCATACAGCTCCAAATCCCATGCTATCACCTCAGCCCTCGGCAAGTACGCCCACTGGGTTCAAACGACAAGCGCCGGCTCCATCCCCCTCCTCCATCAAGTCGCCCCTCCAGTCACCCATGGCCCAGCAACAGCCACCCAGCCGGATGTCGCAGCCACCGACCCCCATGCCTACCCAGTCCACCTCGTCCTTTTTGCGTCGGGCATCGACCATGACCGCCAACTCGCTCAGCACCAGCCCACCTCCCATGTCTAAGAACGGCCCACTGCCTCCCATCCCCACCCCCTCGCTCTCACGCACCAACAGCATGCCTCTCGACACCTCAAAGACAAAGCGCCGCACGCCTGGCCGCATCAAAAAGCTGTTTGCCGACTTTTATCTCTTGGCTGGCCGTTTGCCCGACGCCGTCAGCTAGTAAGATCCAAAGAAAACATCAGCCAATCCCACTCATTCTTATCCTTTGCACTTATAGCTACCAAATGGCGATCGAGATGACCAAATCAACGTCGGATTTTCTTTGGCTGGCAAGTGCCATGGAGGGCTTGGCATGTGCCAATCTGCTGCTGGAGTACCTGCAAGGCGACGTTGGCCACATTGTCTCTCGAAAGATGGAAGCCAATGCTAACAGTGCCGACGTTCCCTTGTCACCCACTCAAAGCATGGAAGACATCTCACTTAAACCGGCTCCCTCTACCTTCACCGATCTGCTAGACCAGTACACTGCTCTGATCCAGTATTATGGCAAAGTTCACACCAGTGCCACTGTGCCGATACCTAGTCTGGTCTATGCCGAAGCTTGCATCAAGGTCGCCCGCCTGCTTTTAGCCACCTGGATCCATGGCGGCTGGACAGACCAAGTGCTGAACCTCGTTGTCCAAGGCAAACTGAAAAACGAAAAGGCACCGCCCCCAAAGCCTGTCAACTACCCCATGCCACGCTTCGAAATCGCCGAATGGGTCATGCGTGTCTGGTCGGTGTCGCTTGATCCTCTGCCTCTCTTGGATCAGGTAGAGCAACAATAGCAGAGCGTGACGAACCTGCTTTATTCATCCTCTCCTGTTTCCTTAGATCAATGTCATGACGCAAATGAGCACTGTCCTGTCCACCATTGGCTACCAACGCAAAGCCGCCTGGTGTATGCACGAAAGCATCCACTCCATCCTGCCCTTGCTGATCCAAAGCCGAGCGAATGTATCGAATGCCAAGGACCTGGCTGCCGGCCTGGACCAAAACGGCCACGGCATCCTCCAAGTCTTGAAGCATATCTGTGACGCCTATGGTATTGGTGGTAACGTTTTTTGAGCAAACACGAAAAAGGCAAAAGCATCAACTTTTTTTTTCACCTTCAATCCTTAGAACAACATGTGCAAGATGGTGGAGCGCTGGATGCCATTGACACGCCTGCCCGCGACCGCGATTCTTCGCCTAATCAAACCCAGACACATCATCAAGCAACCGAACAAAGAAGGATGGGCTGGGCCCTATTACAAATCGATGTGCTACGACAATGTATCGCCATCTCCGAGGCCTTACCTGGTATGTGGAGAGGAAAAAAAAACCCCCCCTTAACCGGGTAGCATTGCTCAATAGCCTTTTTCATGGATCACTCCTGGGCGGGTATAGACTATGGCTCCATGCTTTATTATACAACGGTGCTGCTGAAAAACCTGTACGAATACATTCCGAAGGACGAGCAGATCCGCCTGGCATCATCGATCCAGCGTATTGTGGCTATGGGCAAACGATCCGGCCGAGTAGAGAGCAACGTCAACTATTGGGGTGTGAACATTGTATCGCACATCGAAGCCAGTCAAGCTATCCCTCGTAAGGCCGTCTATGAGCTGCCGATGCTGGATCCTGCCTCCGTCTCCGCTCGAGCCAACGGTGACCCCTTCATTTACAATCCCTTTGCCCAAAAGAAAAATGACAAGGTATCGGCCGTGCACTTTTTTTTTTTTTCTGTTGCAGCTGATGCCTATTTTACTTTCTTTTTTTTTTAGGATCGGGTGCTACTGGTCAAGAGTGAACTTTGTGACTTCAAGGTGACCTTGACAAATCCTTTCGGGTTTGATTTGGAGCTCCAGCATGTCATCCTAAGGTATGCAAAAAATGGAATCCATGGAAGGTTCATTGTTTCCAAACCTTTTTTTTTTCTCTTGGTAGTACAACAGGGGTATCGTTTACGCCTGTGGCAACCTCGGCAACCATTCCGGCTCACGGGACCGTGTCGTTGCGTTTGACTGGAACGCCCCAAGAAAGTGGCCAATTGACAGTGCGTGGATGTATTATCCGTATTGTGGGTTTTGCCGAACAAGAATTTCTGTATGACGAGGGTCAGAAAAAGCAGCAAGACCAACCTTCCATCAGCAGCCGTCATCGGGATGTAGTCAAGTACAAGTACTCGGGACTCCAAGCCATTGAACATGCCAGCAAAAAGCAAGGTAAAGGTAGCCAAGGATGAAACGCTGGCAAAGAGCTCAATTTTTAAACGGCCATAGTGTCAGACGATGCACAAACGGATCCTGTAGCATTTTACAACGTCCAAGTGATCGATGATCAGCCCCTGTTGAAAATGACCACGACCTCTCTTCTCCATGGTGCCGTCATGCTGTACGAAGGCGAAATGTAGGTCGTTTTTTTTTTTCGAACCCTTTTTGGCTGAGCTTGTCACTCACCTCTTCTTTGGTTGGATTGTTATTCCAGGACACAAATCAAGATGGTTGTCGAGAACATTGGCCATATTCTTGTTGATTTTGTCACCTTGTCGTTCACTGACTCCACCTGCAATGAACCCATCAATCCTGAACTGCCAATGGAGCAGCAATACGAAATGGAGCTTTTCCGACAGGGTATGCCTGTCTTTTCATGGGAAGGCACCGACCAAGTTGGTACAGCCTCCGTCGGCAAAAAAGTCCAGCTTGCTCCCGGCGCCAAAATGGATATCATCGTCAAAGTCTACGGCAAGCGTGGCTGGTAGGTGCAAAAAAAAATCGCCGCCAGAAAATGGTCTTTTTTGACGTTTTTTTTTTTTTTTTTTTTTTTTTTTCCCATTAGCTCGGGCGGCACGATCCAAATCGATTATGGTTACCTGGATCGACAATCGACGGCACAGAGCCTTTATACCCGCCAATTGTATCTCCCAGTGCTGGTGTCAGTCTACCAAAACTTGGAACCACTGAACTGGGATGTGCTGTATTTACGACCTCATTGTCAATCGTCAACGGCAGCCGTGGAAGAAAGAACCAACAACGACGCAACGCTAATGGCTTCGACAGAACCGCAGGAAGACAAGGATCTCGTCCAACTGACCCAGTCACTCCTTGATCTTGGCGTCGACAAGCAGGACTACTGTCTAGTGACGATGGACATCCGTAATACCTGGACACTTCCCTTTGACGTCACCTTCAAGGTCAACGATCAAGACAGCGACGACCATCTGAGTTTGTCCATCCAACCTGGCTGGACCAAGCGGTAAATGCATGCAACGAACCATCTTTCCTACTCTAACTTTATTTTTTATCACTTCCATTCCTTTCCAGTGTTGTGCTGCCAGTGAAACGAATGTTTTTGTCCGAGCAGGAATGCCAGGAACCCATTCCATCATTACAACCCAACAAGCAGTATGTCGTATCCCAATCCCTCGGTCATCCTGAGCAGGAACGGTCTCGATTACAAATGTTCTGGTACCGCGAAAAAATACTGGAAAAGCTGCAGGCCCACTGGTCGTGTCCAAGTACCAAACGTCATGGTTTGCTGCACCTGCGCCCGTCTCTTCGACTGTCGTCGTCGCAGCTGTCCATCCTCAAGAAACAAGACATTGCCATCATTGTCAATCTTCAAGGCCCCAGCGTCAAATCCCTGACCCACCGCCACTTCCAATGCCCTAGCGAAACGTTTGTCTCCATGCAAGTGACCATCCACAACCGCCAACGTAAGTGCTTTTTTTTTATTCCCATGATCATCCATGTTAATTTTTTTTTTTTGTAGCACGCCCTGTCAAATTGATTCTACGCGTGCAACCAGTGCAAAGCTACAATAACGGAGCCAAGGAATATGACTTGTCCAGCAAATTGTTAATGCAAGGGCTCCATCAGATTACAATGCCCGAGGCCACTGCGGATGGAAAAGTGACACATGTCCTACCGCTATGCTTCCTGTCAAGGGGCCGATATGAATTCCTGTATCATGTGGAAGACGTCCACACAAGGTTGATTTGCTACGATCACGACTGGGCCATTGTCGACTGTCAGTGAGAAATGCCATTGTTTCTTCTCAGCCTTGTCCCACCCCTCTCTCCTGTATCCGTGTAGATTATTGACCAATTAAATTAAAAAATGAGATTGTTTGTGTATAATCGTTAGCAATGGGAATTTTTTTTTTTTGATACCGTTTCCAAAAGTGGAACAAAGAGCGATCGTCGATTCGTTTAAGGTTTGGAGGTGTGAAAAAGTGTGACCTCATAGCTGTTTTGGCGCAGTGGGAAAAACCGAGAAATCAAATATCAAAATCCACCCAACAGCCTTGGTGCACGAATGAGAAGCCAGCGAATTTTTAAACTTCACGAATGAACGCACAGGAGATATGCCGGATTTGGTATCACCTTGATGCGTGATGCATTGTAGCAGAATCATTTCGTCCCACAAACAATCATATCTGGTTATTATGATTGGGCCGTCAACAATTCATGCTTATAAATATTTTGCCTCGTCGTTTTTTTTTAATTCTCTTCTTATTACCTTTTTCTTTTTTTTAAAAAAAAATGCCTTTCCGTTGTAAATGTGGTCGTACTTTTGAAAAACCAGATAGCTTCTCCTCTCATACAAGCAGCTGTGCGCCTTTTCATCAACGGCGAACGTCGCTCTCAACCTCACCTCCTAACCCTTCACCTTTGGATATGGGCCGACGTTTTTCCTTGCGCACTGTGAACTCCACCGACAGCTCCAGCAGCACAGGCGGCTCAGTGCCTTCGAGCCCTATTCTGGACCAAGCATCGTCCCCTACTATGGATTATTACCCAAGCTTCATGCCTACTGCTCTCTCCTTGCAAAATGCATTTGAAGGAGTCCGTCGTCGATCGATGTCTTATAGCTCATCCTTCAAATGATCTGAAAAGAAAAAAAAAAAAAAGCATCAAGCCCTTTCTTGGCGATTGGAGCTTACCTTTACCTTCATCATTTTCCTACCTTGGATTCCCCCCCCCTTGCCCCCTTTTGTTCTCTTTCGTTATTCCATGATGTCATTTCCCCCCTCTCTCTTTGTGTACATACCAACAAGCAAACATTCAAAAAAAAAATCTGTCAGTTCCCCTTTTTATCTTACCCTTTGCTCCTTTTTTTACTCTCTGTCTCTCTGTTATTTTATTTGTACATGATTTCCTATCTTTTTTTTTTTCCACCATGCATTTGTCATGATACCTTTTGGATTGGACCAATTTGCCATCAAGCTCTTTTTTTTTTCTCCTTGTAAATCAACATCGCCATCGGATACATATCCACCTCTTTTTATTTATTTATTTATTTTTTTTGTACATGATCTGTGTTCCCACCTTTTTTTTCTGTGTCAACTCAAAAAATCAAATCTTCAGCCAAATTTGTTCGTTTTTAAATAAAAAGAGCTTGACAACAAGCAGAGTAACACCAAATTAAATAATCCTGGGCAGAGCGAACGGCTTCTACTCCTTTTTTGTCGCGATCATCTTTCACTGCAAGCATGGAACAAATAGAAATTCACATGATGGGAGGTCCCCCACACACTCATCTAAAAACAACAACAAAAAAAGAGAGTTCTGTGTGAGGTAGAAGTTGCATGACAAATGTTCCATGTTCCACTGATTTTCTTTATTTAAAAATCGCCGTATTACCAGCAAGGCCGGCCAAATGAAGACCACCAAGACTAGCAAAAGTGTGGATGAGGGCGGTGTGTCAAAGAAAAAGAAGGAAGCGTCAGCCGGGTCTAGAAGGAGAGGCAACTCTTGCATAATCCAACAAAAGGTTGGTGGTGGAGCCAAAGAATAAAGGTTGGAGGTCAGCCTCGAATTCAGGAATACCGTCGCCCTTGTCTTCATCGTCACTCTGATCGAAGTCGGGGTGTTTTCTTTCAAGGGCTTCTTCTTGGGAGGTGATCATGTCTTGGTGGTGGTCGAGGATTTGTTTGCGTCGAGCAACATACTGGCTGAGGCGGTGGTGCATGGTGGCCAGGCGGGTGCGTAGGCCACCATAGCGCAGTTCTAGCACTTCCCAGCCAAAGGGTTTGTACATGTCATGCCACAGACGCCGATGGCATTGCCAGAGGGCATCGGTTTCTTGCTGCAGGGCCGTCAGGCGATGGTGGACCAGGTCGGATAACGTGGCCAGGTCGTCCTGTTTGTAAGCAAGTGCACATCGGTCACGTAGATGACACTTTAGCGAAAGCACGCGGGCCACTCGCGCTGGCAGTTCCAGCCGGCCATTTTCTGGTGCATCCTTCTTCTTCATCATCAGCTCGTCGGCCAGGAGCCCATAGTATGCTTCCAAATCTTGGTCCTTGTACTGAGGAGACAAAAAGCCAAGCATGGGATCTATTCATCCAAAAAAGTAGTCAGACGTTTTACTGGGTTGTCCTCGCACAAAAATGCGTCTCACCTTCCCAAAGCAGCCATTTACTGATGTTGGGCGCATAATGGCTCTTGTCTGTGATTGCATGTCCATTGGGAGCATCATCTATCTGGTGACAAAAGGCGTTTTAGTCTTGCTTACAAAAAGTCATCTGGTCACTTACCTTTGACGCATAAACCCAATCATCAAAGCGGCCGCCACAGATTCCCGCTGAAAGGAATGCCCGCCGGTGCATGGTGAGAAAAAAAAAAAGAGTGTAAAAATAGGGAGGTTATTACCAAAATCATGTTTCAGGATACTAATGTCCACTTGATCGCCTTTGCAGTGACCCAGTTGAGCGTAATACAGAATCCCAGGTAAAGCGGAAAACCTGAAGAAGAGGAAGAGAAGGTTCAGCATCGTTTCATGGCAGGTGTTGGTATTGCTTGTTTCAACTTGCATGTCACATTCATTGCCTTCGTCGCCCCAAATGGTAATAAACGCATGCTGGACACCACTAACAGAGTGCT
This sequence comes from Hesseltinella vesiculosa, assembly GCA_002104935.1. Lineage (NCBI taxonomy): Eukaryota > Fungi > Mucoromycota > Mucoromycetes > Mucorales > Cunninghamellaceae > Hesseltinella > Hesseltinella vesiculosa. The sequence goes on along the minus strand of MCGT01000014.1, from coordinate 162,867 downwards.
TTGATGCCACAGTGCTTGCCCGTACGGATTGAAATGTAAACGGCAGAGCTGTCCAAAACCGACTCCAAGTCCAAGCAGCATCTGAAATTAAATTTTAAAAAAGGAAGGTTCTTAATCCATGGCAAGAGAAAGAAGAGAGCTAGGGAGGCTTACTGGCCATCCAGGGCTGGGTACACCCGAGGTCATGATGTTGCTGTAGTTTATGTTCATACACGTCTTCGGTGGTGTGATAATAATCCCAAAACACCAAGTTGCAGGCTTCAGGCAGTCGGTCATTGACATTGGGCGCACTTCCCAGATCATAGTACCCTTGTAACGTATTGTTTTTAGCCGCCAAGCAAAACAGCACTGCAGGAGAAAAGGATGAGCGCGGACGGGGCAACGCTTTTCTACTTACTGTCTGACCAGATCATGGGCTCCAAATCGTAGCGCGAGCAGATCTCCATGACTCGCCGAATGTGATCCAAAAAGATGTCGGTGGGGTCCTTGTAGCCGAACAATTGTCGGTAGCGGCCTTCGCCAAGGCCATAAGCCTATATTGGCCAGCGTGCGAATGGGAGTAAGTGAGCGGCCGGGGGGTGGCAAGGTCAGGGCCGTTGCCTTTTTCATTTACCTCGTCGCAGCCAATGTGGATACGTTTGGACCTGAACGTTCCGGAGGCGGCTTTGATGAGTTTTTCCAAGAACTCGTAGGTGGGTTCATAATTGGCCAGGATGACTTCGGTGTTGTCTCGCAAGTGCGCAAACTGAGGCCACTGCAGCACTTGCCCCAGATGGCCCAGCACCTGGATACATGGAATTACCTCGATGCCTCTGCCGAAAAAAAAAAAAGGAAAAAATGGGACAGGTCAAGTGGTTTGTTTTGTATGGGCAAGGGGCCATGTCCTTACAAGTCATTGGCATAGTCATCTATACGGCCAAGCTCAGTGCGCGAGTACTTGCCGCGGAGGTAGCCCACCAGCGGTTCTTCTTCGACTTCATAGGTATCTTCGGTGTACAACTGCAACATGTTCAGGCCCATCAATGCCATGTAGCACAGCAGCTGCTTCACGCGACTTTCTCGGAGCACACCATTTCGACTGCAGTCAATCATCACCCTGGAACGAAGAAAGCATGAGTCTATCCCGGTTTATATAATGAATCTGCTTACCCTTGCGTGACAAACTCGGCTTGTTCTGATCCTTGCTGACTTGGCACTTCTCCAAGTATATCACCAAAGGGAGATAAAGAGGCTTTGGCTGCGCCCAACAATTTGCCCACAGCTCGGAAAGCTAAGGAAAATAGCCCGTGAGACTCCACTTCAATCCCCCCTTGCATAATTTTTTTTCTCAGTGCAAAAAAAAAAAAAAAAAGAAGGACTTGCCATCGATTGTTCGACGGTAACGAATCATGATATCATAGGTCTGGTCCATGGGTGTCATGCTATACTGACCAAGATCTAGATTGGGATCATTCTGGAAGCTGTGTACGAGGAACGATTTAGTAAATAGAGCTGGCGCTGTTTTGCAAGCGGTGCAGCGTTACCTTAGAAACCACTTGACATTGTCATTTTGGACAGGGATGGCATGGCTATGGTATAAAGAAACATGGTCGAGAGACTTGATAATATGTGCAAGACCTTGTCTTAGTTCGATGGGAGTCGATTGAGAATCAACAATGAGAGCCACCGATGAGTCAAATGCAGGGGGATCTTGTGACATGACCTCGTCAAAAGGTATGAATTCTGTCATGGTCAATAGCAATTAAATAAAACAAAAAGAGAGGGGGTATCCTAGAATATAAATAAAGGTGCAAAAGGCAAAGAAAACAGAAACGGAAAGAAAAAAAAAAAAAAAAAAAAGACTTGCACCCGTTTTAAAATTCGATTCGGGATCCAGAACAGGCATTGGAGGCACAGTTCTCAACACGCCCTAAGACACATCTAACCAATCACTATGTTTATTGCTCTTGATAAGTTTCCGAGGGATTCTGTACTACTAGCAGAACATAATCTTCGTCTACATGAAATAAAAAAAGGCAAGGTGAGGGTCTTTCAAGAGAAAGCGAGGATTTCTTACGAGGAGCAATCATGACTTCGTACTTCTTGGTGCGGATACGTAAAAAGGTAAGGTCGTTCTAAGAAAAAAAAGACTGGGTTAGGTGTCTGGGAGGAAGAGGAGAGAGCTTGCCTCTTCTTCCAGAGATGTGACAGTCGTCTGGGTCTGTTTGACAAGGTGACTGAATTGATGAGCATACAACTTGGCTTCATCGGCCTCCATGGTGGTGCGGATGGTCTGGCCCTGATGATTCATGATGATGATGCCTTTGACACCTTTTCTGCTCGAGATGCGCTTGATGGTCTCGTCCATTTCAGCACTGACTGACAGCATGATGAAGGGGCTGGTAATGAGAGGAGAAGAAAAAAGCTGGAAAAAAAAAGGAACAGGCGGAGAGCGCCACGTTTTTCCTTTTCTTTCCAAAAAACACATCGTTTTTCCATTATCGCCGTCCATCATGTTTGCTGAATTAAAACGGATGAATGCCAAACAGGTAACTATCCAAACCGCTGCTTTTAATGTCAACCCACGCCGTGAACTGACCGTGCTTCTCTTTATCCCATTTGCTCAGGTGGCGCTTCAAGTGTTGAACATCATGACAGTTCTAGCTTCGGCTCTGATGATCTGGAAGTCGTTGGCTCTGGCCTTGAACAACGAAAGTCCCATTGTGGTAGTACTGAGGTAACTGCGAGTGCCCCCATCCAAGTGACTGACTGACCCCATTTCTTGTAGTGGCAGCATGGAGCCAGCATTCTATCGTGGCGACTTGTTGGTGTTGGATATGCCTCGGAATCAACCCATTGCTGTCAATGACATTGTGGTGTTCAAGCTACCAAAGCGTGAAGTGCCTATTGTGCATCGCGTCATCAAGCTTCATGACGAGTAAACGTGAGCTAGTGAAGAGTCACCTGTGTCTTTACCCTTCTTCTTTCTCCTAGAATCGACACTGGCAAACAATTCTTATTGACAAAGGGCGACAATAACCAAGCCGATGACCGCGGCCTGTATGACTATCAACAAATGTGGATCCATCAAGACCATGTTGTTGGCAAAGTCCGAGGGTAATAAGGAGTGAAAAGACAGGGATACTGGTTCTTATTTTTCCTTTGCGTAGATTTGTACCTTATGTTGGGATGGTGACCATCATGATGAGCGAATTCCCCTGGTTGAAATATGCACTCTTGGCCGTCTTGGGTCTCTTTGCATTGATTCAACGAGAATAACTCTCTTTAAAAAGAAGTCTAGATACCAATCACCAGTCAGCGCCAACATGAAAAAAAAAAAAAAAATACAAAGGCAGCCACTGGCCCTTGTCCGTTTGCCCTTCCATTAAAGCCAGGACGGCATTGGACCAATTTTAGGAACAGTTTATTTAATTCAGACCAAGGGATGGCGATTGAAGAGAGGAGACAACAGGCTGTTTTCCGCTGGGTATCCAAGAAGCAGGGCGGGGGAGCGAACGGTGATGGCGTGGACCGTCTTGCAGGCGGACGTCGGAAGGCTGCAGGCTGGCGCGTTTCAATGACCGTTGCAAATCAGCCAGGCTGATTTCATCGTCGTCCTTGGCTACTTGCTCCAGCGCACAGAGAGGCGACTGCATGTAAAGGGAGGACGGACGCTGGGTCAAGGGAGGCGGTGCGATCTGGACAGTTTTGGCACTGGTGGTTGGGAGGAAACGCATGGGGTGGTCAAGCTTGCCGGAGGAGGGAGGAGGCACGGGCAGGTGGGTCAGGTGTTTTTCTGGCTGGTCGGCAGAAGCACGCTGAGGATGATCGTCGGCCAGTTGTTTCTTCATGGTACGATCCTTCACATCGCTCTGGTCGGACGAGGCCGAGGACGGAGAGGACGCCGAGGACGCATGGCCTTGGAAATAAGGCACATGGTAGGATGTGTGTTGGCGTGGTGCGGGCGAGACGGGAGGGTATTTTTTGTCGATCATATGCTTGACTTGGGTTGAGGTCATGTTGCCAGTGAGGACGGGTGGAGGGAGAGGCTGGGTCTGGCTGACGCTGGTCAACAGATCGTCGGAAGGGAGATCGTCGTCGCTGTCGTCGGGTTTGCTGGCGATGGATGGATTGGCCATGTCAGGGTCGGTGAGCATCAGTTCCGAGAGCGATCGCCGCCAGGCATCGATCAAATGGCGTTTTTCCTCGGACAGGGGCGTGTCGTTGCCTTGCGCGACCTACAAAGATAAAAGAGGGAGGGGGGGTCGGTTGACGACTTTTTCTATTTTTATTTTATTTTTCATTTTTACCATGGGTGACGAGGCATTGGCATGATGAAACGTTGGTGCAGGGGTGGACAGATGAGGTGAGGACTTGGCGAATTGGGAATAATACAACGGTTGCTGTGGTGGCACGAGGTGTCGCTGGTGGGTTTGACGATGAGAGGAGGGTGGTAACACATGTGTACCAATGGAGGGCTGGTGCTGTGGCAAGGGTGGTGGCACAGGTAAGGAATGATGGCGAGGATGAATGGTGGGTATCACAGAAGGCTGGGCAGACGAAGGGGACTGCATGTGGATTTCATGTTTCCTGGCTGCTTGGGAGAACTGCCACATTTTGGTGAGAGCAAACAGCCAATGATCGAGGTCTTTTTGGTTACTGGCTTTCAAGATATAACACTGGCCGTGGACGGTGCGGACACAGAAACAGCGGGAAGGTGAGCGCTTTTTCTTTTGTAGGAGCGAAACAGCTGACACGTTCATCATATCCACGGTCCATCGGGGAACAAGATAATGGTCAGGCGAGGTCGGACAAAGAAACAGCCGGTGATTATCTTGCGAAGGCATCAATGGGAAAGATGGCAAGGTGGGGTCATAAGGTAGTGTGCGTTTGCGAAGGTGAGGCGGCAGAGGGACTTTTTGATTGGACAGGCAGGTCAGAGTGACGCCGTCAAATCGGAACAGGCACCATTGCCATTGCTTCTTGTCGGATCGTAGGTATAAATGGCCGTCGAAGATGGGCGAGGAGGAGGGGATCTCTTTTTCAAATGGTGGAGGTAGGTCATGGGGTGGCCTCGTCGTTGGACAGAGAGGCGAGGACAGTGAAGCGCGATATTGGTACACAAAACTCTGCCGGTTGGCCATCACAAGTGTCGTTCTGGATAACAATAAAAAAGAGAAGAAAAAGGTGTTTTTTCAAAAAGTCCAAAACAAGGCAAGAGCAAAAAGAAAAGCACTCCTCATGTCCCCTTTTTTTTTGGTGACATTCCGTTTTTTTTTTTTTTTTTTTTGCTGAGCGGCTACAACGGGTGTCTAGGTTTCTTTTTTTAGACACTTGCATGGCCAAAAATAACATTGTAAAACGTGATTTCCCTAAATGAACTCTAGGTCTTTTGGATGGCTCATGAAAAAACGAAAGCGCCTATTAGCGCCGGTTTGGCGTCAGCCGTGGGGAACCGTTCTCGGGCAATGAAAAAAAAAAATCTCTTGTTCAAGGGGTTTTTCCGACTCATTTTTTCTGCCTCTTTCTTTTTCTTCTTTTTTCAATGTACAGTCAGTGATGGAGACATCGTTTAAAGAAAGGTAAATAATAGCAAGAATAATTGCCCACGATATTCATGATGACTCTTAGGGTCAAATATTTTCAAGATATTTTATTATTAGATGATGACGATCCTGTCATTGACTTGAAACGCTTTCGAGAAGCTTGTTTTCATGGTCAGCGCTTTTTGTGTCTTCATGACCATAGCTCGTCCATCGACTCACGTCTTTTTAATAATACAATATATAGGCATTCCTGATGAAGGTGGCTGTCATGCCACTGCATGGAAAGTCTTGCTTGGGTACCTGCCTCCCGACAAACGCTTGTGGGAATCCACTTTGCATGACAAACGTCTCTCCTACTATGTAAGTCCCTACTTTTCTTTTTGTTCCTTCCTCATCACCTTCCTTTGATCATTTTCTAGTCGTTGGTCCGAGATTTATTACAAACTCCCAGCGAAAAGCCAGCATCAGACAATGACCATGTAAGCCATTCCCGCCATTTTTTTTCTGACATTCTCACTTTTTAATCCACCATCACAGCCGTTGAATGCGACGCCAGGATCGACCTGGGCTTCTTATATTCAAGACAATGCAACCTTGGAGCAAATCGATAAGGATGTGCGTCGCACCCTACCGGACTTCGCCTTTTTCCAACAGCAAGTGCCTCACAACATCTTGAACCCTCTCTCGGCTTTGCCCGACGACCTTCCTCTGGTGAGCGACAATGACCTGGAACCCAGCGTCATGAAACGCCGCCTGTCCTTTGGCTTCATGGGCCGACCACGCTCCGGCTCCAACGCATCGCGCAAGTCGGTCAAACAAGAAGGCAACCGCTCCCGATCCAATTCTCGCAGCTCTACCCGCTCCTACTCGTCCACTACCGCCCCCACAAACAGCAGTAAGGAACTATCGTCGTCCCCAAGAAACATCGTGCGAAAGCTGTCCAGCGCCCTGTCCTTGTCGTCTTCCTCACTGTCGCTGGATGCCAAGTTTGCCAAATACAACACCAGCAACAAGCCGCCTGCGCCCATCTGCCCACCCATTCCTCACCGCCGCTCCTTCTTTAAACGCATCCCTACCCATGACGACGAAAATGCGCCTCGGCAGGACGGCGGCACGCCGGACATTGATTCAGATACCGATGACGCACATGTCCAGGACTACCACTGGGAGGTGATTGAACGGCTGTTGTTCATGTACGCGAAGCTGAATCCTGGTGTGGGCTATGTCCAAGGCATGAACGAACTGCTGGCTCCCATCTACTACCTGTTTGCCAACGATCACCAGATGGCCAAGCAGCAGCCATCGCACCTACACCACCCGCAATTCCATCACCAGTCTGCTTTCGTCCTGGCATCCCAAGCCCATGCCGAGGCTGATACTTTTTTTGTCTTTAGTGCATTGATGGCTGATGTCCGTGATCACTTTGTGCGATCGCTGGATCAAGATGGCCTGGGCATCCATGCCACCATGCTGCGGCTGCAGCAACGTCTGGCCTGGTATGACCGGCCCCTCTGGCATGATCTGCAACGCAAGCAGGTCAAGGAGCCTTATTATGCCTTTCGATGGATCACCGTATTGTTCACTCAAGAATGGGATCTTCCCGATGTCATTCGCCTCTGGGACGCTTTGCTGGCCGAACGCAGTCCTGAACAAGATACCCCATTTGAATTCATGTTGGATTTTGCCGTGGCCATGCTTGTGTACGATTTTTTTTTTCACGAAAACATGGAGAACTTATCTCGTCTTTCTAGGTGTGTCCGACAACCGCTGCTAGAAGGCGATTTTGCCACCAATGTGAAATTATTACAGGTAGAGCCCAGCCCAGATATCCTCGACGCCCTACTAGGATAATGACCCCTCCTTTTTTTTTTGGCCATAGAACTACCCCACCAACGATATCCAGCTTGTATTGCAGATGGCCACACGCATACGAAATCAAAGACTGCAGGCACAAAGCCTGGGCCAGGCCATTCCGGGCGTCAACGACGTCCGCCACAGTGGTATGTTTGCCGGTGATGTGGACTGGAGCGACACGGCATCGATTGCCAGCACCGCCAGTAATGCCAGCAGCCGATTGCAACAACGTCTACGCGAATCTACCGACATGGCCCGTGCCAGCTTTGACTCGTTCCGTAAAGACTCACGCGAATCCATGGACGAGTTCCGTCGCTCGCTGTCCCGCCGCTCTATCCAGAGCAATGCCAGCTCCACCCAGTCGGTGGCCAATGGTGTCGGTGCCGATATGAAACGCAGTATCTCCCAACGCTTCGGTCTCGTCAAAAACTCAGTGCTCAGCAAGACGACCATTCGACGCACCAGCTCCATTCATTCGAATCATACCCTGGACAATGGTTACGACAGCATCGGCTCGTCGCAACATCCGCCAAGGTCGTGGCGTGCGGATGACACCCATGGCAATAGCATGCAGCGCAGCCAGAGTGCCCGATCCTACTTGGATCCACTGCCTACGTCGCATGCCAGCCACACGACCAACCCTTCGCGTGAAAATCTCTACACTCGACTGTCCAATTTGATGGTCAACACCACGCCCACACCCACGCACCACGATGGCCTCGCCCGCTCCGCTGCGCCCCACGCCAGAGCCAGCTCGGACGACAGCTGCCTCGACAATGAAAAGCTCGTCTTTGCCAAAGCCGCTGCTGCGCGCGATCAAGTGCTTCAGTATAGATCTTAGATTCTTAATTGATAAAAGCTGTTCTCTTTTTTATGGATTTCTTATTTGATCAGGAGCTAAAGATCTCCTTGTCTGATAGAAATATCCGCTTTTCTATTCTATTTCGGAAGATTTCCAAGTATTTTTCTTGCTCCTGCACCTGTTCTTCCATCATGACCGAATCAACCATGCCAGCATTGACCTGGGCAAATGTAGTCATTGCAAGCAGCTTCTTTCTCATCGACTGTAGCATTCTCGCCCCTTGAAATCCCGCACCCACCTTCGAGCCGCTGACCTCCTTTTTTCTTTGTCGTAGTTGTTATTTCTGCCTGTTTAAATTTGAAACTGACCAAACCACTTATTGTCAGTGCTGTACGGTGCGTTGTACAGTTGACAATCATGGTAAAAAAAAAAATGAAAGAAAGAAAAAAGGGCAAGCGTGCAAGTGCGAATCCTGGATCTGACATTGAAGCGCGACTGCATTTAGGGGTTGACCTTGGAAGAGATTTTCAAAAGGCGGGAGCCCATTTACATCATCAGCATCATCCGTAACGAAAACGAAAGAAAACAGGAACCACCACGTGTCTTATATAATGCTAATATAATATGCCCATCGCAATCCAGTTGTGCTGATCCTCTTGACCTCCTGGGAAGCGATTCATAGTCGGTCCTTGTTTTGGTTCCATGGCATCGTAAGTTGGTATTATTTATCAGGGCCTGCTGATCCACCCGCGCTTTTTCTCTCGCAAGTTCCCGGCGGTGTTTTTTTCAGTGCTGCTGTCGTACACGGTGGTGGGCATGATAGGCATCCGCTATGCGATTGGGAAAGAATACTTTTACATGCCTGAGGTGTGTGTGTTGACTGCGGGTCTGCTCCTGGGTAACACTGCAAGCACCATGGCCGTCACCCTCAACACTTTTATCAGCGATCTGGGCGGTATGGACGAATCGCGCATCTTGGCGTTACTCGCCATGGGAGCCACGCGTGCTGAGGCAAGTAAAGACATCACCAAAAATAGCCTACGTTTGGCCATGCTGCCCAATATCCAACGCATGTCCATTGCTGGCCTGATCACGATCCCAGGTTTGTGCAGAGGGAAAAAAATTCCGCTCACAGTTTTTTTTTCTTCTCGCAGGCGCCATGGCTGGCCAGATCATCGGCGGGGCAAACATGACAAATGCTGTTCTCTATCAACAAATCATCCTGTTTATGATCTCCTCTTGTACCTGTTTAGCAAGCATGTCCATCTTGACCGTAAGTTTGCTTGCAAGCTTTCTGTCGACCGACACCGCAACGCCTTGGTTTTTTTTTTTTTTTTAGATCTGCCGGTTGGTCTTTTTTGATGACTGTCATCGTTTGCGGTCCGAGCGTATCCTTTTGACCAAACGCTATTGTCGATGCTAGATGGATACGCTGAAAATAAGCAGGGTTGTCTTTTGGAGTGATATATTAATTTAATGAAGTATGCCTGGCGGCTAGACAACAAGAACTCTACAGCTTGGCTTGAGCATCGGCACCAACGTACCAGGCCATTTCGTACTCTTTGTGCTTGAACCCACACTTTTCATAAAAGGGAATGTTTTTCTCTGAACAATCAAGGATCACTAGAAAGAAACCATGAGCATCCGAGCGGTTTTTTTTCTTTTTGAGCTTACCTTTGTAGCAACCTCGTTGAGCACCGATGAACTTCAGAGCCTGGATGATTCGTAAGCCGAGCTTCTTGCCTTGTTGGTTTTTGTCGACCGCAATGTCTTCAATATGACCGACCAAGCCATTCTTGTGCACAAACTTTCGTTCAACAAGAATGGTGCCGGCGGCAACGACCACGTTCTTGCTGTCGTCCGTGATAGTAATGGTATAGTATTGATCATTGTGATTCAGCAAATAGTTGAATTGCTCTAATTCGCAAGCGTAAAAAAAATCAGCACCCATTTTTTTTATACAATCAGTGACGCTTACCTAGATATTGCTCTTTGGTGTGGTTTCCAACTTCGGTCAGGACTTCCAGCACCTTCAAGAAGCCCCGTTCATAATCCGAGGAGCGCAGAGCACGCAAGGTATAGCCAGCAGGCAGAGCAGCTTGGACTTCAGGTGACAATAATGAGCTTTCAAACAAGGACACTTCAGACATGGTATGAGGGAATGGGGTTATTCTTTTTTTGATAAAAGAAAAAAAGAGAGAAAAAATAAAATATCCCCCTTTTTATGTGATATTGTTTGACATCCGTTTTGGCTCCCTCGGGATGGTTGGGTAAGGGCCTAAAAAAGGTATTCCTCGGAAACCGTAATGTCTGGGCTGATGGGCAAAGGAGGCCCAAAAGGTAAAAATAGAAGCAAAAAAAAGCAAGTTCGTAGGAGAGAAACGAGGATGGATCCACACTACGAAACAGGTGGTCATGATTGGCTCACGTTCCGTGGATGTCCTTTTTTGGATGCAAAGCACAGTTGATTGGCCATCGCCCATGACCCACGCTATTTTTTTTTCTCACTTGCTGATGTCCTATTTTTGTGCAGCTTGCCACAGTTTGGTTTTTTTGCCATTGAATGAATGCTGTTACAAGTGCTTTTGAAGCCATCAGGGCCATTTGGATCCGGGCCTTTTTATACATCACCGAACCAGTTTTCAGCCGCTTACTGCCTGATCCGTATACGAACGCTGGCCACACGCGAGTGCCGTCCAAACTTATGAAAGAGAGCAAGGTCACCATGACGGAGATTGTCACGTCATCCCATTGCAATTCCATGGTAAAGAAAAAAAAAAAAAGGATGATGGCTACCATGCCACGCGACGCTTACCTGCCTCTTCCTACTTTTACACATGACTTGGGATCACTTGCCTACAGGGCATCTGTTTTGCAGGAACAACTCTCGGATGGATTGATATTGCTGCAGGTATTTGTGCAAAACGCCATGGCAATGCCCCAAGTGTAACGCGGTCTGTCGATGGCGTTGCCTTTTTGTTCCCGGTCAAAGAAGGTGACATTGTAAAGTGTGGAGAGCCTTTGTTCTAACCTGTGGGCGAGGACGCGTAAAAAAAAAAAAAAAGGGTCAAGCGACTGACCTGCCCTTTGCCTATTTTTTGTGTCCCTAGCTCAAGATCCAAGCATCAGTGAATAAGAGCTGGCGAACCAGCATGGAAGTGGGCGTGCGGATCGAAGCCGAATCACCCTTGACGACCAGACGAGTGTTTGTAGCGCACGCGTACCTGACCTTTGTGGCACTGTCGCCTCGGCCGAAACCACAGACCTACCTTGGTCGCCAGTTTTTGCAATATCAACCCACGCCGGTGCCTCAAGTGATGCCCGAAACTGATTTGGAGAAACGTAGATATGACATGGCTGAACATCGACGCCAACAGCGGCTGCGTCACCATCCGGCTACACCAGTGCCTTCCACTACCGACAACATCCGCGCGCTCTTTCGAAACTATGCCCAACAGCAGCTCACCCACCAGCCATCTCTCCCAGATGAACCTGCTGTCGATTCCCATCCTGCCTTTAAAGAACACCCTGAGGATTTAGCTGAAGACAATGACGATGCCTGTCCGATCCGGCCCCGGCCTTACAAACGCCGCTACTCGGTTGATCCCACCATGGCTCAGCCAGTTAAATTCATGTATATGAAAGATACTTTTGCTGAGGTCGTCAAGCTGGTCATGCCCCAACATGCGAATACGCTCGGTAAACAGTGCCCTTCCGGAGGACATCGTCATTGACAACTGTTTTTTTTTCTCTCTGCTTGTTACAGGCATCACCTTTGGTGGTATGATTATCTCGTGGATGGAAATGTGCGCCTTGTCCAGTGCGAATCGACTGGCAAAGGCTTATGTGGTGACAGCAAGGTAAGTGCCTTTGGGGTGTGACAAGGATGAAAAAAAAAATTTACTTTATTTTTTTTTTAGCATTGATTCGTTAAACTTTATTCGATCCACCCGCATTGGCGATGTCATTACTATTCGTTCCATGATCTCCCGATCTTACACCTCCAGCATGGAAGTGTTTGTGACCGTGGAAGCCGGTAAGAACGAAAGAAGTAAAAAAAAAAGAGGGATTCCGAGGGAACTGACGCTATCTCTTTTGATCATGGCCATGTGGTTGGACCCGGACCTACTGCAGAGAATTTACAAACTGGGGAAACCCAATTTACCAATGATGGGTTCTTTACGATCACAGCCGTCGATCGGCAGCTCGTGCCCGTGATCATTCCTCAAGTGATCCCTCAGACCGAAACCGAAGTGCAGCTGCACACCCAAGGCGACGAGCGACGCAACAAACGCTTACTGTATAGACAAGAGCTCATTGGGACGCTGGACAAATAAAGGAAAAGGAGATCCCCATCTCTTTTAAATTTGTACATTTGTAGTGCCGCCTGCTGCCCACCAGGGGCAAGGGTCTGAATGACACATTTTTTCAAGCCACGCTCCAACCCGCTGATTTTTTATTCCCTCACTTTTTTTTTCTTACTTCCTTTCTTCTTGATTGATTCATATTCATTGTATTAACTCCCATCGACAAACTACCATGCCTGTGGCCTGTAAAACCGTTCTTGCTTCCCGTGTATCTGCCAAGTTCAGGTAAGCATCTTAGGAGAAACGTGAGGAGAGGCAAAAGAAAGCGTGGGGTAAGAAGAGGCGAGCCGGGTTTTGACAGCTCCTCTTTTTATTTCTTTTGTAATGCAGAGATGAAATCAAGGTAGATATCAAGGAACGCAAGGTTTGCCCCAAACTGGTCGGGTTCCTGGCCAACGATGATCCTGCTGCTGCCAAGTATGCCGAATGGACCTCCAAAACGTGTGCTGAAACCGGCGTGGCTTTTGAACTTCGCAAGGTCGACAAGCAAGACTTGGAAGAAAAGATCACCGAAGCGAATGAAGATCCTGATGTCAACGGTATCATGGTGTATTATCCTGTGTTTGGTGGCAAACAGGCAAGCAAGACCGCGAAAAGAGCCAGATCAATAATGTTTTTTTTATATGTAGGACGCTTACTTGCAAAACTGTGTCAGTGAATTGAAGGATGTGGAAGGATTATGTCACAAGTTTGTGCACAATGTGTACTACAATGTGCGTTATATGGATGAAGAAGAAACCATGAAGTGCATTATCCCTTGTACGCCTCTGGCCTGTGTCAAGATCTTGGAATTCATCGGCGTCTACAACCCTGTGATTCCTCTGGGCAACCGTCTCTATGGCCGCACCATCACTGTGGTCAACCGTAGTGAGATTGTCGGCCGTCCTCTGGCTGCCATGCTGGCCAACGATGGCGCCAAAGTCTACTCCGTCGATGTCAACGGCATCCAAGTGTTCACCCGCGGCACCGGCATCCACCTCCAAGCCCACAAAGTGGAAGATACCAACTTGACTTTGGAACAAGTCGTGCCTCAATCTGACGTCGTCATCACCGGTGTGCCCACCCCCAAGTATAAGCTGCCCTCCAGCCTGCTCAAGGATGGTGTCATTGCTATCAACTTCTCCTCCTCCGCCAATTTTGAAGACGACATCAAGACCAAGGCCTCCATCTTTGTCCCCTCTGTCGGCAAGGTGACTGTCGCCATGCTGGAACGCAACCTGCTTCGTCTGCACGATTACCAACACAACCTCGTCGAAAAGAAGGACTGACGTCCGACTTTTCTTTACCCACTCAAAATCAAAATTGCATCTCCTATCTAGATCTCTTTATTATCAGTATTATGTGTACTTGACCATGTGAATAGAACCCAATAAAAAACCCCATCCATGCATCCACAAATGAAGTGCTTAGCCCAAGGTGGTTTGTGCGCCAAAAGGCACTCCGCGTCACGGCCATTCAAAAAAAAAAAAATTCAACGCAGCGCCCTTTTTCTCCTATTCTCATTTATTTTTTCCTACACAACCAAGGATTATCTCATATGCCTCGTGAAATCATCACACTGCAAACAGGCCAATGTGGCAATCAAAGTAAGCTCAAGCAATACGAGCGATACAAGCTAAAAGAGATGGACTAGAGCCTCGCCAACAACCCAGCTGACCATTGTTTATTTTGATTGTCTTTGTTATTTTTTTTTACCATGACCAGTTGGCAGTGAGTTCTGGAAACAGATCTGCGCTGAACATGGTATCAGTCGTGATGGGACATTGGAAGACTTTGCCACTGAAGGTGGCGATCGAAAGGATGTCTTTTTCTATCAGGTACCCACCCAGCGCTGGACATATTACCCTGTGACAGAAAATCTCTCTAACCTTTCATTCATTATACAAATCCATAGGCTGACGATGAACATTATATTCCAAGAGCTTTGCTATTGGATTTGGAACCACGAGTAAGACCTTGATTGTTCACAAGGAAAATGATGGCATCCATAGCTGACACACGGGTCTTTTTTTTCTTTTTTTAGGTGATCAACACCATTCGAGAATCGCCCTTTGCCAACTTGTACAACCCAGAAAATATGTTTGTTGCCAATGACGGAGGCGGTGCTGGCAATATTTGGTCGTATGGTTACTCCCAAGGTGAAAAGGTGTTTGAAGATATCATCGATATGGTGGACCGTGAAGCCGATGGGAGCGACTCGCTGGAGGTAAAAAAATTTCGAATACATTCCTCTTTCCACTCACTTTTTTTTTCGGCTTTTTCTTCAGGGGTTCATGATGCTCCATTCCATTGCAGGTGGGACTGGTTCTGGTCTGGGCTCCTTTTTATTGGAACGACTGAACGATCGCTACCCCAAGAAATTGATCCAAACATACTCGGTCTTCCCCAACTCGGAAGAAGTTTCAGACATTGTGGTGCAGCCGTACAACAGCATGTTGACACTGAAACGACTGGTTTGCAATGCAGATAGCGTGGTAGGTTCGATGAATCGACAAACCGGCCACCGTTGACCCTTTTTTTTCTTTTTTTTTTTTTTTCACTAGGTGGTGTTGGATAATGCTGCGTTAGCAAGAATTGCCTCGGATCGATTACACATTCAGACCCCCACCTTTGAACAAACCAATCAATTGGTCTCCACTGTCATGTCGGCAAGCACAACCACCCTACGATATCCCGGCTACATGAACAATGATCTGGTCGGCATCGTCTCTTCTCTGATTCCTACCCCTCGTTGCCACTTTTTGACCACCGCCTACACACCCTTTTCCAGTGAACAAGTGGACAAGGTAAGACAACTGCGGGAACAAGAGGATGTACACAAAGCTCATTTTTCTTTCTTCCAATAGGCGAAATCCGTCCGAAAAACCACAGTACTCGATGTCATGCGCCGCCTATTACAACCCAAAAACCGCATGGTGTCAACCGTGCCTTCAAAGCGTAGCTGCTATATTTCTGTTCTGGATATCATCCAAGGAGAAGCTGATCCAACCGATGTAAATATCTAGAGAGGAAGTTCTGTTGAAGACCAACTTTTTTTTTTTCTCTTGCAGGTGCATAAATCATTACTACGCATCCGAGAGCGACGCCTGGCACAATTCATTCCTTGGGGTCCTGCAAGCATTCAAGTGGCGCTGTCGAAAAAATCGCCCTATGTCCAAACACCCCATCGTGTCAGCGGCCTCATGCTTGCCAATCATACCAGCATTGCTTCTGTAAGTCAACAAAGGATCCTATGAAAATCCAGGCACCCATTCTCTCTTCTTTTAGCTCTTTAAACGCACGTGTGATCAGTACGACCGACTGCGCAAACGCAATGCCTTTTTAGAACAATACCGAAGAGACCCTATGTTCAACAACAACCTAGAAGAATTCGATGACTCTAGGCAAGTCGTGCAAGACCTCATTGATGAATACGAAGCCTGTGAAACACCTGATTATGTGAACTATGTAAGTTTCATGTGAAACCCAACTACCTTGACTTACCGCCTTGTCTTTTATTTTTACCTCCAGGGTGTACGGGAGAGGATGGATCAATCATAAGTCAGTCTTTTTTTTTTTCATGCCCAAGGAGTGCAATAAAGAAAATCGATTGGTACACTTTAGTGGGTTGAACCGGTGCAGATCAGATCTTCGACCATCCTGAGCTGTCTCTTGCTCCTCCAGTCCCTGGACACTGAGTTCCTTTGTAGATGAACTAGCTTCGCACCACATGGTATACACAGCCTGTAATGAACTTTGTAACTCGTCAACCAGTACCCTAAGTACCCTATGTACAGTTGCTGTGTTCTGTCAGGAGAATTGGCGAGATCACATTTAACATGAAAACAGACAGCTTGGAAGCGGGGTCTCGTGTGCTTTTTTACAGTAAATTAGAAAGATGCAATACAGCAACTTTGAGCTTACGAATCAGCGTGCGCCTTTGCACTGCGAGCAAGCCAAACTATGTAGGACATGTATACTGAAAAAAAAAACGAGTCGGTCGACATCGGTTGTCCAGCCAATTTTTAATCGTTGACGTTTTGGGACCCCAATTCGACCGCTTGCACGATCCATTTGCCAGCTAAAAAGATTTATTCACGGCTCAAAAAATAACAACCTCATTCCGGCCAAAGGAAAAAGGAAATAAATGCATATGACACAAAAAAAAAAAAAAAAAAAAGAGTGACTAGAGCGATGGAGGGAAGGAAGGGAAAACGAGGAAATATGAAGAGGGGTGATCAAATCTATTGATTTCTAGCCATTTCGACATGCAAAATCAAGGAATCATAACCATAGCCATTGACAGCTTGCTGAGCACGTTCGGCATCTTCACGGTTGCCAAAAGAAACAAAGGCAAAGCCCTTGCACTGGCGGGTTTCACGGTCACGAGCCAAGAAGACACGGGTGATGGAACCGAAGCGACGGAACAGATCGTGGATATCGCTTTCCTGCACGTCTTCGGACAAGTTGGTGACACGCAAGGTGCATTGGTCGTCGCGGCGTTCGCGCATGGATTCGCCTTGTGGTTGTTGGCCGGCAGCCTTGTTGCGCAGATGTGGTGGTGTGTATTTGCTGCCGCCGACACCAGCAGCAGCAGGTGTAGGTTCGGGAGTGTTGGCTCGCGACGATTCGGCCGAAGCTTCCATCTTGACGGCTTCCACGGAGGCTGTGATTTCGTCCAAGGGTGGCATGGTATCCTTGTAGGGACACTTGGTCGTGAAATGGTCGCCCTTACAGATACGACAAGTGATGTTCTTGGCCTTTAATTGTTGACGTGTCTTTTCTTGAGCTTCTTCGATCGCAGCCACTTCGACAGACTAGGGATGCGATAAAAAAGGACGTCAGCCTCTTGTGTGTCCCGGATAGAATCTCCTTTACCTTGCCAGTGCTGGAGCCTAACTTCAAGGGAATATTTTCGCCGATGGTTGTGGTAGATACGTCAGGGCCAGGCTTGTTGCCTTGCTCTTCACCAAACTTGGCCCATTTCTTTCGTTGGGCGACAGCCTTATTTACATGTTCGGTCTTGAGGGTCGAGCGAATCTTTCGAGTAATCTAAAAGCGAGGGATGTGAGCCATTTCACTCTATCGCTCCATGTCACTGCTCACCTTGACTTTCTTGCCAAAGTCGTTGTCTCGGTATTCAATAATGTGTTTGATGCCGTTTTCATCAGTGAAGATCTTGGTCTGGTAAGGATCTATACACCATGGCAATTAGCTCTCTTTTTCGTTTCGCTGTTTCGCCATTGTCTACTGCTTCTACTCGGCTTTTCCTTACCTTCATCTTCAATGTCATCAGCCCAAGAAGATTTGCTTTGCATGCTACGCCAGAGAAGCAGAAAAATACGTCAGTGTCAAGGCACAAGAAAGGAACTGCGGGAATAGCAAGAAGTGTGCATCTCATTCATTTCAATACGCCTACCTGTTCATGATCTTCTATTGACTAAAAATGTATGGGAGAAGGAAAAAAAAAAAAAAAAAAAAGCAAAGACGAGTAACCCAAGCCTCCTCTTTTCTGTTTTCGGTTGGGCTGTGCCGAACACGGCGGAGTTTGACTGGAGAGCCTCGATAAAAAAGAGAGCTGGCCTTGCCTTTGTCTTTTTTCTTTTTTCCCTCCTCTATTATAATCATCATGGTAGGTGTCTGTAACATCGAAAGAGAACAAACGATCAGCAATAGGTTGGCTCAACCGTAGGATTCCATTTGACATCATGGATAGGACATGGATCCTATCCAACGATGCATCGAAAAGGATGGATGGATGGATGAATCGGATGAGCCAGACGAACATGCTTGATCGGTGGAAGATCGGAGAGATGGACTGACCCTTTTATCTTTCATAGTCTAAGCGTGCTGTCGCTAAGAAGCCTGTTGAACAAGTCACTCTTGGTCCCCAAGTCCGTGAAGGTGAACTCGTTTTCGGTGTTGCCCACATCTTCGCCTCGTTCAACGACACCTTTGTCCATGTCACCGATCTCTCTGGCCGTGAAACCATTTCCCGTGTCACCGGTGGTATGAAGGTCAAGGCCGATCGTGATGAATCCTCTCCTTATGCCGCCATGTTGGCTGCCCAAGATGTTGCCGCCAAGTGCAAGGAACTCGGCATCAACGCTCTCCACGTCAAGATCCGTGCTACTGGTGGTACCGGTGTCAAGACCCCCGGTCCCGGTGGTCAATCCGCCCTCCGTGCCTTGGCTCGTGCTGGTATGCGCATTGGTCGTATCGAAGATACCACCCCCATCCCCACCGACAGCACTCGTCGCAAGGGTGGTCGTCGTGGTCGTCGTCTTTAGATTTGCACTCTTGTTTTTTTGTGCAACAAAAGCCATCATCCCCTCCCCCTTTTGTATCTTCTTTATTCAATACAATAAAGAAATATCTCAATTGCATTTGTAAGTTCAGGACTCGGCGTTGTTGTGACAACGAGGCAAGTGATCCATGATGGGAAGTGGGAAAAAAAAACCTTGAGCTTTATCAGCCAATGGCAGGGTCGAGAAACGGGGTGTGATTTTTTCGCTGGCATGAAACTGGTGCTTTTTTTTTTTATTTGACCGTTTTTTTTTCTTTTCTTTTTCATCATTGTTCATTCCCTTTTGTCATTCACCAGTTATGCCTGCTCAAGAAGAGAACAAAGTCGTTACCCTGACCCATGCGTCTGGCTCTAGTGTTAAAGTCTCGTTGTTTGGTAAAGATGACCACTCTAAAAACGAAGTGAGCGCACTTTATTTTTTTCTCAACGATTGTCTTTTTTCATTCCTCCATAGGTGCTACCGTGATATCGTGGATTGCCAAAGATGAAGAACGTCTATTTGTCAGGTAGCGATCAGTGTCGTTGTCATGGCAACCGCACCCTGTTTCCCCCAAGCGACATGCCTTCCTCACGATTTTTTTTTTTCAATGATTGCTTGAACTAGTCAAAACGCGATCTTGGATGGGTCCAAGGCCATTCGAGGTGGTATTCCTTTGGTGTTTCCCATCTTTGGAACCAAGTCTCACATTGCTCTCCCCCAACATGGTAAAAAAAAAAAAAAAAAAGACGTGGGTTGGTTGATAATTTTTTCATGGGTCAACTCACTTTTCGCTTATCACTGGGAAATTATCGGACCGTCTGCAGGTTTTGCTAGAAACTCATACTGGGATTATCTTGGCGTGTTGACCGACAACGATGAAGTTAAAGTACGCTTTGGTAAGTAAGCAACAATCAATCTGGCTTTGTGCCTCTACATGAAGCAATGTCGATCATGTGGCACAATGAAAACAAAGATATATTGAAGCAACACACCTTTTTTTTTAACCGTGAACCACGTTTTTTACCTTTTTTTTTAGGGTTAAAGGATAATCAATTAACCAAGGAACAGCGGCAAGCTTGGTCCCACTCGTTCCGATTAACGTACACCGTGACTCTGACCGCCACCTCTCTCAAGACATTCCTTACCGTCAAGAATGAAGATAGCGACACAATGGAATTCAACACCCTCTTACATACCTACTTCCGGGTCAAGGTAGAAAAAAAAAAAGATGTCACAGCTTGCAGGGTATCCGACCCATTCGATCTTTTTTTTATTCGACTGTAGGACGTAGCCCAGGTCTCGGTACTGGGCCTCAAATCGCTTACGTTTGCTGACAAGGTGGCCAACGGTGAGACAAGCATAGAAAGTCGGGACGCTGTAACAGTGGCCGGTGAAGTCGATCGCGTTTATCAAAATGCTCCTGATCATTTGCAAGTGAACACCGATAATCAAGGCCATCAAATTCTTATCCATAAAGAAGGCATGAAAGATACAGGTAACAAATCATAGGATGCTTCGGCTGAGGTCATTGTGCTTACTTTTTTTTTAGTGGTATGGAACCCTTGGATCGAAAAAGCCAAAGGCATGGGTGATTTTGGTGATGAAGAATATCACAATATGATCTGTGTAGAAGTTGGTTCGGTGGCTCAGTGGGTCCAATTGAAGAGCGGTCAAACTTGGCAAGGTGGCCAAACATTGGCGGTTGTCTAGTTTTTTTTTAATTTGCATGAATTTGTCCTCTCCTCCTTTGCCGTTCCTCTTTCTTTTTTGTAGCTTTTTTTTTTTTTTTTTTTTTTTTTTGCTTGGACCTCTTTGAAAGAGAAGGATATTGATAAACTAGGTTTTACCCTTTGCTTTTTTTTTCACGTTCTCTAAAATTTAGAAAATGTGGAGAAGAATGTGGCCTGGTTGTATACAAAAAATATGTGAAAAGCTGAGATCGCCCATAAAAATGCGCCGCTGCCCATTTCATATTTGGTTTCCTTCTTTTCTTTAATATTTTTTTTGATAATCATAGACCAATGTACAGGAGCATTCGACAGTTCAGTGGATCCATGGAAGACGCTCTGGACAAGGCCGGGCGGCCACTCAAGCCTCTCATTCCTCTGCTTGCCCGATTTTTGATTGTGTTCACTTTTTTGGAAGACTCGATGCGCATCTACGTCCAATGGGAAGACCAAGTCCAATTCTTTGATTCCCGCCGGAGCATCACTCCCTTCTTCAGTCAGATTTTCCTTGGCCTTAACATCTTGGTACGTGTTGGGAGAGAATGGACGAGTTCAGTGTTGACCATGATTTTTTTTTAACGCACAGGTGATGGTGCTGGGCTCCTTCATGGTGGTGTTCAAGAAGCGACAGGATATTGGGGCATATGGTTTGATGAGTGTACTTGTATCTCAAGCATTTGCTTATGGCCTAGCATTCCATCTGTACTTTTTCTTGCGTAATCTTTCAGTCTTGGGTGGGTTGATGATGGTGCTGTCTGATGTGATTGTCCAGCGCCGGCCCATGTTTGCCGCTTTGCCTGAGCTGTCCGAAACCAGCAAACGCCGCTACTTCCAGCTGGGTGGCCGCATCTTGCTGATCTTTTTATTCTTGGGCTCCTTTACCCAGGGCAAATGGACACTGCCTCGCATCGTGTTCTCTGTTCTTGGATTGCTGGCCTGCATCATGGTTGTGGTTGGCTTCAAAGCCAAGCACTCTGCTATCTTCCTTGTCTTGCTCTTGTCTGTGTCTAATGTGTTCATCAACAATTTCTGGACCCCCGGCCACAACCAATTCAAGCGTGACTTTTTGCGCTATGACTTTTTCCAAAACCTGTCCACCATCGGTGGTTTCCTGCTACTTATCAGCGTTGGTCCTGGCAACTACTCCTTTGATGAACACAAAAAATCAATTTAAAATAAACAATGTCTCTTTACCCTCTTGTTGTCCAGTGAAAGGCCGTTGCATCCATGCTGACGGCCTACAGTATCCATTTTTGAATATCCGCACGCAAGACTTGGGGGGTTTTTTCCCCGACTTGGCATTGCACCGGTGCTGGTCCTGTACATCGCGATTTGTAGGGCAGGCTGCCAACAGAGTATGCCCAGAAGAAGAAGGCCGAAAGTGCAGGGCATAAGCTCGTCTTGGCTGTTAAAAATCCCTCCTACTCGGTCAACCCCAGCTTTGAAGGGCCAAACAAGGTTATAAACGTGCAACAAAACCAGTGCGACAGTATTGGATTAGGCAGAAAAGATGCAAGCATCTTTTGGATTTTTTCACGGTGCTGTACTAGAGAATGACCAGGTCCAAGGTCGGCCTGGCTCAGCCAAAATTCTGCAAAAAGCGGTGCCTTGATCTCCATCAATTTCCAAACTGGCAAAAGGAAGATTCCCATGGGGGCCATATGCTCAAGGTTGGCCGATAAGATTTAGCCAATCAGGAGCAGCCTATGTTTGCCAACTGGTGGCTAAAAAAGGGACAGCATCTCCAATCTCATCGTCCATCAACGTTTCAACCTCATTTTGGTGGTTTTTCAACGTTCAAAACTTATTTTTGCACCTTGAAGCCAAAAACAAATAAAATAGTCTTTTTTGGAATGTTCTGTAACCGCACTATGGCTATTCCAGTAAAAGGATCCGATCAAAAGTGCATCTTCGTGACACACAATGTTGCCATATTACCATCCACAAGCCGCTTTTAACCTGGCAGCAAGTAAAAAAAAAAAAAATACCACAGCCATACAAAGGTCCCACAGCGATGCGGCACAAATACCCCCCCGCCTGTGCAAAAGAAGCTAGCTTCACACTCAATTGCAGAAGAAAAAACCCAACAAACTAACCAATTCCCCAAAAAGATGGCTTTCTGGGCACAAACATTTACAGGACAACGACTTTTTTTTATTCATCACAAAGGTCGAAAAAAAACATTGTATAGACTATTACACAAGAAAAGAAAGGGGGTTAGTCATCATCGATCCAAAGTCAAGGATTATCATATGAATGGATTTGCTTTTGATCGCTCAGAGTGTCAATTGAATCATTTAAAAATCATGTGAAGAAATTCAACAAAAATAAAGCTTTTTGTAGAAAACATCATGCGAGATCAAATAAATTATAACCATCATTAATAGCAACTAGCTAAATTACCTTTAACGTATCCAGGTTCAACCAGGCAGGATAGCACCCATACAAAGATACAACGAGAACAAAAGCAAGGAAAAATTTTACTTTTTTGTTTGGCGGAGACCTTCTCATTTTATAAGGATTGAAAAATTTTTTCCGCAACGCTCAAGGCGGTCACAAATTTTTTGCGGGCATTGCCCCCCCAGCAACCAGTAAAAAAAGCGGTGAAAGAAACAGGTGCTTGACACTTCACACCATGACATCAATTTCATTCCAGGCCGATCATATTAAAGAATGGGCAGCATGCCTGTTCCTATTGAACCGCAAAGAAAATAAAGTAAACATAAAAAAAGGCTCCGCAAGGCAGTATAAAAATGAAACTCTTTTTTTTTTTTACTTTCTCTTTCCCTCTCCTTCTCTCTCGCATCCATTTTTTACGTCATACTCCTACGATCCTTATGCATGCTATTCGCTTGTACTGGTGCATCTCCTCTTGTAAGTCCTCGCGCGCTCAGCTTGCCGAAAAATTGAGTTAGAAAAAATCTGGATGATTCAAGCAAGGTTTAAAATAATTGGGAATGGGTGTTTATTTTTCTGCCACAGAAAAAGCAACGATGTTTGTTTGATGCCATTTTTAAGGAACACCCCAAGTTGACGACCAATGAATGCTCCCCTATTACCGTTGTGCCGGGTTGTTTTTGCGCGGATTTAGTGAGTCGCCAAGAAAAAAAAAAAATCAAGAGGAGTCAAGAGGAGGATGAAATATGCTGACAGTCTCCTGACTATTGCAAGCAAGTTTCTGTATGACACATTCATTTCAGAATCTTGGATATTTGGGGGAAAAAATATATAAACCCTGGGCTTAGCCCATTGACACAAATGTTTATGCGAATCACTGGAAAGGTGGTTTAACCGTCCCTTTCTTTTATCTTTTCTTCTTTTTTTTTTCTTTTTTTTTTTTTTGCTAGTAACCCATAGTCACCATGGGTGCTTCCCCCCTCCCTCTCTTTTGTCTTTGCTGGTGCCTTTCTGGGCAATACACACGACCTCTTCGCCCTTGTCGTGCCGAGATTTGGGAACCCGACATGCTTTTTTCCGACCTGGATTGGCACCAATGAACACCAGACCCTGTTGGAGAGGCGGGGGATGACCAGTACAAAAGGAAAAACTCGGTGTCAAGGATGGCTCTCTTCTGCCTTTCTTGTTTTTTTTTGCCTCGGTTTCTGTTGTCTGGCTTTCTTTTTTTTTTTTTTTGTCTTCTTTTGCTCGCGGTTCTCCTTAATTGGCTCTCGAATTGCCCGGGCGTGTGGTTTGGCCGCCGTTCTCTGGGTGT
The DNA here is from genome assembly GCA_002104935.1 of Hesseltinella vesiculosa. Classification (NCBI taxonomy): domain Eukaryota; kingdom Fungi; phylum Mucoromycota; class Mucoromycetes; order Mucorales; family Cunninghamellaceae; genus Hesseltinella; species Hesseltinella vesiculosa. The sequence goes on along the minus strand of MCGT01000014.1, from coordinate 138,614 downwards.
TTTTTTTTGTCCTGTTGTTGCCCTGGTGGGTTTGGGAGAACACCCGAAACCCGGTGCCAAATCCCATCCTCATGGGGCGCGGGCCAGCGGGACAGGCAAGTTCACTATTGTTCATCATTGGCCGTTTGGTGCCATCTGGCTTTGCACCAAGGTTGAAAAAGGAAGCGAAACCAACGTTTCCATTAGCACGATCCTCCTGTCCTCACAGCTCTATTAGAAAATAAATCTTGATTTGAAAAAAACCAAAACGTGTGAACATTGAGAAGCTTCTGAAAATCGTTTGCTCTGGTTTGGTGACACAGGAAAATAAGAAACTGCACGATTGTTCTTCCCTTTTTTTCATTGTCACCGTGCACATGTCTTATTTGTTAAACATCACATGACTGATCAGCCATAAGAGGTTTTGGGACATTGATCTTGGATGGATCAAAACGATCTTCAGGTAGGACATAACCCCTTTCATGTAAAAAAGTGGTGTTTTATAAAAAAAAAAAAAAGAAATATACAAGATGATGTTTGGAGAGGGGCGGGGAAGATAGGGGAGTTAGGACCCCAAGGAGAAAGAGGCGGGTAGTTTAGCATGAGAGGCACCACGGATGATGGGATAGATAGGCTGATGATCCGATGATTGTGGGTCGTCTTGATCCATATCCATCATCAGATCGTCGTCGTCGTCGTCATCGATATTGATGGATTCTTCTTCTTCTTCTTCGTCGTCGTCGTCGTCGTCTGGTTGAAAGCGGTGGGGATTGGGATCGGACATGTCCTTGTCGTCGTCTTCGTCGAGGATGTCGACATCTTCGTCTTCGTCGTCCGCCTCGTTGTGATGCATAGTGACAATGGTATCAGGTTCGATGTACTGGACAGTGGCTTCTTGCTTCATGTGAGTCGGTAAGGAAGAAGGCACAGGCGAATCGGGTTTCTTTTGATCCATACTGACAAGGATGGCAGCCGCCTAGGTAAACAAGGAAAAAAAAAAAAAAAAGTGAGACATTGGGAAGCCGGTGGAGCGTCAGGGGAAAGAGGCGTATTTTTTTCCTCTTTTCTTTTTCGATTTTACCTCTAGCATCTGCACCTGCTGATGTTTTGTCAGTAGTAGTTTGGATGTCAATTCCCATTCTTCCGAATGTTCCCAACGATGTTTGGCCAGGCAGCTAGGACTTTTGTAGGCTTTGCCGCAATCGTCACATCGGTATTGGCTGGTGGGTAGCGAGCTTGCGGCTTTCAAAGAAGGCGAATCCGTGCGCTTTCTGGAAGGATCAAGTAGAGTCGAGGGACGGCGATGATGACGGACCGTCAACCCACCCGTGGCTGCCGCCACGGACGAAGGAGAGGTGGGAAAGTGGGATTGCGATGAGCGGCGCACACTGTTGGAGGCAGAGGCATGGATTGGAATGGGTAACAGGTTGGAGGAGGAGGGTACAGGGCTGGAGGAGGGATTGGGGGTATGTTGGCGTTGCTGCTGCCATTGCTGCAAAGACTGCTTGATAGAGGCATGGTCAATGGTGAAGTTGGCTGGCACCGACAAGGCTTGCAGCGTCAAGGCGCTGAAATGGGTATGCAAAGAATCCCTTCGCTCTTGTTGTGGTTCGACCACCTTCTCTGTCACATCGTCATCACATGACGAATTGGGAGGAGAAGGAAGTTGTGTAGGCTGATGTTTCTTATCAAATTCAGCGACTTGTTGACGAAGTTGAAAAGTAAGTGAAGAGGCCATGGTGATAGATAATAAACGTAAGATGTGTTTTGTAAATACGCTAAAGTGGAATAAAAAATTAAAATAAAATAGACGTCAAGATGGAATAAAACAAGGAAAGAAAGGAAATTATGGGATGTGAGAAAAAAAAAAAAAAAAAAAGCAAAGAAAAAGGTGACCAAAAGAAAAAAGGCACGAAGGCGGAGTGTCGAATTTTCATGCCATTTGAACAAAACGTTGGGATGCCTGAATGCCTTGGTTTCAAACGGTCTTTTTTCTTCCAACGCTTCTCCAATGAAATGATAGGACGCTCGAAATCTCTTTGAACAGTAATCTAAACACGAAGAATCAAAAGTGTTTGCATCGATGGGGAAAGGGGGCTGAAGTGGCTTGATTGCATTCGCATTTGCAAGCCTCCGGAAAAACTGCCTATTAAAAAATGAAAAGAAAAAACGACCCTTTTTGTTAAGAAATGGTGAAGTTTCATTTGCTCCTGGTCATCCTTTCCCAAAAAAAAAAAAAAAAAGGGGGGGGGGATAAAAAAAAAATTCAGCCCAACAGAGACAAATCATCGTTCAATGCGATCCCGATTGGCCAAATTTCAGTTGCATAATCTGAGGGGTGCCTGGTTCGGTTATTTATCGTTGATGTGGATTACGGTAGTGTACGGTAGTAGGAGAGAAAAAAAAAATGAATGGTCATAACGAGGGGACAGCAAGATGATAAAAAAAAAAGAAAAGAAAAGATAATAAAGGACCTTCAGAGCATGTCATCATCGGTGGTTAAAGAAGCCGCCTGCTTAGCATCGACCTCCGGTTCCAGTTCGTTCTTCATGATCCAAGACAACAGGCCACGAACCGAGCTGCGCACCCGCTTCTTGTCGTTGTGCATCGCTCCCAAGATGGTTGCCATGGAGACAGCAAACACCAAGGTCTCCAAGCCCTCGGCAACATGAGGTTCCCACCAACGACCCCGGTGATACCAAGGGGCCACCACGCGATCCAGCAGCGAAAACAAGGCACGCGGCACCACATACAATGCCATTTCTCCTCGTCGTCGTCCGTTTTCAATCAACAATGACAAGCCACAAGCCATACATCCCAGCAACGGACCAAGGGTATCATCCAAACGCGTCTGATCCACACCGAGCAATTGATGGCCAATGCGTGTTCGAGTCAAACAGATAGTGTACCAGATGGAGGAGATGAATACACCCAAAAAGGTCGAGGACCGCACCGACGCCTTCAATATATGGAGCGCACTACCGGGAAGGGTTTCCATCGTTTGTTTTCGTCGGAACAGCATTGGTGGGATCCCATGCACCATCAGATATAACTAGGAGGTCCAAAAACAAAAAATACAGATTATTTGGGATTCTGTCCAGTAGGGACGACAAGCAAAGAGTTGGTCACTTACAAAGAAGATCTTGACAAAGCCTTTGGAGAATCTCGACAAAGCATGCACTTCACAACCCCAGGGCTGACCGCCATGGACAACGGTACAAGGGATGCGACCTCGTTCAGGCAAGCCCAATTCATAAGGTAGCCCAAGATCCCTGCAATAATTGCCCAGCAGGTCATTGATCCCAGTATCTTTCTATTTTAATAAAAAAAAATGAATTGATCTCCCTTTTTTTTTTCCCAAACGCTTTACCCCATATAACCATGTACGATCTCGAATGGCTCGTAGCGCATCCAATAGACGGACATCCATTTCTGACATGCTGCTGATCCATTTCGAGTAACCTCTGCAAAACCAAAAAAAAAAAAAAGGAGGTGAGCACTTAGATCACTCACACACATCCTCCCTCCTTTTATGCTACCTTGGTAATCGATGAGGGGCATAGAACCAGGCGAACATGATTTCTGTACAAGCAAGAGTGAAGACAACAACGCTACCATAGTCAAAGAGCCATTTGGGGAGGTATCGGCGGACAATGGGGTTATCGGCTGCCCGGCTGGCTGTGATATCGGATGCACGCACGAGAGCGAAAAATGTCCATTCCAGGGTTTTTGTCTTGGGAAAGACACGGCGCACCAACCACATGGACAAGCCAATGGACATGGTTCGCGCAAGCATAGGGTGGTGGGACAACCAGCGGCTGAATCGTTTGTCTTTTTTTTCCTGGCGAGAGCGGCTGGCCAGGCGTTCCAGAGCATAGGTGAAAAAAGGAGTGCTAGCAATCGCTCCTGTCATGAGCCAAGGCAGGCCATTGTGCACTACACTGGCATGGAAGATCCGAGGCACGGTTTGAAAAATGAATTGGCGCAAAGGAGCAAAGGACCGTCGTTTGGAGCTTTTGATGGCCATCTTGATAAGAGCTCCCACCAGGCCAGGCAAAGTGGTCAGCATCCATGTCAAACCATAGGCACGCAAGGCCGTCAAGAAAGGATGTTGCAGCGAGGGTGGCAAGCGATGCTTGATATCGCTCACCGTCTGCTGAATAGGAATGGTTTTTCTTTTCACATGCATGGTTGATCGGCCCTTTTTGGTTTAACAGATGAAGACAGCACACAAGAGAGAAAAAGGATCTACACACAAAAAAAGTGAGAAGAGAAACAAAAAGGTTGAGCAGCCTTCTGCAATTGCCATCCCCGCCACAAACCCCGTCAATTTGTGCAACCAGCAACCAGTGGGCATTTCCAGCAAAAAGACATGGACCAAATTTTCCCCGCATTTTCTTTTCCTTTTCACCTTTTGCAAGCAACAGTGGTGATGCACTCATCAAAAAGAAAAAAGTAAGAAACATATTGTTGTGACTGCATGTGTGACAATGTCATACCAAAAACAGAAAAAGAAAGGGTTCCAGAGCTAGCCTGCCGAGGCTAATTTTTTCTTGTCCTCCTCTTTTTTTAAGTGCATGACAATGACAAACACGAAATTTTAATCTCAACAGCATAGTTTTGGAGACCTGGGAAACATCGGAAACAAACAGGAAAGCCCACGGGTTGGATTATTTTCAAAATTAGGCCCAAACCAAGGATCATCCATCACTTCCAATAATTGTAGTACTTGTCACCATACTTTTTCATGTTGGCACTCAATTCGTCCCATTTGGTGTGAGGTAGGCCAGTCTCGGGGTCAATTGGCTTTCTGTTGCGCAACTTTTCTCGGTCCTCACGCAGCCATTTGTAACAGACTTCCATAAAGGGCGAATCCAGCCGTTCATCTCGAACATGATCCTGCTTGGCTTGCTCCAGTTCTTCAAAATCGTCCATGGTTCGAAATTCCTGAATGGACCCTTCGGTCACGTGAGCCACATGGGTGGGCCAGCTGCCTAGACCTATCATCCGAAACATCCTACTGAGCGGATCTGGGATTGCTTGTTTTCAAGAGGTTACCATCAAAGATGTGCGTGGCATACACGATCGACGCGCCACGAATTTCGGTTTCTTCTTTCAGAAACTGCAGAAAATCAGATCGCACCAGGATGTCCAGATCCACTGTGACTTCATCCAGCAGCAAGATTTCCCAGGGCTGAAGGAGACCCATCACCAATTGCACACGACGGCGCTGGCCATCCGAGACTTGATGCAACCGCCAGCTTAGATCCACATCCAGCACTTCCAGCAGCCGTCTCGTTCGATCCGGCCATCTTTGGCTACCCATGCTGTATAACAGATAATCCACCGATAAATCAGCCCGAGTGCATGATCGCTCCAACCATTCCGTTCCAAGATAGGTAGCCTGGCATAGAAGGAGGGAGTCTGAGAGATCTAGTGATGGAATGGATCGTGTGACTTTTTCCTTACGTTTGGCACTTCGGTAAACACATTTTTCCCAAGCACATTGACATGGCTGCTTTTAATCATACGCTTGCCGCCCAAGATACGTAAAAGAGTTGTTTTGCCAGCTCCATTGGCACCTACCAGAATGCAGCGGCTGCCCGGAGGCAGGCGAAGATTGATGTTGTCTAGGATCGCAGGGCCACCATAGTCAAACGAAAGCTGCTGTACATCCACAGCATATTCATAATCTTTGGCAAGTCCATTCTGATCAGCCATGATGCAGTGAAGCAAGAGTTCAAAAAAAAAAGTGCTGGCGTGCGCTTTTTCGACTTAAAAAAAAAAGAGCTTTCCTATTTTTTTTGGCAGATGCTCCGCAGCCAATGACAGCAGGGGATAGTATATGATTGAGTTTTGTGGTCATCTCTCGTTTCATGCCAAGGACGTAAAGTCCCTGGACCACCAGAGCCAGTGTTATGATGATGCCGAATTATGCAAATGAATCCATGAGACCAGGACTTGGCGGGCGGTCGCTGAAGAAAACCCCCCAGCTACAAACTCAAATGCTCTCTTTCATGCGTCCAACAAAGAGCAATCACGCCGCAGCTCGGTTTTCATTTCGTGAACGTTTGCTTGTGTCGGTCTTGCCATCACATGGTCAGTGATGCATCACTAAAAAGATGAGATGCCTGGGCGTCATTGGCTACTTTATTATGGAAATGGATATGGAGAGGCGGCATAGCCGGCGACGGGTAAATAAAAAAAAATACAAAAGAGTCTATTGGGTGTTGTTGAAAGTAGGAGGGCGGTACAGGCGCAGAAGCAGGCTGGAACACACAACAGTAATACTAGACAGGACCATGGCCACACCAGCAATGTAAGGAGGCATGGTGGTGCCGACAGCAGGGTACAGAATGCCAGACGCAATGGGGATGGCACACGCGTTGTAAAGAAAAGCCCACACAAAGTTCAAGCGGATCCGGCGCACAACCGTCTTGGCAATGGCGTACATGGTCAATAAATCCATCAGGTTATTGCGAATCAGCACAATACTGGCAGCCTCCATGGCAATGTCTGTGGCCGAACCGACGGAAATCCTACAGAAAAAAAAAGACGGATCAGCACGTTTGATGTGAGCCTCCGATGTTGTGTTTGTCACTTACCCCAAGTCCGCTTGAGCAAGCGCAGGCGAGTCGTTGATACCATCGCCAATCATGGCCACTACTGAGCGTTCGTATTTGGTGGTGGAGGAGCCAAAGGGGTGCGACCAAGAGCGGGACTTGGGCTGGGTGGGTCGACCACGGCGCTGGAGGTTGCTGATTTTGTCGGCTTTTTGTTCGGGCTTGACACCGGCCAGCACGCGCTCACGGTCGATACCGAGCTGGGTGGCCACCACGCCAGCAGTGCGTTCATTGTCACCGGTAATCATCCACACATCGATACCAAGGCGGCGGAGGCCATCGATGACTTGAATGGCTTCAGGTCGAGGAACATCGGCAAGGGCCACTTGGGCAAGCATCATGGTTTTAGAGGCGCTACAACACAGGGACGACGTACTGCAGTGACAAACCAGGCAAGCACAGACATTGCGGCACCCGTCTTCATGACTTGCGCTAGTATCGGGGTCGACCGGTCCAGCCACAGGCGACGCGGCCACCATCACCAACGACTTGCCTTGGTCTTGCCAGGCCAGTTGCTGTTCGTGTTGCTCGGCCGCTTGCTTGGCAGTGTCGTAACGAGCGTGGTTTTCGTTCATCCAGGCCTGGTTACCGAGGAACACATTGAGAGCGCGGTTACCTCGGAGCTTGCCAGTCAGCTGACCAGCCAGGTCAGCCGTCAGGGTCACGGTTGCTTGCACACCACGGCCAGCGACTTCCTTGCCATGGACGACAGTGATGCCTTGGTACCAATCGCGTTGGTTGTCTTTGTCCTTTTCGTCATCATGGCGTGTTTCGACCGAGCTGGTGTCGACGTCTCCTTCAGCCATGAGCTTGGCTTGTGCATGTTTTTCCATTGCCTTGGACAATGGGTGGTTGCTGATGGAGGCCAGGCGACCGAGGATTTTCCAGAATGCCGTGTCGTCGCTGGCCTGGCCGTGGTCATTCAGCCAGTGATCGGTTACTTCTGGTTTGCCGAGGGTCAAGGTGCCAGTTTTGTCAAAAGCAACGGTTGTCATTCGGTTGGCCATTTCCAATGCGAAGCCACCGCCTTTTACGAGAATGCCATACCGAGCCGCCACACCTGTGCCGACCATGATGGCTGTGAGAGGGAAGAAGCCGGGTTAAAACCGGTGTTTCCTTTTTTTTTTTTTTTTTTACCTGTTGGGCTGGCCAAGCCAAGGCCACAAGGACAGGCAATGACAAGGATAGAGACGGCCAGCATGACGGAAAAGACGGTTCCATTTTCACCTTCAGGGACCCAGGAGGAAGGATACATATTCTTGACGGAGAGCACTTGCCAAATGATAAAGGTGGCAAGGGCCAGGACAATCACCACAGGCACAAACACGCTTGAGATCTTATCGGCCAGATGTTCGATGGGAGCCTTGGGCGACGCTTGGGCATCTTGGACCAGTTGGATGATACGTGCCAGGGTGGTGTCCGACCCAACGCGCAGAGCACGCATGTAAATGGGAGAAGTGACGTTGATGGTGGCACTGATCAGCTCGTCGCCCACTTGCTTGGTCACCGGCACAGATTCACCGGTGATCATGGATTCATCGGTCGTGGTGGTTCCTCGCCAGAGTTTTCCATCACAGGGAATTCGTCCACCCGCATTCACTTTGAGGAGATCACCCACTGGGGTCAACGCGATAAAAAAAAAAAAAAAAAGTGAGACATCGGCTGGGTTTGGGTCGTGTCATTCTTACCTTGAATAGAGGAGGCTTCGATGGCTTGTTCAATAAGGACTTCTTCGTCGCCTTGTTTCTTTACGTTGACCAGGATGGCTTGTTCGGGCTGGAGATCCATGAGCTTGGTGATGGTTTCGGCAGTCTTACCCTTGGCGACGGCTTCCATCCATTTGCCCAGATGGATAAAGGTGATGAGGAGCACACTGGTTTCGAAATTGTTCATGTGGATGTTCATGCCGTTGCTTTCGTCCGTGGGCATGGAGGTCATGATCATGGAGGAAGCAGTGGCGGAGGCACGCACCATGTTAGCGATCACGGTGCCCAGAGATGCGCCGTAGGCTACAGTGGTGCCGAGAGCAACGAGGGTCTCCATGTTGGCGGTGTGCGAGCGATACAGCGAACCCCAGGCTTTCTTATAAAAGACGGCACCTAGCCAGAACTGCACAGGCGTGGCCAGGAGGAACAGGACAAGGTCACCCACAGTCAGGCCGGGCGAGATGTTGTGCATGAAGGCTTGGTACACCGGGTTGGAGGCTGGGAGGGCCATCAGGAAGATCATGGCAATCAAGACGGTAGGCACGGCAAACAAAAGAGACCACAGGAAGCGGCGTTTGAGGACACTGATTTCTTGGTCGAGGGCCTGGCGCATGGCTTGGCGTTGGTCGGCGAGGGCGTCGGCTGTGGCATCTTGAGCGACTTCAGCCTTGTAGCCGATTTGTTCGATCATGTTGGCCAGGTCTCGCACACCGATGATTTGAGGGTCGTGCACGAGCACCGCCATCTTGGCCAGCAGGTTGACTTGGCATTGCTGCACGCCAGGCTGCTTGAGCATCACACGTTCGATGTTGGCCACACACGAGCTACAGGTCATGCCGGTCACGGTCAGTCGAGAAGTCACCAGGGCAGGCATGTTTTCGTTCTTGTCAGACGAAGTGTCGTCAGTAGCCGTCTTGCGAATGTCAATGCTGTCGGCAGCAAAGCCCAATTGCTGGATCTCCTTGGACAGGCGCTGGCGGGTCAAGGTATCTTTGTTCATGGAAAAGCTGGTGATGCCCGAGTCGAGATCGATGTGGATGGACTTGACAATGACCCCTGGGAGCCCTGACAGAACGGACTCGACCTTGGCCACACACGAAGGGCAGTACATCCCGGAAATGATCATCTTGGTTTCGAAGGCGGGTTGCTGTAGCTGGACATTGCGCGGACCGTCGTCGACAAAGGTGATGTTGGAGGTGGTGTAGCCCAAATTGTCGACAGCATGAGCCACGTCGTCTGATGTCAGGGCATCACCATAGGCTTGCATGGAGGCGCTGCCAGTCAGCAAGTTCACCTTGATTGAGGATGCGTCGACACTGGGCAACTTGGCCAACCCCTTTTCCAACGTGCGTACGCAGCTTGCACAGGTCATCCCTGTAATCGTCATGGTCACCTTCTTCTTCTTGCTGGGGCCGTCCGCCACCACCGACACCGCACCAAGGCTGTGGAGAGAAGGTGATAAGGAAGGTTTGCGCAATGATCTATGGCCAAAAGGGAGAGAGAGAAATGGGGTCAGCCTACTCATTAATAAAAAGAGGAATGTTTACCTGGGAGGCGATGACATGGGAGAGTCAGTATTTAAAAGAGGAGCAGGGAGCGTCAGGTTATGCAAGAGTTGCATGTTGTCGACTTCATAGCCACGGGACTCGATCAATTCGCGGATCGCCATCAGATCAGGTTGCTTGCAGACGACCATAGCCATTTCGGTTTCGAGCCGGACTTGGACCGACCCGGGCTGGACATTGGGTAAGGAGGAGAGGGCATCGGTCACGCTGGCCACGCAGCTTTCGCAAGTCATGCCACCGACACGCATCACCACTTTGGCCCAGTTTCCTTGCTCACCATCAGAGCTTGCAGGAGATGATGGGTCAGGGTCGGGACGAACGAGTGTGGCGGTGGAGGAGGAGGAAGAGGCTGGCACAATGCGAGGTGTCTGTGCAACGTCGTACCCAAGTTCCTCGATGGTGTCCACAAGTAATTGACTAGTGACGTTGGCATCTTTGTGGCACAGGAGCTTGGCAGAGTGGTGATCCAGGCTGACTTGGACGGATTCAGGTACGACCCCAGGCAAGGACCGCAGACCGTTGGTGATGGTGTTGACACAGTGAGAGCAGGTCATGCCCAGGAGGGAAAGAGTGGCAAGCTGGTATGTGGATGCAACAGAGTCGTCGGGGTCAGCTGCGGATGGTTGGCCAGCCATGACAGGCTGGTTCACGTCGTTGGCGCCCATGGCAAACGTGGCCTCCAGCACATCGTAGCCGAGATCTTGAATGGCGGCGACGAGTTCTTGTTGTTCCTGTTGTGGCAATGGGAAGTGCTTGATCAGGAATGTAACCATGCCAGTTGCTAGGTCGACCTGTACAGAATCTTGAACCACATAAGGGTGGGTGGATAGCGCTGTCTGGACGCTGTTGACGCAGCTGGAGCAAGTCATGCCGTCCACATGGAACCGCGCCTCCAGCCGATCTTGCTCAGTAAACACAAAAGGAGTGCCGGCATCGTAGCCAAGATCTTCAATGGTGCGAGCTACTTGGCGCTTGATATCATCGACAGAAGACCAGCCGTCCAGTTGCAGGTGTGCCGATCGCTTCTCTAAATCGACGTGGATATGGGAAGATCGATCTAAACTTTCCAAACCACGGGTGATGGCTTGGACGCAATGCTGACAAGTCATGCCAGTAATGCTGACACTGACATGATAGCGAGACATTATTGATGAAAGACTACTGGTTTGGATGGTATTGGAAATAGAAATGGGTGGAAATAATAAAAGAAACAGTAAAAAAAAAAAAAAAAAAATGGACGCCTCGTTTTATTCATCCCGGCCAGCGGGGTGAAGGTGAGCATTTTTTGCTCCATCCCGTGCTGGTTTTAGGTTGGCTGATTGTCACACGCGCAGAATTCCAAGTGAGAGCGCAAATTGCTCTCCAGGCATTAAAAACTTTTACTACCATGATGATGAGTCAGGCATATTTCTACAATGCAAAGAAAACCTTCTTTTGAAAATAAAAAGGAAAAAATAAAGCCGGGCTACAGGACTTTGTTTCGTTGGAGCCAAATGGATTTGCATTCAAACGTGAAGCCGATTTTCTGCAGCCAGGGATTCAAACGGAGCAAGCGGTGCGCATTGCTGTGCCGATTGATGCTCGAAACAAAGCACAGATCGATCATGTTGAGGTGTTTGAGCTGCTGGATCAGATGACCAACGGCCTTGTCGGACAAACGTTGGCACCAGCGTAAACTTATAAACTGGAGCAGGGGCAAAGCCTGGGCAAGATTGGCCAGCGTGGTATCATCTACCCAATTGCAGTAGGACAGATCTAAATGAGCAAGGCTATGGCGATAAAATAAGCCCCAGCCTGGCAGCAGCAAAGCGTCCAGATGATGAGACGCATCTATCGCTCCGCACGGTCGGATCATTGTGTTACGCAGGTCCAAGTAGCGGAGCTGGCCGTTGGCGCTTGCCAGCCCCAGAAGCCTCAGGGTGGATTGTGAGAGCTGGTTGTTGGCCAGAGACATGTGTTGGATCGACATCACGCAGCCTGAGATGACCAGATCCAGACTGCTTGGCAACAGGTGGGGACAATGATCCAATTGGAGCCGAGACAGGCGATGGCAATGCTTCAGTTGCTGCAGCTGCGCATTTGTAATCCATGTTGATTTGAGATGCAAGCGTCGGACAAGGCGTTGTGTGCGCTCATTGGTGCATTCAAAAAAGCTGTCGTGTTTCTTTTTGGTCGTCAGCAATGGCGAGTCGTAGATCTGATTCATGCATGGCTCATACCATCGCTGATTGACTCGACTCAGCTGGCAAAGGCTGGCAACATCCAGCAAATCAATCAAAATCTGCATCAGCTCCAACGGCAGACGGTTCAGATGCCCCATTTCTGTTTAGACTTTTTTTTTGTTTTTATTTTCGTTCAGCAATAAGCGGGAGAGTGTGGAAGAAAGAAAGAAAAGCAAAAAGAAGCCTTTTTTTTTTAAAAAAAAAAAAAAAAAAGTAAGGGCATTCCAAAACGGGGGGTCATGAAATAAATGGGTAAGAAAGAGCAGCGGTTTGATGCTCATGAGCCCGGGTGACTATGTTTCATTCTGATCAACATTAATTTTCCTTTGATTCCTGCCACCATCTTGATATCATCTAGACATGGATTGCCTGAGCAAAGCGACACTTTCCCAAGGAGTGACGAAGTTGTCATCACTGGTCATTCCTGAGCATTCCGAACGCTGCGCAATACCCTTTATTATATGTATTCAGCTACCCCTGTGATTTGACAGCCTATATACCCCTTCCTACCATCTCACCTGCCTTTTGCACGTGGTCCTTGAAAATCAATTTAATTACATGGCCCACTGCTTCTGCACCGTTGCCTGGACAAAAAAGGGGCTAAGAAGAAACAGAGCCTCGGACATTGAATCTCCTTTTTTGGCTGTGGCTTTGGTGAACAGGTTCGTGTGGGCCCATTCAAGGCATTTTCTTTTCTTTCTATTATTTTTTTTGATAAATGAAAGAGGTTCCCCGGCCATAAGTCCAAAAAATATGTTTTCCTCGAAACACCTCCGTAGGAGCCTTGCTTCCAAAAAAAGAAGGTGGGCTGGTCAAATTCAGTCTCCGCGCTGTGCCTCTCGATCGCTTCCAGGCGTGTTCTTGACCAGCTGGGATCGCCATTGTCAAGTGAGACATGGACCAGCTTGTCAACAGGCTTTTCTTCATCCATTTGGGACGTTAGATTACACCTAATTTGTAAGAGGGAGGGTAGTATTCACTGATTGCCATACGTGTGCCAGCCAAATCTTTTTTTTTTCAAGATGAAAAAAAAAAAAAAAAAACGCTGCACAGAAATTTTGAACGATCAGGTCGGTGGGGGAGTTTGTAGGGGTGCGCAACTGCATGGGCTAGGGTGGTGTTGACAAAATCAGGCCGATGGATAAAGGTTGCCCAGCCAACACTTCACAAGTTGCACTTCGACACCTCCCATTCTCCAGCTAAAAAAAAACGACATTTCCTCCAGGCGTTCTAATAAAAAATCAAAGTGCCAATTTGCTCTAAATAAACTCTTCATGCCAGTAAAAATAGACTTGATCAAGAGTGCGGTGCCCCCTTTTTGGAACGAGTGGCCCTTTGCTCGAGGGGGACTGGCTGAAGGCGGCTTAGAAAAAAAGTACTTTTTTTTATTACTCATGCGATATGCTAATGGTGAAGGTCGTCATCGGTGTCTTCAGAGGAGGAGTGGGAATGAAAGTGGAAGAGGGCGCTGTCGTCAAACCAGTGCTGGATCAGCTCTGCCTTGTTGTGCTGGAACAGACCGCGCCACTGCCAGGCCTCGGCCGCCTTTTTCCGTTCTTCCAGATGATCGTATCGGTGAGGGTCAAAGTCGCTGGAAAAGACTTCGGGGCCGTGGGCGTTGACAAATTGGGTGACGTCTTCCGAGAGGTGTTCACGCATGGTGCGCAGGCTGGAGGCAGCATCGGGGTCCAAGACGGCCATCATCAAAGGCTTCAGTGATTTGAGCAGCTCCAAACCGGTTTCCACAAGTCGGACACCGGCATAGGCAAAAAAGGGCTGGATGGCAAACGACAAGGCACCCCATCCCAAGGTGGCTTTCAGTCCAAGGCCGCGCAAGCGCCATAGGTACAGCATTAGTAGCACCGAGTAGCTTCCATACAACAAGGGAAACACCACAAGGGCCACGATCACCTTCCAAGAAGCCAGTACATCACGTGCAGCAACCTTCACACTCGAACCAGCCAGGGCCTCTGGAACAAAGAGGAGGCGTGAGCAGGATGCTTTGTACAGGTGATGTCTTACCTTTTTGTTTCTTCAAACTGATCATGCGCACAACAAGCATCATGGGCGCGTTCAGAATTAAGCTAAAAAGACAGGTCAGTCCAGCCCAGGCTTTTTCATCGTTCGTGCTTACGCAGGAAAGCCAAGAATGGCCAGAATCACAAGGCGGACCAGACGGCTGATCAGGATGGGGGCAGCTGAGAACAGAGAGGATTCGGTGCGGCTGACTTGATGGTCATGCATGCCAAAGTATTTGAGTTGGTTGTTGTAAGCCTTGACCTTGCTGGCCAATTCCTTGCATTGAGGATCGTCCTTGAAGTAACGATAGCCCAGTAAGAATCGACGGTTCAAATCCACCACTTGATCAATGCGCAGTTTTCTTGTGGCCGCAGGTTTGTACAGGCGCCGAGCAGCTGCCAAAATCTAGTGGAGGGTGGTTGGTCGTCTGGTTCTCCTCTGAGTTTTAATTACCATCAACGTATCGTAATCAGGAGCATTGGTGGTCACAGCCTTGAGGCCTTCATGGCCTTCGTCCAGCAATTGAGCGATCGCTTCGCGTTTGGCAGGCCCGCCTTGCTTGTACTTGTCTACCAGGTCACGCTGCACAGTGATGGCGGACCCGTAAGACACCACCACTCTTGATCTGAATCGGTGGGGATGGAAATAGTTCAGGCCTAAAGTAACAAGTTCGTTAGGTGTTTATGACCTGTTGGCGGTAACTTGCCGACAGGTACAATCTTGACATTCAGATGGTCGTTTTCAGCCATAGCACTCAAGGCCATGATGGCAAAACCAGCTACAGAAAAAAGAAAGGCGAGATCAGCTAAAGTGACAAGGGAAGGGTGCTGGTTGATTTTTTACCTTTGAGAGGGAGCAACTGAGATTGATCGTGGCTGCCGCCTTCGGGGAAAATGACAATGCAGCCGCCCTCGTCGAGCCGTTCGTGCACTTTGGTGTACAGCGTGGATTGATCGATGTGTGGGGTCACCTTTGCAGTGACGGGAGCCGTCAGCAGATCCTGAGCTTCCTGATCGATGGGAGCCTTGAGTCTGAGTTTGGTGTCGGAAATCACTTCCAAAACCTCGACCTTGCTGGTTTTGCTCAAGGCCAGCAGGTCACGAGGTCCCACCTGCTGTGTGAACGTGGTGTCTTGACCCACAAGGATATCTGGCTCTTCGCCGAGGATCAAGGTGCCTTTGATCTGAAAAGTCAGGTCTTGAGGACGAACAACAGGAACTGAAGCAGGACAGTAGAGGTGAATGGCGTGGTTAATAAAATGGAGTGGAACTTACTGGCATTCAACAGTTTGGCGACCGGTCCAATGATATGGCGCTTGAATGAGGATTGAGCCATGAGAGGAGCAAATTTTCGTGGATTGGACATGAGAACCATACCAGGATCAATCTATAAGAAAGGACGGTTAGCCAAGGAGGGTTGATCAGCGGTGGGAGGGTCTTACAAACTGGTTGGCATGAGGACCGATAATGAAAATGATGGGGCCATCGGTAGGGACGGTATGTGCACCACTGGTGCGCACCTCTTTAAAGAAGATCTTGCTAATCACACCGAATGACTCGCGTACAGCATCGTAAAAGTCTACCATGTTGATAAAACGATAAAGCGAAGAAACAACAAGAAAAATAAAAAAGCTGATTCCCCGCCATTTTTCTAGTCAAAACGCTGGTGAAATTTCGTAAGCAAATCTGATGTTGAAAACTCGCATGCATTGATGTGACACACATTTCACTGATGGAAACCTCACCTTTTTCAAAGGGATCACTGAAACGGTGGCTGTTTTCTAAAAGCAGCTTGTTCAATGAAGGCGGGCAAAAATAGAAAAATCGAGCCCTTTTTCTTTTTTGCCTTGATCCCCGGTTTGGGCGGCTCCGATGACATTTGCTGAGCCACACTTGACTTTTGGCTTTTGGTTTAAACATTGCAAGAGCAAAGCGACTGCTTTTTCAAAAAAAACGTTAAAGACTCGTGAACAACCCAAATTGGAACCTTGTGCCTTGATTTTGCAATTGGCACAAAATACAAAGTCCGGACTCAGGATATGAAAAAAGCCCAGAAAGCCATTTTTTTAATTTTTTTTTCCCTCCCTTGCCCTTTTACTTTTTTTTTTTTTTAATCAAACATGGAAGACATAGGAAACAGTCCTGCTTTAAGACGATTGCAAAACAAACCAGAAACACCTACCATTGATTTTACAGTGCATACTATGGACGATGGAGCGGTGGTAAGCACAAGGGAACGAGTCATCAAAGGTAACCTGAAACTTCTCGTGCTACTTTGAACAAGGAACGCATCTCTCATATTGTTTGACCTCTGTTTTATATGATGACAGATGTACCTGCTCCGGTCGTGACGTTGCCGACAGACGAGGAATTCTGGAGCAAGGAGCGCCCAGGCTTGCCCGACATCCATTTCCTCAAGAACCATTTTTACCGGGAAGGCCGATTGACTGAAGAACAGGCTCTGTATATCATTGAAAAAGGCTCGGACATCCTTAGAAGTGAACAAAATCTCTTGGAAGTCAGCGCCCCCATCACTGGTAAATCCTTGACTTTTTCATGGTCTAAAAAACCTGGTAACCTTTTTTCTTTTCTGCTGAAGTGTGTGGGGATATCCATGGCCAATATTATGATTTGATGAAGCTGTTTGAAGTGGGTGGGGATCCCGAAAATACAACCTATCTTTTCCTTGGTGACTATGTTGACCGTGGCTACTTTTCCATTGAAGTAAGTTTTAACAACTGACGTTGCACAATTGCTCAAGCTTTGATTTCAAGTGTGTACTATATCTCTGGGCCTTGAAAATGTGGTACCCGAATACCCTGTTTTTATTGCGTGGTAACCATGAATGTCGCCACTTGACAGATTACTTTACCTTTAAAATCGAATGTAAGCCACCCTCCTTTCAAGACATCCGCCTCACCACGTCTCACTAGGCCAACACAAATACAGCGAACGTATCTACGAAGCATGTATGGAATCTTTTTGCTGCCTTCCCCTAGCAGCCATAATGAATCGACAATTTTTATGTGTTCATGGCGGGCTGTCTCCTGAATTACAAACGCTGGACGATTTGCGTGTGGTAGGGCCTTTAGACAGGAGAAACATGGACGTCAAACTCATTTTTTTTTATAGATTGACCGCTTCCGTGAACCTCCCACGCAAGGATTGATGTGTGATTTGCTTTGGGCCGATCCCTTGGAAGACTTTGGCTCGGAAAAGACAAACGACCTCTACACCCATAACCACGTGCGCGGGTGCTCGTACTTCTTCAGTTATCAGGCCGCCTGTCAATTTTTGGAACGCAACAACCTCCTGTCCGTCATCCGTGCGCATGAAGCTCAAGATGCTGGGTAAAAAAAAAAAAAAAAAAAGAGGACGGGTCACCAGCTTGATACTTAGCTTTCTTTTTTTGGCGGGGACCCTAGCTATCGAATGTATCGAAAGAGCCGTGCCACATCGTTCCCTTCCGTCATGACGATCTTTTCTGCCCCCAACTACTTGGATGTCTATAACAACAAGGCTGCCGTCTTGAAATACGAAAACAACGTCATGAACATCCGCCAATTCAACTGCACCCCCCACCCTTACTGGTTGCCAAACTTCATGGACGTCTTTACCTGGAGCTTGCCCTTTGTCGGTGAAAAGAGTAAGCTGGAACGGCCTTTTAGTTGATGGGCAAACTCATCTCATTTTTTTTTATCCAACAGTTACCGACATGCTGCTTGCCACCATGAACATTTGTAGCAAGGAGGAACTGGCTGACGATGTCAACCGATTGGAAGAAAAGGCAAACTATGACGAAGCTGCCGAGCAGCGCCGCACAGTCATTCGCAACAAGATCATGGCTGTCGGCAAAATGTCGCGTGTGTTCTCGGTGTTGCGTGAAAACTCGGAACGCGTGATGGAACTCAAGTCGCTGTCGCCTTCCGGAAAGCTGCCTCTAGGCACCCTCGCCTTGGGCGTCGAAGGCATCAAATCTGCCATCACCACCTTTGAAGAAGCACGTCGATCCGATTTGGAGAACGAACGACTGCCCCCTACCCGTGAAATGAAGGACGCTAAATTGCGGGAGGAAACCGACAGCAAGATCCGGGACGCCTACAGCGAAGAAGACCATTCCCTCAACGAAATCGCCAATGCCATCATCAATGAAGCCACCTCCCACTCCTCCTCCAACGGCACCCCCACCACCACACCTGCATAATCTTCTCTCTCTCTCTTTTTTTTTTTTTTTTGGTCAACGGATTTAAAAAATAAACCCTACCACCCACCCTCTTTTCGTTGACATGACAGCAAGTCTCCTTTTTTTCAGGTCTGGATCTCTTGCAGCGAAGCGCTTCCTCGGATGACATCGCCTCCTTGTGCACGGCTAACCAAGCTGCCGTCGCTTGTATGACAGAAGAGTGAATCGGATCCACTCACATGTGGTCTTCATGATGTCATGCCTTCCAGTAAGCGGAGCTCCTGCCCTCGCCGACGCTCATCCTCCGGTCATGGTATCCAAATGGCCATGAATCCCGCCCTGAAGTCACTTATTTGCCGGAGGGTCATCAAGGGGAAAAGACACGTACTTTTCACACTTTTTGGTTTTATTGCATGGATGATGGGAGGGGGTGCTTATTTCTTGAGGGTGCCGATGATAGCATAGGGGGCATATTTCTTGACGACGTCGGGCTTGTGCAGCATGTTGAATTCCTCGGTGGCATCGCGACCGGCATAGATCATGATGGCTTTCTTACCGCCAGGGTGATCGGCCAAAAAATCGGTGACGTTCAGCACTTCGCCATTGACCACGACCCAGCAGTCCTTTTCGGTGTTGTGTTTGGCCACTTCGTCCAGGCTGTATTCACCCATCTTCTTGGGCTCGTCTTGTTTCTTTACTTCGGGAGTGGCAGCAGCAGCAGGGGCAGCGGTGGTGGCGGGGGCGGCAGGAGCGGGAGCCGAGGAAGCGTCACCAACGTTGATTTCCAACTGGATGCGACCAGGGTCTTGAGGGTTGACGACCAAGGAGAGGGCGACGCCGCCGTTGAGGTGCTGGGTAATGGCACCCAGGCGCTGGGCAGGGCCACTGGCCTGGTTGATCAGTTGAGCATATTGGTACTTGGCGGCAGATTGACCGGCGACACGGCCAAAGACCACACAGCCCAAGAGAGAAGAACCACCGAGACGGTTGGCGCCGTGGACACCACCGCACATTTCACCGGCAGCAAAGAGACCAGAGAGGGCTTGGCCATTGGTATCCTTGATTTCGGCTTGAGGTGTGATTTCGACACCGCCCATGGTGTAGTGAAGCACAGGCTGCATGTGGGCAACATAAAAGTCGTCGGTCATCTTGATGGGCACGTTGTGGAAGAAACGCTTGCCCCAGGGATCCTTTTCTTTGCCTTCGGCGATCTTGTTGTATGTATCAAAGGTGGCTTGCAGCTTGGCGGCAGGAATACCGATTTCCTTGGCCAGGGCTTCGCCGTTTTCAAACTTCTTCATCAGGCCACGGCCGGCATAGTGGCGGCAGTGCCATTCGATTTCCTTGGAGGCGGCGGTGTTGAGGACCAGGCGCACAGGGAATTTGTTGGCCTTCCACATCATGCCGGTGACGTAGTCGCGATGGCCAAGTTCGTCACAGAATCGGTTGCCTTCATTGTCGAGGAGAAGACCACCACAGCCACGGAGAGCTTCGGCAGCCAAGAACTTGACCTTGGCATCGGGTTCATTGGGGTCGACCAGGCCGGTGGGGTGGACTTGGACCTTTTCCAGATCGATCAGGTTGGCACCGGCGGCGCGGGCCATCTTGATACCATCGCCAGTGCAGTGGTCGCCGTTGGTGGTGGACAGGTTGAAGTATTCGGGGCGGTTTTGCTGCAACAGGGAATCTTCGCCAAAGTCAGCAGCGTAGCCACCGGTGGCCAGCACAACAGGGCCATATTCCTTGTACACCTGGCCATCGGCAGCGTTGCCAATGAGCTGGTATTCAACACCAATCACGGCGCCTTTGTCATCGCGGATCAATTTGTCAACACGGGCCTTTTTGATGATGCGGACTCGGTCAGGTTGGGTTTCGTTGAGTTCTTCCATGCCTTCCATCAAAGCATAAGTGATGGTCATGCCTGGGAATTGTTCTTTGCCACGGTGGGTACGGGGGAAAGTGTGACCGCCCAGACGAGACACCAGCGACAGGTCCAAGGCAAACTTGTCTTGGAGCCATTCCACCGCCGACGCCGAGTGGCCAGTCAACACCTTGATCAAATCAGGACGAGCCAAGTCACGAGCACTCTTCAAGGTATCTTGATAAAACGCTTCCACCGAGTCCTTGATGTTCAAGGCGATTTGAGTACGAGTCAAGGCGCCGTTGATACCAGACGTGGCCTTGGTCGAGTTACCACTATCAAAAGAAAAGCAAATCCATGTGAGACCTTTGCTTTCAACACCATCGTTTTCCAAAGCGAGCAGCTTGCAAAAAGACCATCGGAAAATGAGTCAAACGAGACTTACCCAAAGAAGGGGTTCTTATCCAACAACAAGACATTGCCACCTTGTTCATAAACCGTGTGAGCTGCAGAGAGACCAGAAAGGCCACCGCCAACAACAATGATTTGATTCTTCAATGACATGAGAGGGGAGATGTTGAAAAAGGTAATAAAAGAGAAATCGAAAGACTTTTAAGTGAGAAAAAAAGGAAAAAAGGGAGGAAAAGCAAGGCGGCTATTAGGTTTATTTTAAAATGGGTGCGCATTGCCAGCCAGAGCCTACCCCGCAAAAACACCAGCACCGGTGGAAATGCGTCCCAATTTGGATACAGTCAGGTGAGAATATTTTTTATCCTGTTCCAGTGCAAAAGTGCCATGTTTCTCAATCATGTGCATCTCTCACCCTGGCATGTTTACACTTTCTCATCATTTTCATATGATATCCCTTTTTTTCCTCCTTTTTGCATGTAAAATAAAAAAAAAAAGTTGGCTCTGAAGCTGAGTTTTTTGAGAGGGAAAAAACGGGCTTTTGCAAAAGAATAGCCGGTGTTTAACGGGAAAATGGTTTCATAATCATAATAGCATAAATAAAAGTGTGGGGATGCCTATTCAAAACATAAAAAAAAAATATCATAGTTGGAGGAAGAAACATAAAAAAATGACATGAATCCAAATGAGTAAGAAGAAATTCTATCCAAGTGAAAGGGTGGGAAAAAAACAAGTGTGCAATGAATGA
Organism: Hesseltinella vesiculosa; assembly: GCA_002104935.1. Lineage (NCBI taxonomy): Eukaryota > Fungi > Mucoromycota > Mucoromycetes > Mucorales > Cunninghamellaceae > Hesseltinella > Hesseltinella vesiculosa. The sequence goes on along the minus strand of MCGT01000014.1, from coordinate 117,301 downwards.
TGTTTGACAAAAAAAAAAATGCAAAAAAAAAAAAAAATGAATGAAGTAAAAGGAAAGGAGGTCTATGAATGTTGCAGCAAATGATGTGTCCATTCCAACATATCTGTTTTGGATGCAGCTTGAAGTGTATAAGCATTACTCTTGGTATATAAAGAAAAGACATGATGGCGCTAATAAAAAAAAAAACAAACAGGAGGCGTAAGCGTGTGAGAAAACGGGCTTTGGGTGTCCGCAGAGGCAAAAAAAAAAAAGATTTTGTGGTACATTTACCTTTAAAAGTTTCTCAAGTGCCTTATTGCTGTCAATTCTTGAGGATGCCAAGTTAATCACACCCAACTCATCTTGTTCATTTTGATGTCGATACATGTATAGATAAGGACTACAAATGAAAAGTGTCAGCTTGTCGTTCCTTAAAAAAAAATCATGCCACCATTTTCCTCTCTCCGCTGCGGTTATTTTTTTACCTCTGCAGAACACACCAACGTTTTGACCATCGATCATCCAAAGGATCTTCTTGATAAGCAAGGTAGCCTTTTTTTGGAATATTTTCCCTGACGAACGATACAATAAAATCAGGGGAGGCATTCTTATCCAATCACAAAAGCTTACTGGGGCTGGATGGCTTGCTTGACCTCCGCCAATAATTTCGTTCCTGAATTGGCAAGGGCCTGGGGTTCCTGCAAGTCCTGCATCCCAGGAATGGGTGGGTCTTGACTGAGATGGATCTACAAAGGGGCAAGGAATAAATGAAAGGGCCGGATTTTTTTTTTTTTACCTCATTGGCATGGCCATGCTTGGATTGCCAGAGAACCAGGACTTTTTGAAGGAGCGCTTTGGCCGTTTCGTCAAGGTCATTGTCATGCTGGTTGGCATCACTGGCGGCTTGGCGACGTTGACGAGCGTTGGTACCATTTTTGCGTTTTTCGTTGGTGATGGCGTCTTGGCTAGTCTGGGACCGAGCAGCGACCAGGGTAAGCACTTGGGACGTCAGCTCGACCTGCTCCTTGAGCACGAGCCGGTGTTGGATTTGTTTGTAGTCATTGACCAAAGACACGCCACGAGGCCGCCACGATCCCAGGTGCTGCTCTTCGCCAGGAACAGGCTTGTTGGCGGTATTGAGCCGCCACAGCTGACTGGCACGGCGGGTCATGAGCGGGCGAAGGTTGACAGTGAACAGGCCAGAGCATTTGGTGAGATAACGCGTGGCATGACTTCCGCTGGCGCCGAGCAACCGTTTGAAGCGGTAGGTGGCTGAGGGGCCAGTGGGAGTGCCGCGGTCACGACTGATCACACGCAGCGCCACGTCCATGCTGAATTGGATAGGCTTGGAGCATTTGGGTGATTCGACATCCCAGGTCAGGCGGAGCAAGATGCGAGAGCGGGATGCCGTCAGTCGATTCAAGAACAGGCATTCGTGCTGCGAGCTATCCCAGGCGCCTTGGGTGACCAGCTGGCTGGTGCCGTCCTTTTGATACGACACGTGATGCTTTTGCGACAGGAGCTTGATGGGCAGCTCTTCACTAGACTGCTGGGCATCGATGACCCGTCCCTTGTCGTCCAGCAATCGGATTTTTCCAACCGTGGCCTTGATGACACGTGACCATTCGAACTGGCGGCCAGACTGATGGCACAGGGTGATGGAGATACGCCGTTGTAAACCTTGGCGCAGATGGAACACGCCAATGTCGTTTCGGTGCTCGGTCACAGCATGCACAGGTAGGTACTCTCCATTGGGTAGCAATTCAAAGATCTGGATCCATGCCGACACATCATGCTGCTCAATGACCAAAGGACTGAGGCTTGAGTCGTTGGAGGCCATCCGGGACCGAGGTACAGTTGGTTCATTGTCGTCCTTTCTCGTCAGCGGAGCCTGAATGGGGGAGAGAGAGAGAGAGAGAGTGTGTGTGTGTGTGTGTGAGCGGTGAGTCTTATTTCTTTCTTTTTTTTTTCAGGTAAAAGAAAACTTACGGCGAGAAGATGAGGAGATGAAGGTGGCAACGAAGAGCTGCTGCGGCGGGTGGCAAGGAGATCTTCCAACCGAGGCTTTTCACGCTGATCGTCCCATCGGTCATATTGGTCGAGCAGACGAGGCTGGGCAGAGCCATAGAGTTCGAAATGGACCAAGTTGTGCTCCAGGCGGTGCAGGATGTCGGGAGTCACGGTGATGGAGAAGGTCTGGCTGTAATTCAATGACACCAAGGTCGAAGACAGCACTGGCACGGTGTCGGATACAAACCAGCGCTCAGGATGGCCGGTGTCGTCGCCAAAGGGCACGCCAAACGACGACAAGCGGAACTGCACATGCACCTCGGACCATTCCTGGGCAGCCAAGCCCGACAGGTCCAGCAAGCGCACCTCAAACACCAGAGGCTGGCCAACCTTGATGGTTTCTTTGCGGGTTTTCTGGTTGATCAGTCGGCCGCCGGTGTCTTCGTCGTGGAGGGAAGGCGAGGCCGGCGAGGACACGGGCACGCGGGGCGCCACTGGAGACAGGAAGATGCGCAGGTGAGCCTTGACTTGGCCAGTGGAGCGGCAGATCACTTGGACGGTGCTTTCAAATGGCTGCTGCCAGACGAGGTTGCGGGCCGAAGTGGCGGCATAGCCAATGAACGAGTACTTTGGGCTGGGATGATCGTAAAACGGGTCGGCGTCGCCCCAGCGCTTCATGTTTTGGAACACAGGTTGATCACGGTAGGCCAGCAGCTGCTTCATACGGTCAAGGCGGGTCTTGAAGGTTGCCAGGGACCATTCGTACACAGACTTGTGGTGGCGATCAAGCACGCGCACACCAATACAGGGCCGTGCACCCATGGCGGCAAGGCGCATGTCGTGGTCGTCATCGTCCAAGCAATGCGGCGTGGCTGGGTCGGGATGAGGCAATGGGTGGTCGGTGCCATGGCTGAAGGTCGGCTGGCTGAGTTCCCAAGGATGGCCGGTGCTGGCTGGTTCGAGGGCCGAGCGCGGCCGCACAAACGGGCTGGGCTCGATCACCATGAATTGGTAGGTGGTGTCCTTGCCCATTTCACGGGAGATGACATTGGCTTCTTTGAGGAGAGCGGCGTGGGTTAGGACGACTTCGGCCATGGCGACCTGGCGCATGCTTTGCCAGCGGCGCACCACGCGGGTCAGCGACTCGCGTTGTTGGTGGGTCCAGCAGTGCTCGGCCAGGAAGAGGCGGTCGTCGGCGGCGGCTTGTGACGCAGCGTCATCGAGAGTGGCGGCAATGCTGGGCAGATGCTGCTGCAATGGGTCGTCGGGCAGGTCGGGCAGACCCGAGGTGAGCTGCATGGACATGCGGTTGATCTTGGCTTCGTAGAACTGCTTTTGGTCTTTGAGCTCCTTTTGCAGTCGTTCCTTTTCCATCATGAGCTTTTCTTCGTATATGGAGTTGTCAAGCACAGACTGGGGACGGGGGATGGTGCTAGGCATGGACGGAATGCCATGCAAGTCGGCCGTGGTGGAGGTAGACAGGGTGGTGGACGTGTCGTCGAAGCTGATCATGCTCATACAGCGAGTGTTGCGTCTGGAATTGCGCACGCGGGTCACGCCGTCGAACAGCTTTTCCAGCTCGTCGTCATTGACTCCTTGGAAGCTGCCCTCTTTCCAGTAGTAGTTACGCACAGCTTCGAGCCGGGCAAAGTTCCAGTCCATGGTGGCAGGTTCCGGCGACATGGGGGTCAGCAGGCTCGACGGATCTTCTTGTTGGGAGGTTGGCGCCAGTTGAAGTTTTGGTGGACGGGGCTATAAAAAAAAAGTTGAGATGGGGCAGAGGGAAAAAAAAAAAAAAGGACTTACGGGAAGCTGCCGCTGCTGCTGTTGCTGCAGTTCACGTTCTCGCCGAACTTCTTCAGGATGGTTGAATCGGAAGATGTGGTTGTCGCCCATGATGATACGATAGGTGCTGTGGAGTTCTCGAGGCTCGGAGATACGCATGCCATTGACCATAACGAGGGCGTCTTCTTTGGGGTACAACGTGACAACCCCGTCTTTGTTTTCGAAGCGGCAGTGGTCGGTTTGGATATTGGAGCCGCCAAGAGTGATGAGGGACGACGTGGGCAGGTCTTCGCCAGGGGGACGATGATCCTTGCCGCTGACCAAAGTGATGCCCGGCTTGAGTTGGTAAACGAGACATTCGGACATGAGTGGGTCTTCGTTGAGGTTGACGAGATGGGGCATTTTTTTGGGGGCGTGCAGGCTGACGTTGTCCTTGTGGACTGTGATACCGAGCTCTTCGAGGGCACGGGCGCGCTCGACTTGGATGGTTTCGGTGCGTTTGAGCTTTTCTTCCCACGTCTCGTTGAGGTTTGCGAGCAACTTTTCCGAGGTCTGGAGCTGGTCGATCATTTCCATCTTGGTCATGGTCTTTTTCTGGCCGGAGCTGTCGATGACTTCTATGGCTTTGTGTTGATCGACGACAGGTTGGTTGGTATGAGGTTGCTGGCCAGCGCTGTCGAGTTTAAGCATGCTGTTGGAGGCTAGCTGCTCCACGACGTCTGGGGCATAGACAAGCAATCGGTCGCGCAACAAGGACAGTTCTTCCTTGAGTTCGCGGATCATCTTTGCGTTGGGATCCTCGTTCACAACGGCCTTGTTCTTGATCTTCTTGGCTTGGTCGGCATAACGCAGTGTACTGAGGGTTTCGTCGTAATCGGCTGGTGAAATGGCGGCAATCATGGCAGTCTTGGAGTTTCCGCCCAGCGAGTCTTTCAGTAGCCAAGTCAGAACCTAGGCAATAAGAAGAAGATCAGCTGAGCTCGCTCAAAAAAAAGAAGGCGGATGTTGGCAGTTACAGAGTCACGGTAGGGGATAAAGTTGTCCTTGGCTTTCTTGCCAGGCTTTTGGGTAGACTGCTCAGCAAGGCCGGCAATGACTTTACCGAGGGTGGTCAGCGATCGATTGATGTTGGCACCTTCTTTCAATCGAGCGCCTGTGGCCCCGGTACTGTTGGCACGTTCACTACCAGCAAGATCGACCAAACTATGGAGAGAGAATGAGCAAGCTATTTTTCGGACGTTTGTTGGTCACGACAACAAAATACCTGATGCGTGCGACTTTTTCGGATTCGAGTTTGGTGACTTCATCTTTACGCTTTTGGGTGAGAAACACGGTAAAGACGGCATGGGAGCGAGAGGAAGTTTCGTTCATGTTGGTGGCCGCAACGGTACGTGCCTAGAAGAGAGGGGTGAGTGTCACTGCATGTAATAGACGCTGCGTTTACCTTGTTGCCTTCATCCATCAAATGGTTGATATCATCAAAAGAGCGGACGACAAGACGCGAGAGGTCTTCGACATAGGGACCGGTGCTGGGATGTTCGCGGACTTTGAGGTTGCCTTTGTTTTTGGGGTTGAGCAGATCACGTACTTTTTCATTATAGATTTCAATGTACGAGACTTCAGCGGCATAGGTGACGAGCGGATCGGTGTTTTGCTGAATACGATTGAATAGCTCGGAACAGGTTCTGGGAATGATACCAATATCGTCGCCGTAGCCCATCATGGAATAGGATTTGCCCGAGCCTGTCTGACCGTCTGGTAATCAAAGATAATAAAAAAGGTGAGACATGTAGCTGATTAATCATCAACAGGGAACCTACAGGCAAAGATACAGCAGTTGTAGCCATCGAAGGCATGGTCGAGTAATTCTTCACCGAGATCATTGTAGACAGTTTGCTGATCTGCATAAGAAGGGTCGTTTTTATCAGCTGACCAGTAGGACTTGTCAAAGGTGAAAGATTTGTGATCTTCGCCATCTTTTCCAGTCCGTTGGTCAGGTGGTCTGCTAATCACTGTCTGATTGCCTTTCATTTCAATCAACGGTGTGGCACCACGGTTGAGTTCTACAAAAAAAATAAAAATTAAGTGACATTTCCTTGCTTTTATTTGCTTGTGCAAACTTTTTTCTTTTTCTTACCTCTTGAATTGAGAGGACGACATCGAACAACCACCTTGATATTTCCACCTGACATGACCAATGGCTCTTTTTACAACAATAGACAAAATATATAAAGGAGATGTACAAAATAATATAAACAGATTTAAAAAAAAAAAAAAAAAAAAAAAGGACAGAAGCACGAGACGATAGAAAAGGTATGTTCAAAAAAATATAAAAGAAAACGAAAAAAAAGGTATGTATAGGGGTTGGTATTCTATAGGTGGTGAATAGAATTATATATATATATAAAGTGAGATGAAGCCGAGATGTACTATAGTATAATACAAATAGCAATGGAGATGTGCATAAAGTAGAAAAAAAGAAAAAGAAGAGAGGAGAAAAAGGGGAGGAGGAAAAAAGGCAACAAGTGGGCGGGCTTTGAATGGCCAAGTCGCGGAGACTGGGATTTTTGACCAGCGTTCTCGAGCTCAAGGAGTTCTTTGCGAGTTTGTCTTTTTTTGCTCTTGTTGATGCTTGCATTTCGTATGCATGATTTTATCCTAACCAATCCATGGCTATCTTACTCGTTTTTTTCTTTTTTTATCTTTTTTTTCGGTGAGGCAGATGTAAAGGAGCCATGGTCATTTCTGTGGTATTTGGGCCTGTTCAAGACCCTGTTTTTGAATGGACTGGCAAGCATTTGGAAGCACCAAATAAAGAAACATTCTTGTTTATTGTTGTTTTTTTTTTTTTTTTTTGTTCGACGCATGTTTACTCCAAGGGATTTTCGGCTTCCTCATGCATTGCAGTCATGCACCCTTTTTTACGGCGTCACTGTCGAGGCTCTTTTTTACGACAGCTCCTGGGAAAAGGACAAACGTCACAGGTTGAATCAACTTTGTACCAGGGCGTAAAAAAAAAAAATAATAAAAAAGAAGAAAGACTTGTTACAAGCGAAAAATAAAAATAAAAAAAATAAAAGAACTGCGCGGCATTCCATGCCCAGGGGTGCACCCTCCCTTCCCCTTTGCTCTGGACTCACACACCCATTGAAAATACCACCTTTGGTGATGGACATACTAAACATTTTTGCTTTTGCCTACCTTGCTTGTCTGTTTCCTCTTTTCCACCTTGCAAGGTGGCAATGTTGGCTCAAAGGAAAGAAAAAGGTCCCCCAAAAAGGCAAGGTGTTCTCGGCCGCGCCAATTTTTTCTTTTTTTTCGCATTGTTACAGCATCACTGGGGCATTTAGTCCATTTTTTTACTTTTCGAACGAGGTTTTGGAAGACGGAAGCGTTACACTTGCATGGTCTGGAAAAATTGAAAAATAAAAAATGTGGCTGTGGCGTACCCGGTGGCGATAACGCTTTTGACAGACTCGGAGCTCTATCCTAAATTTGGTGTAGCCTGACATTGTAATGGCAATAGTTTACCAGGTTCAGCTTTTTTTTTTTAGTTCTCCTTTCTTATCAAAGCAAATGACCCGGGCCACAACTGTCCATTTATAAAAACTTTCAATCATCCATTCAAATGGGGGAATGGCTGACGGTGGCCAGATGGCTCCCTGACGGTGCAAAAACGCGTTGGCTGGCGGTTAGTTTTAATCGATGAACCTGCCATTGTACAATTTTCAAAACCAGGTACAGAATCCATATTACAGATTCATGCTCCATTTGACATTTTCTGACCTATTTCTGAGATTAAGGTTCTATTGCTGTGAATAAGAGCCGCTCGGGTTTCTTTCTTGAGCTTCTTCTTCTTCATTCTTTTACCTCGACATTTTAACTAGCTTTTTTGCAAGTGAATGGCCCCGTCTGACAAGAAAACGCAGGATTGACCGAGCCTTTTTTTTTTCTAGGAGACCAACATGAAATTCCTTGCAGCTACTTTGGCATTGGCCGCTACCCCAGTTTTTGCGATGGACTTGATCAATTGCAGCATTGGCAAGCACATCTGGGGCCAATATCCTAGCTACAAATGCGGTGTTGAGATGGGCTGGGATTCTGGCTATGTCGGCAGCGGTGTGCCCTTGATCGGCGGCGTGTGGGCTCGTAAGCCCATCAGTCAATCTGAACTCAACGACTTCGCTGCCTGTTGCGCTGCCGGAGGCAAACCTGCTCATTATGCGCTCGACCAAAGCGACTGGGGATGGGATCTTCTCCATGCCGCGCTCGAAATCCAAGGCAAAATCGGCTCCAAGCGTGAACTTGATACCTTGCAAGCCATCCTTACCTCCTGGGCCTCCAAGAAATAAATTTTATCGCTTGATCCACGCTTCTTCCTCAAAAAAAAAAAAAGAAGTAAAGTTTTTTTTTACATATCATCTTTGAGCGGATCGAGCTATAAAAAAAAATCGGCCACTTTTGCCAGGGGATCCCCAAGTGATCTAATCCAAAACCACAGTGCACTCTTGCTCATGCCAATTCACCCCAAACTTTGCATACGAGTACAGAATGACGGAAAATGACCTTGCTTAAAATGGTAACTCTCTTCAAGATGGCTATATCTGTTTATCATATGTGAGTATATGAGCTGGTCATCACTTTTGGACGGCAGTTTCTTGATGCATACAATTTTTTTTCACTAGCAAAGGTGCTTCCACCGTCGGATTTTGCTGGACCTTGGTCGCAGCTACTGACCGTATTTCTTCATCAAATCGGGATATTGGATTTTTGGGCCGCTTTGGAGAAGATTGGACAATGACAAGACCTTGAATCGAAGGGCCCTATTTTTTCTTCATTCTGAAAAAAAAAAGCAAACGCTGTACAGCATTTTTGCCTTATTCGATCGATATGGAAGTTTGAGAGAATATGAGAATACATGAATTATAATGTTGCTGAAAAAATCACGTCGATTGACGAAGGTGCTCAACCAACGTTTGATCCGTTTCGTTTTGACACCTCCGACTCCCCAGCTAAAAAAAAGAAAGATGCAGCCAGGGGACCCCCAGGTGATCTGATCCAAATTCGCAGGGCAAAATTGCTCTAAATAAATGCACATCAAACGTTGAATACCTGTACAAAATGTTGAGAAATGACCTTGATTAAAATCACAAGTCTCTCAGTCCAACATACCGGTAGGACAAAAACAAGAACCTTTTGAGCCTGTGACACGTTCAATTGGAGATCACTGGTCAACTCAAAAAGGCAAGCGCTGGTTTTTTCTTGATCATTCTCTTTTGGTTCCTTATTTTTTTTTCTGCAAATGAGTTTCTCCAAAAGCCAGTATGACCAACCAGCATTTTACAGCGAATACAAGCAGCTGGATAGATCCCAAGTAGGCTTACAGGCTGCAGGTGAATGGCCATCGTTCCAAAGCATGCTTCCTTCACTTCAGGGCAAAAAGGTAAAAAAAAAAAAAAAAAAAAAAAAAAAAAAGAACCCTGGGCTCTTCCTTGGTGTCCAATGCTCATGCTTTGCTCTTCGTAGTGTCTGGACATTGGTTGCGGCTGTGGGTGGCATTGCCTGTATGCGATTTCTCAGGGAGCCGCGTCGGTGCTAGGGATCGACCATTCGCAAAACATGTTGCAAGTGGCGAGAGAAAAAAGCCGCTGTTTGCCTCTGGCTGATCAAGACCGCGTGCAATATCTACAGCTTCCCATGGAACAGTTGACCGAGGTAGCAGGAGATGCACAATTTGACGCGGTAATCAGCTCCTTAGCCTTGCACTATGTGGTCTCTTTTGACCAAGTGGCTCAACAAGTTGCTCGACTGCTCAAACCGGGCGGGCATTTCTGCTTTTCTGTTGAACACCCCATCTACACCGCACAAGGCCTTCAGACCTGGTGCAAGGATGACCAAGTACGAAAGTTTCACTGGGCAGCAAGACTAGGTAAAGTAAAACATCAGCTGATGGCTGAACGATATGTTTTATTTCATTTTCATGGCGCTGGGGATAAGACGTGGGTATTATTTATGACATGTTGCTGTTGAGGATGGTATTGACACGGGTTTGAATGTTACGAGCAACATATGACTTATTGGCTTTGGAGATATCCGATGAAAGGAGCGATGCCAAGTTGGTGAGATGTGAGTTCAAATCACGGTTGCCAATCACAGTGATATTTTCGGTGGTGGAAGCAAAGGATGTTTCAATAACGTCAGCCAGTCTGTCCTTGACTTTACTTGGAGGACAACCTTGCGCGATATCTTTGACGAGGCTCAATGGGAGCAATGGGATGGATTCAAAGAGAACCTTGGCAGCGATGTCATGGAAGAGCTTGGATCCAGCTTTTGAAGCAGTTTGCTGGTCATCGGACTTTGTTGGGCCTTGATCGCAGCTTGCAAGTGTAAAGACTGTCAACGGCTGGCAGCAAAAGGGCTCAGCCAAAAAACTTGAACAGCGCACGAGAAGGTAAGTTGAGGGGTCATGGAAGTGGGATCGGATCTGTCGCAATTGATGAAGTAAATTGAAGGGTTCCAGCTGTTTGGTATCTTTGTCTGACAAAAGTGACATTGCTTTGCTCCAGCTGTCACGATCAGCGAAGACACGAATGGCTGCATTGTTGAAACCCGTTGAGCAAGCTGATGGGCCGACATTGGGTTCCTCGTTTTCATCAAGTCTCAATGTTGATGTGATGAGCGCGTTCATCGTGTGTGTACCAATCGTCAGCTTGTCACCATCAGAAGACCTGACTACACAGGGCATCACGTGCTTATACAGGGTGGATGGCAGGGGAATAGATCCATTTTCTGTTGGCACTTCGCGATGTATATCGACAGTTTTTTGGCGGCCATAGATTTCCAGGGTGTTGACTAGAATGGCGCGACCAGTGCGTTCGTTCAGCATGATACACCCAGCAAGTGCTTGCGCGCAGGCATACTTTGCGCTTGGTGTCTGATCCCAGTCGGAATTCAGGAGTCGGCAGACGTTGTCATCAAGTTCAAAGTAGTCACGCTTGGCCAGGATAGATCGCAGAGGAGATGAATGAACCAGGTTTGCAAAGGATGTAGTAGTATTGGTGGATTCGGAACTCATGGACCTGGATCGCTTTTGCGGAGGTAGGATGGGTTGACAAACGAAGCGCTTTCCAACCAATTTTTTCGCATTGTTTGCATGAGTCAGAGCATTATACTCGGCCTTGTGTCGGTGGTCGCTTTCTTCGATCAGGGCAATTGGCTCCATTTTCAGCGTTTCAAGTATCCACTGGTTTTTGGCTTTCCCACTTTCTGGCTCTTCCATTGATTGGCAGGCGAAGATGAAGGACTCGTCGTACGTATGCCGGCTGTCCTGGGAATCATTGGCAGCTGTAGGGCTGACTTCGTAAGAAGGAAGGGGAAGAGGGCAATGAATCAAATCACTGGTCGCAGAAGAATCATCTGTTTGTACAATAAAATAATGCAGTATGCGTAAGTAAGAAGGAGAATGGATACATTCAAGAGTTGGTTGTACTAACCTTCATTAACAAACGTCTTTTGCGAACAGGTGCCTTGATTTGCTTGAAGATGCTTTCTGATTGCAGAATATGTCACAAATTCTTTTGAGCAGCATGGGCAGCGCAATATATTGTTCTCTCGTACTAGTTTCACTTCCACATCAAGTCCTATTTATTCAAGACAAGGTTAATAGATTCTTGTTTTTGCATGATACTACCTTCCGGCGTTTGGTAAGATGTGATATAATCTTCTTCATGATAATCGTATTGATGGTTTTCCAGAGATTTGAAGCTTGAAAACGTCTTAGCGCAGTCATCGAACCCACAATGAAAGTCTTTTGTCATTATTTGGTTTTTCAGAGCAAAAAAAAAAAAAAAAAAAGATCTCTGCTGACCACTGGACTTTTGCTGGCTCACTGGACTTCATGCTGGCTCACTGGACTTTTGCTGGCTCACTGGACTTTTGCTGGCTCACTGGACTTTTGCTGGACTTTTTCATTGGCCGACTGGTCTTTTTGCTGGCTTACTGGAATTTTTTGCTGGCTTACTGGACTTTTTCAATGGCCGACTGGTCTTTTTGCTGGCTTACTGGAATTTTCCTGGAATTTTTGAATGGCCGACTGGTCTTTTTGCTGGCTTACTGGAATTTTTTGCTGGCTTACTGGACTTTTTCAATGGCCGACTGGTCTTTTTGCTGGCTTACTGGAATTTTCCTGGAATTTTTTGCTGGCTTACTGGACTTTTTCAATGGCCGACTGGCCTTTTTGCTGGCTTACTGGAATTTTCCTGGAATTTTTTGCTGGCTTACTGGACTTTTTCAATGGCCGACTGGTCTTTTTGCTGGCTTACTGGAATTTTCCTGGAATTTTTTGCTGGCTTACTGGACTTTTTCAATGGCCGACTGGTCTTTTTGCTGGCTTACTGGAATTTTCCTGGAATTTTTTGCTGGCTTACTGGACTTTTTCAATGGCCGACTGGTCTTTTTGCTGGCTTACTGGAATTTTCCTGGAATTTTTTGCTGGCTTACTGGACTTTTTCAATGGCCGACTGGTCTTTTTGCTGGCTTACTGGAATTTTCCTGGAATTTTTTGCTGGCTTACTGCACTTTTTCTTTGGCTCACTGCACTTTTTCTTTGGCTCCTGCACTTTTTTGATTGGCTCCTGCACTTTTTTTGCTGGCTCACTGCACTTTTTCTTTGGCTCACTGCACTTTTTTGATTGGCTCCTGCACTTTTTCTTTGGCTCACTGCACTTTTTTCGCTGGCTCACTGCACTTTTTTTGCTGGCTCACTGCACTTTTTCTTTGGCTCCTGCACTTTTTCTTTGGCTCACTGCACTTTTTCTTTGGCTCTCTGCACTTTTTCTTTGGCTCTCTGCACTTTTTCTTTGGCTCACTGCACTTTTTCTTGGCTCACTGCACTTTTTCTTTGGCTCCTGCACTTTTTTTGCTGGCTCACTGCACTTTTTCTTTGGCTCACTGCACTTTTTCTTTGGCTCACTGCACTTTTTTGATTGGCTCCTGCACTTTTTTTGCTGGCTCACTGCACTTTTTGATTGGCTCACTGCACTTTTTCTTTGGCTCCTGCACTTTTTTGATTGGCTCCTGCACTTTTTCTTTGGCTCACTGCACTTTTTCTTTGGCTCCTGCACTTTTTTGATTGGCTCCTGCACTTTTTTTGCTGGCTCACTGCACTTTTTCTTTGGCTCACTGCACTTTTTTGATTGGCTCCTGCACTTTTTCTTTGGCTCACTGCACTTTTTTTGCTGGCTCACTGCACTTTTTCTTTGGCTCCTGCACTTTTTTGATTGGCTCCTGCACTTTTTCTTTGGCTCACTGCACTTTTTCTTTGGCTCACTGCACTTTTTTGATTGGCTCCTGCACTTTTTCTTTGGCTCACTGCACTTTTTCTTTGGCTCACTGCACTTTTTCTTTGGCTCACTGCACTTTTTTGATTGGCTCCTGCACTTTTTTTGCTGGCTCACTGCACTTTTTGATTGGCTCACTGCACTTTTTCTTTGGCTCACTGCACTTTTTCTTTGGCTCCTGCACTTTTTTGATTGGCTCCTTCACTTTTTTTGCTGGCTCACTGCACTTTTTCATTGGCCCACTGCACTTTTTCTGGCCCACTGCACTTTTTCTGGCCCACTGCACTTTTCGATTGGCTTGCTGCACTTTTCAATTGGCTCCGCTGCACTTTTTTTCTTTGGCCTACTGCACTTTTTACTGGAATTTTGCTGGCAAGCTGGACTTTTTGCTGGCTCACTGGACTTTTCATTGGCCGACTGGACTTTTTGCTAGCTCACCTGGACTTTTTCTTTTGGCTCACTGGACTTTTTATTAAAATTACAATTCTCACCGGCCAACGCAGGAGTGTAAAAACAAGAACCTTTTGAGCCTGTGACACGTTCAATTGGAGGTCACTGGTCAACTCAAAAAGGCAAGCGCTGGTTTTTTCTTGATCATTCTCTTTTGGTTCCTTATTTTTTTTCTGCAAATGAGTTTCTCCAAAAGCCAGTATGACCAACCAGCATTTTACAGCGAATACAAGCAGCTGGATAGATCCCAAGTAGGCTTACAGGCTGCAGGTGAATGGCCATCGTTCCAAAGCATGCTTCCTTCACTTCAGGGCAAAAAGGTAAAAAAAAAAAAAGAAAGAACCCTGGGCTCTTCCTTGGTGTCCAATGCTCATGCTTTACTCTTCGTAGTGTCTGGACATTGGTTGCGGCTATGGGTGGCATTGCCTGTTTGCGATTTCTCAGGGTGCCGCGTCGGTGCTAGGGATCGACCATTCACAAAACATGTTGCAAGTGGCGAGAGAAAAGAGCCGCTGTTTGCCTCTGGCTGATCAAGACCGCGTGCATTATCTACAGCTGCCCATGGAACAGTTGACCGAGGTAGCAGGAGATGCACAATTTGACGTGGTAATCAGCTCCTTAGCCTTGCATTATGTGGCTTCTTTTGACCAAGTGGCTCAACAAGTTGCTCGACTGCTCAAACCGGGCGGGCATTTTTGCTTTTCTGTTGAACACCCCATCTACACCGCACAAGGCCCTCAGACCTGGTGCAAGGATGACCAAGGGCGGAAGCTTCACTGGCCTGTCGACCGGTATTTTGATGAGAGCGCTCGCACCAGCCGATTCCTCGGCCAAGACGTCATCAAATACCACAAAACCACCAGCACTTACGTCCAGACGCTACTGAACACTGGCTTTCAGCTATGCCATTTGATTGAGCCTTTACCCGAAGACCCTGACCACCCAGATCGTGTCCGCCGTCCGGGCATGCTGCTCATGTCTGCCACAAAACCATGAACCCAACAAATTTCTAAGCGACAATTTCTGCAACAACAAAATAAAAAAAGTGTCCGAGCTGCGGCATGTCGCACAAGTTGACGGCTTCAGGCTATTTCCCCCTTTTCTTCTGGTTATTTTTTTTTTTTTTGCTTTTTTGTTTATCTTTTTTCTCGGTCTTTTTTTAATGATGGGTGTGTACGACGATCCCGGATTTTTTCACCAATACAAAGGCATGGAGCGATCCAAGCAAGGGCTGCAGGCGGCGGGTGAATGGCCAGCGCTAAAAAAGATGCTACCAGCCTTTGACAATAAAAAAGTGCTGGACCTGGGGTGTGGATTTGGCTGGCATAGCTTGTATGCAGCCGAGCATGGGGCCTCGAGCGTGCTTGGTGTTGACAATTCAGAAAAAATGTTGCAGGTAGCCCATGAGAAAAAAGCCAACGTCACTTTTGGTCACAAGATCCAGTATCTGCAGCTGGCCATGGAAGACATGCAAGAAATCCAGGGTGACGCCTCCTTTGACATTGTCCTTAGCTCCTTGGCCATTCACTATGTCGCTTCCTTTGACAAAGTGGCTCAACAAGTGGCGCGTCTGCTCAAACCTGGTGGTCATTTTGTAATGCTTGGGAAGGGCTCAGGACGCTGGTTTTCATATTATGATAATTATTTCATTAGGTGATGAGCGTGGAGCATCCGATCTTCACTGCCGAGGGTTCACAAAATTGGTACACAGACGACCAGGGTAACATCTTACACTGGCCGGTGGATGCCTACTTTGATGAGAGTGTGCGTCAAACCAATTTCCTCGGGTGTCGGGTCACCAAATACCACAGGACCCTGACTTCTTACATTCAAGGCCTGCTGAACAACCACTTTCAAATCTACCAGCTGGTCGAGCCCCTGCCCGAGCCCGAACTATTGATCAAATGGCCAAATGAAACAAGAAGACCCATGATGCTATTGATTGCTGCTTTGAAATCATAGTGGGGGGGGGATGCAACACTCAATTTTTTTATCATGAATATTTTTACGTTTAACATCGAGGGACAAAATAAAAAAAAAATGTGTACAAAAAAAATTAGACTGGACACTATGATACAGGGGTGAGGGATTAATAAAATGAGAAAGAGAGAGACTAGTCTATGATGGTGAGCTTGGGGGGATTCAAGAGGGTGACGCCTTTGATGTCGTTGCAGGCAAAGTTCCATTCACGCCAGTTGGTAGCTTTGCCATGGCAGGGATAGCACATGGCACACACGTTGACACGAAAGCCTTCGCACATTTTCCTGCCCTGGCGAAGATTGTTGATCATGTCGTACATGGTGCCACCAATGGCGCCAGGCTCATCGAAATCACCAAAGTGTTTGGCAATCATATCCTCTTCACAGGCATCGATTTGCTGGATACGGCGGTCGTGGATGGGTCGGATGTTGAAAGGGAACAGCCAGATACCCAGGTTCTGATCTTCATTCTTGACAAACAAACGAGGTCCACCTACACCAGCAATCAAGCGCACTACATCTCGCGATAGAATATACAGAGCACCAGCTGTATACGGAGGGAAGATCGGTAGCGTGTAGTCCATTTCACTGTTCTTGTTGCGTGCATCTCGAATGGGAGGAATGTTCCTAAAGGATAAAAAGGAGAGTCAGCTTTTTTTTTTTTTTTACGTTGATCTTACCAATAGGCAAGGCCTTGCCAGTAGCGTTGCTGTTTTCCCATGGCACGGAGTTCCTTGCTGATGGTGTCCCAGCGTATAAAGATGTCGTCATCGGTCTTCATGAGGTAGTCGAATTGGTACTGATCCATCCATTCCATGGCAGTGTAAACTTTTTCGCTCAAGTCTTCATACTTGTCGGAGGTGTCGAGGATCTTGAGGTCATTGAACTCGGCGATTTCCTGCTCAATCTTGGCATTCATGGTCGCACGCACTTGCTCGGTAGGTGGCTGGCCAATGACAAACTCGACATGGAACGTGACGTTGGGATCAGCGTCGGCAATCAGCTGCATGGTGGTTTCACGGAAAACGCGCCGTTTTTCATAGCTCTTGGGGGTCCAGGCCGATAGCACAAACACCATGACGCGCGTGTTACCAGGCTGGTGGGAAAAGGCTGGATGGGGTTTGGCGTCGACTTGCATATGGGTGGGGGCAGCTGTCTGCCGCATGTGGGCGACTTGGAACAGCATGGCGAACATGGTGATGAACAGCACAACCATCAGCGGCAGCACCAGCACACGCACCACGGTCGACCGATAGTGGATGTCTTGCGACGTTTTTTTCAGCGAGTTGAGGCTGTTGATGGGCGAAGGCGAGGCAAACTTGCTTTGATATTTGGGGTCGATAGCGGTGGTCCACATCAACTTGCTGACATTGGCCAGCAGCAGCAGCCCGCTGATGGTCATCCAGATCCAAATGGGTTGATCGGGTCCGTACGAACGATAGATCCAGTAGGATCCTAGCCAATTTACGCCGGTCAGCACCAGCAAACGCAGCATCACATTGGTCACTTGGTATCGATAAAGCCAGCGTCGAGCCATACTGGTGGTCAAGATTGAGCTCCAATAACCCACTAGCAGGCACTATATGTAGCAAATGAGGTGAGGTTCGTTCAAACATGTCTGTTTGTCATCATACCCATAGCATAGAAACGTAGTATATCAAAGGCGTGCTCTTGACATGGAACAGATGAGTAGGATCATACAAGGGTGGGTACCAGGCCCGCGACAGTTGATGAAAGAAGCCTACAGCTGCCGGTGCAAGACAAAGGCCTTGCAACAAAAAGATGGGAGTGTGGTATCGTCGTGGGACATTGAATGAGGACAGGGACAAGGCACGCCGGCGAAACGAAGGGAGATGCGACTACAAAAAAAAAAAAAAAGGGAGCAATGAGACAGGTCTGTTGGTTGATTTTGGAAGAGGGTGGTCAAGGAGAGATCTGAATAGATGGCACATACCGTTGCCATTGAATGGATGATAATCTCTTTCTATGAATGCAAGTGTAATTTATCGCAAGCCAGAGATGGTCAAAGGAGGGAATCAAGTGAAGAAAAAAAAGGACGCAAGAAAAGAAAGAAAAAAAAAGCACTCTCCGCTCACATCTTCAAAAAGGCGGGAACACGCCGTCGTTCAGGATTTTTTATTTGATCGTGTGGAGAAAGAGGGTTGCAATAAAAAGATGACCATATGTACATTAGAAGTCAAGAAGAAATGAAGAATGACACGTCAATGGATTAGGCAGGTTGATTGTTGGCAGCTTGCTCGAGTATCCTGCGCTCGTACTCCTTTTTGTTTTTCCTACCCGAGAAAGAAGAGGTCAGGTCTGGTCCTTTCAGCTGTAGCTTGACTTACTTGAACAGCATGTAGGCATCCGATTGAGCAGGACTTTCAGGGTTGGGGTCATTCAACAAATCTTGAATGCCTGTCAAGATCTATCAATGCAACGAGCGTGAGTTGTTTGGTTCTCTACTATTTAACGTTGATGCTCGAACCTGCTTCACAGTGATGGCTGGCTTCCAGCCTTCGTCTTCGTTCAGAATCGATAAGCACACAGTGCCAGAGGGATAAACGTTTGGGTGGAACAAAGGTGGTACAAATTTGCCTGTTCAGATATGGGAGGTTAGCCAGGAAGAGACCGCGTTTGTTTCGGCGATGGCTTACACTTTGGCGGTTTGCTTGGGTATTCTAAGGAATGGAAACAAGTATGAAATCATCGAGACCTGCGCAATTCATTCCATTTGGTCTTTCTTTACCTTCAGGAAACAGCATTGTCAATTTGAAAACCCCGTTGGCCCAAGGCGTCTAGATCACCCAGACAAAAAAAAACAGTGAGAACCTCATCGTCATTGGTTGATTTCTTTTACACTCTAGGCTATATCTAGAATGAACGAGAGTTATTTACATTATCTTTACCAGGAATCCCACATGTCCATTGCATTAAATCCAAAGTGCTGTCAGCATTCTTGCCGGGCCGAGCCCAAAACCCCTAATTGAGAAAGAGAAGAAGAAAAATTGTAAAGACGTGCATTCGATAAAGTGAGGCAACGTACGTGAGGATGATCTTTACGCCATTGCTTGCGCTCTTCCATCAATCGGCCACGGGCAATACCGCTACTCATCTTTTTTAAAATGCTTTTTTAGGAATAAAGAAAAAGAAAAGAAAAAAAAAGCCTTTCAAAAATTTCATTTCATATCCGCACTTTTTCACTAGACGGTACGCCATCCCTTTTGTGCCGGTTCGCAGCTTTTGTCAATGGCTACTTTTTGTTGAAAAGGATATCAGTCTTTTAATGTTTCTAAGAGGAAGGAGCAACAGCGGCAGCTTCAGCTTGCTTTTGCTTGTATTCGTCGGACATGCGGTAGCTGTGAAAAATCCGGAGGGGTGAGTGACGTGGTGAGAACTCTTAAAATTAGAGACTTACTTCATAATACGACCCACTTGCATCAAACCAGTGCCAGCCACAAACAAATTCACAGTGAACAATGGCCAGTTCTTGGGGATAATCACCATGGAGTAGCGAGTCCAGATAAGACCTGTAGCGACCAAGGCTAAAAGGTGGGGAAAGTTAGCATGCTTCCCGCCTTCTCCCATTTGTATGCAGTACATGTTCCCCAACGTCCTCTTCATTATCCTTCTCAGCACTTACAGCAGTTTTGAGCCAAACTCAAACGTTCAGCAGGTCGAGCAAGATCGCCAACGCCAGCAATCACGAGAGCCTAAAAAAACGGTTGGGGATAAATCATTGTCAGCCTTCGACTGGTTGTTTGTTGCCATGACAACCGTTTACCCATTTCATGGCAGGGGCCCAAAAGTGGATGGTCTTGGGACCAGCAGGCGAGTTGATGAACTTTTGCAGAGCAGATTGCGAAGCAGTCGTAGCAGCCATGGTTGAAAATGTGAATAAAAAAAAAAGGGAAAAAAAAAAGGGAAAGAGAAAAATCTTCGTTTTTTCTTTACACTTAAATTTTTGTCGGGTTGAGAAATAGGGCTAAAAGCAAGTCGTAACAACACAAAGCAAAATTCGTAATGCAAGGCTAAAAATGCGAGAGATAGATCAGCCTGTGTTCAAGAAAGGCTTATTCTAATCAATGACGGTATAAAGGTAAGATGCCGCAAGCAAGTGGAGGAACAGGGGGAAATAGAGAATGGGAGGGCGACAGTGAAGAGTGCCATTTTTTATTTTTCGACATGTTCGACGTGGAAGCCGATCACCAGGTGGGCGAGTGAGAGCCAGTGGGAATGCACCATTTTCCACAGCTCCTTCGAGAGTCCAGTTCATATTAGATGCAGCGCAAGTATCACGATCCCAAATGGTGACACAGTCTGAATGCTAGAGGAAACATATATTATCATCTGTTCCTCGTCGGGGGACAGTTGTCCACCATATGAGTGACAGTTCTAGGCAAATAAATGAATGAGAATTGCATCAGCTTCGGTTTTCCACTCTGTTTGCTATATTCCCAACTTACCTGAGAAGTTCAAAACTCATTGGTGTGTGATACAAGGCAGAGGGCACTTTTCTGGCGCTGGACTGATTCTTCCTACGGCGTGGCCACGCAAATGCACCTTATCTCTGTCAACCATAGAAGCGCCAAAGGAGATGAATGGTCGTTTGGGGTTCTTAAGATCCATTGAACTGCTGCTTCATGACACGTACAAGGATAGAAAACGCGCGTTACTTTTTGCGTTGTTTGTTTGTTTTGATCTGCCCAATCAGCTACATTTTTGGAATCAGTCTTGATGAGGCTGACGGCCATGGGGATGGCTCTCTGCTTGCCTTTTCGAAGGTCAAGTCTGGAAGAGACATGGGAGGTGTCGTAGAAAGCAAGTGTGGTCTCTTCATACAGAAGCGTATGATGCACTGAAGCTCGGATCGTCATGAGACCAGCTGTAGTGGTGAAAGGCGTATTGTGCGGTGCGGGAGTGGTGGACCAGGCACAGGGGGGTAGTGGCAGCAACTTTAGAAGTTCAAGGTGATGTTGCGCACGGATTTCCTGACTCGTTGTTCAACATTCCTTCGAGGCTATAGATCGGATAACCTGGAGATTGTGGCCTCTTCCATTGGTGACAGTTAATGCTGTAATTGCCGTGTCGCTTGATTCGGATTGTCCGCAGAAAATGAAGGGATTTTGTCGGGCATGATGTCGATGAAACGTGGCTTGCTTGTGCCGAAACTCTGCATAATGCTTGATTCTTGATGCAAAGTTTTCTGTCACATGGCGACGATGGCAAGATGCTTGCAGTCCATGGTCAGTTCTCTTGTAGCCGGACATAGATCGCGAGATGATACATAGACTGACGATTGCGCCACATTCACGCCACCCTGATCATAAAAAAAAATGAGGAACAGATTCATTTTATCATTCTGAAGCTGTAACCTAAACTTGTTGGTACCTGTGTACGAAGGTAAGGAATAGAATGGTTAGTTGTGGGGTACAATGGTGAGTTTCAGCGAATGGTGTGTCGTTATTGTTAAAGCTTCCAGGGTGAGAAGTGAGACGCTGATCAGCACCAAACGCCATGACTGAAACAAGTGCTTGTTTGTGCCAATGGATGGTCATTGCGGTACATCCCTAATGCGAGTGAAGATCAAGAGAAAGCCAGGATGATGGCTGGCAAATCAACCATAAATATAAGAAGAGGATAAAGAGAGGGGGGGGGGGGAAAGGCGCGACAAGCTTTACGCCCCGCAGCGTATTTTTATCAGCACGGTCTGGGAAGCTCGCTTGTGCCATCGCTCTTAAAGAGAAGGCGGGAAGATGGCAGCAACCCATCCGCTATTAATCAAATCATTAACAATGATTCCTGCAAGTCCATACTTGATCTCATACATCTATTTATAAAAAAAAAGAGGGCGGGAAATGATGATGCTTTTTTCCTCTGGTCAGTCAGTAGCGTTTCTTGAAGGGGCTGTTAACTGAATGTGAGCTGACTGTCCAAAATTTAAAATGAATGCAATGCGGTAGTGTCCGAGAAGATATCCTACATTGCTGCTGCCAAAAATTGAGTGTCCTATTATCAAAAGCGCCATTACAAATGAACGGCATGATGGTCAGGCCAAGCTGAGGATAGCGACTTTGAAACCGCCACACATAGAAAGAAGACATCAACACTGGGACATTTTGTATGGTTCCGTAATTCGCCATCACTTGACTATTAGACCCGTGAATAAACATTGTTGTCGGATGAACCAGTAGGAAAAACGGCGAACTCATTGAAAATGCGTGCGAATTCATATCTAGAGTATGTTTGCCTCCAGCTCTTCGTCCGGCTGCCTGAGAGAATTGGCATTTACATCATAGCCAACTCTTGTCATGTTGAACTTGTGTACCAAATTTGAGGTCGATTGACTTTGTCCAATTTTGCATGGTGGTTTTTGATCAGATAGCCTGGGGGTCCCCCTGGGCGAAAATGGCGGTTTATTCATTTTTTTAAGCTGGTGAATCGAAGGTGTCATAATGAAACTGATCGAAAGTTGGCTGGGCAACCTTCACCAATCGACCTGAGTCTTTCAGCACCATCATCATTCATGCATTTTCGTTCCCTTTAAAAATTTCAGGGCGATCTGATTACTCTAACGTGACATGGCAACATTTACTTTTTTTTTCGATTTCGAGAAAACAAACTGGATGGACATATTCAGTCTCCGCGCAGTAAACATTAGGGGATGGCCAGCAGTGGGCAAAAGTCAGAATGAATGGCTCTGCTTCTTCTTCCAGCTTGTGGATGTCTTTTTGAACGCCTGTTCATTGAAGCAGCAATGCATGGATGCCACAAGTGGAGCGGATTGCTTTTGAGAAAGTCATCTCCACTATGGCATAGGAAAGCTCTTTTTGATTGGCCAAGCGCCTTTTTTTTTTTCCAGCCGCACAAAACTTTCGAGCCGCCCTGCTTTTTTTGTCTTTTCTTCTTCCTCTTTGATTCTATCACCGTAAGTGACGGCAACATCATCCATCCATCCATCCACACCAACACATGCATCTATGAACTGACGATCATCTTATCGATTTATTCTCTAGATATCAACATGTCTCGTGTTCCTTCCAGTATGTCATTTGAAAAAAGGATCACTTTACCACGCCACCGTTGCATTGACTCACCTTTTTTTTTTATTTAGTCCTTAACCCTACCGAAGAAGACATCCAATTGTTGTTGAGTGCTCAATGCCACATTGGCGCCAAGAACGTTAACGTTCACATGACCCCTTATGTCTACAAGCGTCGTGCCGATGGTAAGGCAAATCAGGCTGCAAGAAAGCGTTTTCTAACTTTTTTTCTCTGGGCTGTAGGTGTCAACTTGATCAACCTTGGCAAGACCTGGGAAAAGCTCATCTTGGCTGCCCGTGTCATCACTGCTATTGAAAACCCCAAGGACATTGTTGTGATCTCTGCCCGTCCCTACGGTCACCGTGCTGCCTTGAAGTTCGCCAAGTACATTGGTGCCGAAGCTATCGTTGGTCGTTTCACCCCCGGTACCTTCACTAACTACATCACCCGTTCTTTCCGTGAACCCCGTTTGATCATCACCACCGATCCCCGCACCGACTTCCAAGCCATCAAGGAAGCTTCCTATGTCAACATCCCCGTCATCTCCTTGGCCGACACCGACGCCCTTCTCCAATACGTCGATGTTGTCATCCCCACCAACAACAAGGGTAAGCACGCCATCGGTTTGATCTACTGGCTCTTGGCCCGTGCTGTCCTCCGTCTCCGTGGCTCTTTGGACTACCAATCCGCCTGGGAAGTCATGGTCGACATGTTCTTCTACCGCGATCCCGAAGAAATCGAAAAGGACCAAGAAGCCGCCGCTCTTGAAGAAGAAGGTGCTGAATGGGTCGAAGATGCTCCCGCCGCCCCCTTGGCCTCCACCGAGTGGAACCCTGAAACCACCACCTCTGACTGGGCCGATGATGCTGCCGCTGCCGCCCCCGCCACCTCCTCCTGGGAAGCTTAAATCTGTCAATAAAGAATCGGGTCCCTTTTCAGCCGATCCCTCCTTATTATCCAACAACATTTCCATCCTCTCTAACTTGCATCCTCCTTTTTTTAATGCTCTGATTTTTTCTGCAACGTCTTTATTTATTCATTTGAGCCCTCAGATGTAATTTCAGACCGATCTCCTTAGTCAAAAGTGCTGTGTAGCATGTCATTTCAAAAATGAAAGTTTGCCATTGGACATTTCGATTGTTTTGGAGAAGGTTGGAGTTTTAGGTAAATTTACAAATCAGGGATGTACTCGCTGAGCCAAGAATCGAAGGGTGCTGTGTAGAGAATGACTTTGGCAACCCAGCCCAATTTTTTCAAAAAAAAAAAAACAATGCTACACGACACCATTGAGTAATCAAATAGTAATCATATCGACCTGAAATTGGCATAGGTGTGCAAATGCATGGATGATGAGGGCGCTGAATAAATCAGGTCGATTGGTCTAGGTTGCCCAGCCAACTCTTGATCAGGCTCGTTTTGACGCCATTTTTTTTTACAGGGAAAAAGGGCTGCCTTCCAAATTTGGAACTGGCTTGTGGACACTGAGGCTTTCAAGAGCGCGACACTGGACAAACGTGTGGCAAAGAACATAGGTATTAGGTTGGCGCTCAAAAACAGAAAAATACCAAGATTCGATCTCCCTCGATTTACATTAAACGTCATCGACATCTCACCCTGTATGAAATCATCATGGCTACTAGCCTGCAAGATCATCATGCACAACTTGAAACATCTTCCGCTCACGCCAGCCAATCACCACAGAATGAAGCAGCTTTGCGGACCAAGGTTGGAGCTGACTGCCAAAATTGAACCCATCCCCACAAGGGCCATGTAGAATTTGATAAAGGAGGCACAATGTAGAATTAAGGTTTATTAAAGTGAAATGTGCATAGTCGAACAGATAAGGGGTAGGTAAAAAGTAAGCTTTCGGAGGTAGAAAAAAAATGTAGTAGCTGGATGGGCACCTTGGCGCAGTGGTGGGGGTTTTTAAAGGCCAGCATAAACGTGTCCAGCGGCATTTGGCCAGCCACCATTGCGACGGTAACCATAACCTTCGTAGTAATCGGGTACGCGACCTTGGCCGGGGTAACGGTTGTAGGGGTTATACATGCCCAGTGCAATGAGGTCAGTCATGCTTACATCACTACCTTCATCATCGTACAAAGAGCCATAGGGGTAGCCCGCGTAGACATTGCCACCGACCATACCATTTACTCCCAAGCCATAAGCCCCGGCGCCATAGAGAGAGGCGCGCGCGTCGTCGTCCGCGTAGCCGTTCAAGTCAAGAGATGCCATGGAGGCGGTGGGCTTGTTTGGGCCTGCAGCTTTTTGAGAAGCTTGGAGTTTTGCAGCAGATGCAGCAGATGCAGTAGGAGGAACTTCACGACGCACCACTCTGGTCTTGGCCACCAAGTCATCGAGAGGCATGGCCATAGCCGAGGACATCAATGCCATGGAAATAACGGAGAGAATTGATTGGAAGTGCATTTTGTTTTTATTTTGCAGCTGTTGTTGTCGTTGTTTTTTGTTGAAAACGAGAGAAAAAAATTCATGGTTGCTTTTATACCTTTTACAGTGAATTTTGCCTTGTTAGCTAATGATAAGCAATCACGAAATGAAAATGGAGGAAGTCGTCTCCAAAATGGGTTATAAAAATAATAGGAGACGGATTGGGACTGACAACTGCAGAGCCAAGACCAAAGAAAGGTAAAATAAAAAGCATGTGGCGATCACTCTCCTTTTTTTTTGACTCCTTTCGTTTTGACAGCAATGGGGGCCCAAAGGTCGAAAGCAAAGGAACCAAGGCTCTCGACCGAGGGAAAAAGAAAGGCTAAATGAAAATGACAGAAAAAAAATAATAATAATATACCTCGAGCATAAACCTCCTTGGATTCTCCTTTTCCTCAGCACAGACTCGAAAAAGGTGTAATAACTCTTTTGAAATATGGAGGATCACATAACTTGGGGTCATGATTATAGAGGCTGTTTTATTAATAAACGGTCAAGCTGGGGGATACACGGTAAGTTTTAGTAAAAGAGAAAAGGAAATGATGATAGACTATGATACAGAAAAAGATAAAGGGGGAATGGCAAATGAGAGGAGAGGTGTTTCTTTTCTAGAAAAAAAGGCATTGGGTAAAATAGAGTGGGTTAAAAAAGGGAAAACTGTACAAGTCAAAGAAGAGAATGCAAATATCGAAAAAGGAGTAAAACAAGAGACACAAGGAGATAAAGTGAACTGGCGAATATGTGATGACAAAAAAAAAGTGGTGCATTGGGGAATGAAAGTGTCCAAAGGAAGGAGATGTCCTTGGTTTAAAGGAAAAATTGTCGTACGTCGGTGGAACCAAAGGCTTCACCACAAGTAGGACATCGGCGTTGTCGGGTTTCTATACGATCATCAATGCATCGCTTGCAAAAGGTGTGCATACACCGAGTGATCAGATGGCTGCGGAACCTTGTTTTACAGGTGCTGCATTTGAGGAGAGACTATCGGCAAAAAAAAAAAAAAAAAGAGAGATCAAAAAGAATTCAATGTGACCCAACTTTGGTGATTGCTATGCATGATGAAAGAGAGGGTGGGGAGGGTGACTGAAGATTAAAGGACGGAAACGCAGGGGCAAGGAAAAGAGGAGAGAAAATAGTCAAAATGTTAAAGAGGTATGCGAAGGACCGAGAGGTAGGAAAGCAAGGACAAAAAGGACAGGACAAATGATAAGGTATGGAAGGATGGAAGGGTAAAGGACGAGAGTACTTTTTTTGGGGGGAAAGACTTACACGAAGCTCTTCACACTCTTCCACCAGCTGCTGTTCTTGAGGATTATCACCGTGCGAGGTCAATTCCCAGCGTCGCTTCAATTTTTCATGTTCATCTTGAACTTGGCTCGCTAGCTTCTTTTCTTCTTCCATTGCACGCGTCTTGTCCTTGACCAGTTTCTGCACCTGAGAATATGCGCAGTACATAAAAGAAAACAATGGCATTAGACACGCGTCTCCCTCTATTTTTTTTGGTCATGCAGAACAAACCTCGGTGAGATGCTCTTCCAGTTGCTCCAGTGTCAGCTTGGCTTCATCCACTTGCTGAGTCAAGTCGTCTACTGTGTTTTTATCTTCTTCCAAAGCCTGGGACTTCCTCAGAGCTGCGAATTCCTTATCCGCCTAGAAATAAAAATCGTCAGGCACACTTCGATGCTCGTTTTTTCCTCCTTCGTGGCTAAATTACCAGCTGGATGCGCAGGGACTTTTCGCGTTCTTGAAGCTGAACCACCAGTTTCATTTGCTTTTCGCACGTCATGCGTAGGGTAGATACATTGTTCTGCTGTTTTTCTTTTGCTGCCACAAGGGAGGGGAATGTCTGCGCAAATTTAGATTTCTAAAGAGAGAAGGGTGCGTTAGTAAACGGTTTGGATTGATGTCTCCTGCAATGGGCTATTACCTCCGCTTGCAGCTTGCCCTTGAGATCTGGTTTAAAAGGCTCACTGAAAATCTTGCGAGCGCCTTGTTCTTCCAATCGGCCATAAATTGCCCCTACTCGGTCCATTTGGTCCAGCAGCTGTGACTCGGTCTAGTATTAAAAAGTAAGCATCGAAAAAAAAAAAAAAGACATGAAAAGCAGAGGGCGTAATTTTTACCTTTTCGTACATGTCGACCAGAAGGCTGGACTTTTTCATTTCCGAAGCAGCATCCGCCAGATCAACCATGACTTGGTATGTGGGTGAGTCTTTGGCGGGCCAGGCATCGAGGGCTTGTTGCAATTGATTTACTTGTGTTTTCAGCTGACTGATTCGGCTTTGCGATTCGATAGGATCACATTGCTCTTCCATGCCCTTCAATCGCTCCAGTACGTTTTGGTTGTGGCTAAAGGAAAAAAAAAGGGGGAAGCGACTTAGCAATGCTGTTTCTAAACCTTCGCTGTATCTTACCATATGCTGAGTTGGAGATTTTGGTAGGCCTTGAGATTGTCTTCCAATGGACCAGCCACGGATGTATCCATTTTAAGTTGTTGCAATCTTGATTCCAACGTTGCGATGTATTCCTAGAGACAGATTTTAGTAAATGAACATGAGCGAGCCCGCACACCCCTTCCTTTTTTTTTTTTTTGTTACCTTTTGGTTTTGAGCGGCTTCGATGATTTGCGCTTGGACATCTCTGATTTTTGCTTCCTTAGCTTGCATGTCCTTGTATTGAGTTTGGAAGGCATCACGCTGGCTACGAATGCGGACAAGGTCGCTTTCTAAGCGTTTGCGTTCGATATCCATGGCGGCATCTTCGCTCGTCTTTTCACTGTGGACTTCATCATCCCAGCGTTGGCGTGTCCGAGCTAGGTCGTCGAGAGAGCGGTCGAGGGCGTTCCGGGCTTGCTCCAACTGGTCACCACGATGGCGGTAATAATCGACGGAGGACTGGAGGTTTTTGTAATACTCGGTAGAGGTGATGCGTTCGTCGGGTAGCTGATCCAGTTGCTGGTGAAAGCGATCCATATCATTCAAGAGTCGTTCGCGGTCCTGCTTCATGTCGAGAATTGTCTTGTCACGAGCTTGGATCAGTAGCTTGTACTCGTCCAATTGCTGTTTGCGTGCCAGCTGGGCAAGGTCAATGGTGTTGGCTGGGTCGGAAGGAGGTTGGTTGGTATCATCGTTGGCGTCAGATGAGGAAGGTGCGTCGTCGGGTGTGGCTGAGCGGCGTACAGGAGCGACAGGGCCGGTGTAAACCACATCCAAGTCATCCTCGGTCAGGTCGTCGATGCCACCGCTGGCGACGGTAGCCAAGACCTTGCTTCGAGATCGGTCGTAGCGACGTTGGGCTTGCTTCAAAGAGGCTACACAGGTGTCGATGGTATCCTGGTTCTGTTCCAGTTCCTGGGCTTTGGCTGCAATCTGGGATTCCATATGGTCGGATTGCTGCGCTAGTTGACGTTGACGCTCTTCTAGTTCGAGTAAAAATTGGCGGCCATTCTCACGCAGCCCTCGTAAATCCTTGATTTCCTTGTCCAGCCAATTACATAATTGCTGCTGATTCGTGTCTGCAAGGGAAAGGAACAATCAGCCCGCAATCACCTATGATCACGCCGCATTCCCCCTTTTGCTCTGCGCTATATTACCTGCGCTCTTTGATGCTTGTTCCAATTCAGTGGCCTCATGTAGCCATGCTTTCAGTTGGTTCAGAATCAACGTTTGCAATTCCTTTGCTATATCGTGGGACTTCTCTAGGGTACCTCGTTCGGTGAAGGGTGTGTGGCTGGGCAAGTCGTCTAGTCATTAAAATATGTTCAGCCCAAAGCCTGTGCATTCTGATTTCTACTTTTACCTAACGATGGGACATTCGACATGACATTTGATTTCGCAATCATGTACAAATCACGCTGAACTAAGTTCCATTGTACTCGTAACAAGCCATACATAGCCTCCAGTTGTCGAGTATCGGCGTCCACGGTGGTATCTTTGGCGGTTAAATCTTGGCATTGCATCTGTGGAAATGACAATGATAAGAGTGACATCTTTGCAGCTATTATGTCCTTTCATGCATCACGGCATTTCTGTTCTTCTTTCCTCTTACCTTTGCGCCCTTCAGCTTTTGCAGCCAATCTTCTTTAGACAGTGGTTTTACAGCAATCTACACGGCGTAAAAAAAGAAAAAAAACGTGAGAATTGGATCATGTCAACAAAAAAAAAAGCCATGAAGGAAAAGAGCCAAGTATATTACATTATCTATTTGGGGTTGTTGCTGGGGAGGTTCAGAGGGAGTGGTAGGAGGCATCACATTGGTGCTAGTGAAACGTTTCTTCAAAGGTCGAGACGGGACACCAGGATTGGACTCTGGCCATCGACGCTTATGGTCCGAAGAGGCCATTTAAACAGAATATTATAAAGTAAGGAAAGGATGATGAAAGAGAGGATGCAAGGTTCAGTGCTGTCGAAGAAATGGGAAGTAGGGAGGGATGTGTTGGACGAGGAAAATAAAAGAGATCACAAAAAATAAAGAAGAAAGAAAATAGTTTTTTTGTGACCGCCTCTTTTTTTTTTTTTCTTTGCAGCAGCCAAATTTTCTTTCTCTTAGATCGATCGTTTATTTTCGTTTGTATGACACCTCCTCTCCAAGCTTTCTGGGGTAAGTGTATCAACTTTAACCATAGACTTGCAACCATGACTGCCGACATTAATCGCATTCTGCACTAGGGGTCCAACTAAAGCCTGGCTTCACCTATCGCCATTGCGTTGCTGTGCCTTTTCGTGTTGCCATGGTAAGCTCAGTTTCTGTTATTTTTTTCACCTTGGCATCAATACTTTAATTGTTAATGGCCACTAGGTTGTACTAGATGAACATGTTCAATCCACCAAACGATCGACGATTTGGGCCCGAGTGGACGACCAGCCTTTTGTCGCCTGCAACCTGATCCCAGGAAAGGTAAAAAAAAAAATACGTATATCAATCATCAGGATCTTGTGTATCGACATTGTAACTAAGCAAGAGGCAAGTCCTCGCTTTTTTTTAGATTGAACAACAAGTTGTCGATATATCATTTGCTGAAGGGGAAACCATTGAGCTTTGGACATCAGGCGACACGTGCGTTGCATTAAAAAAAGGCGTCCGCAGCTTACTTCAATAGGCGTTTTTTTTTTTTTCTAGAACGGTCCACCTCACAGGATATTATCGATATGAGATCCCGCCGTCCATAGACAAGAGGTACCCGCCAGTTAAATAGAGATGACATGTGGTTCCTGAGCAGTCCATGCCGACATCCTTCTTTTCTAGTGACTTGACAGGCGCCAATGATTCTCAGCCTAGCATGAACATACCTCGAAAACGTCCTTTGGACGATAATGCCAGTGGTGACGAAGAATTGGACGAGTTGATCTCGGATTCCTCCATAAGCATCACCACGTCGCCTGCTGTCGAACCACCGCGTGCCACGCCGGTCAAGAAGCAAAAGACCTCACCGTCACCTGCACCGACTTCCACCGCTTCGCCCTCCTCGTCCTCCCGTACCACCGACCTGGCCCAGCGTACCAAAGGACGAATCATTTTACCCAACGGCTTGGAAGTTCAGGATAAACAGATCGGCAAAGGCTTTGCTGCCCGACCCGGCGACATTGTAAGCGATGGATGGAGAAAGGATGAGTGTCTCATTTCATTGGTAGTGCCATATTTGGTATACCCTCAAATTAGCTGGTGGCAAGGTGGTGGATCGACATTTTCGTGGTGCACCCTTTTCATTCAAGGTTGGTGCAGGCAAGGTTGTCAAGGGGTTGGACCTAGGCATCACGGGCATGAAGAAAAGCGGCCATCGTGAAATCAAAATTCCTCCCTCCCTTGGCTATGGCGGCCGCAACCTTCCTGACATCCCAAAGAATTCTACCCTGATTTATACAGTAAGCGTTGATCTCCTACCAACCCCACCCATTCATTTCTGACATCTCTTCGAATAGGTGACCTTGGTTGATTTGATTCGAAAATAACCTTCCACTAACATTCTGATGATTGCCATTGGCATCGACATTTGCATATCCCCAGGCCTTCACTTCGTCATTGGCACATGAAATGATTAAAAAATGACATTTATTTTTTTTACGCATTATAAGTACAAGAGGTTGAGGAAGGGTTGCGTTGTAGTTACAAAAAAAAAATGGGTGTGGCAGAGAACTATGTAAACAGGAAGGCGAGATATGGCTCAGCATGAACAGTAGGCGCTGTCTGATTTGTTTGCTGAATTCTCGGTCAGATCCACCTTGGTCACTGTTAAAAAAGAAATCAGCTCTTTGCTACTTTGTTTCTGCTGCTACTTGCATTGATCGCCTTGTTGTTCATCCATTTCATTATCTACGCCAGGCAATGCACCGCCAATTTTCCGGAACAAGGCTTTCACCTAGCAAAAGCATCGAGTTAAAAAGAGGGTATGGAAAGCCAGAGCATCTTACATTGTAACCAGCCTTTGCACTTGTTTCAATAAACATGATATTATAGTCGCGTGCCTTGGTCTCACCTTCTTCGATGGTCACTTGTCTGGTTTTTTTAAAAAAAAAAAAGAAAAGACACCATCAGGATCTTGAAGCTGCTACTGCTTCCTTTAGCTCACCTTTTGTCATTTAAATCCGTTTTGTTTCCTACGAGCACAATGATGACATCATCACCACGCTCAGCACGCACATCATCGATCCATTTTGCCGTGTTTGTGAAGGAAGCTCGATCTGGACGAGGAAGGAAGAGGTCAGACGCCCTTTTCGCATGGTACAACCCTACACACTTACTTGTGATGTCGTACACGACGACACATACAGAAGAATCTCGAATGTAGCTTGGGATCAGTGATCGGAATCGTTCCTGAGAAAAAGAGCAGAAAAGAAAAATCAGTAACCAGATCATTTCTGGCTAGCATCTCGACCCCTTGGATTTCTACCTGTCCAGCCGTATCCCCTATTTTAATATGGACAATCATAATGAGCAATCCTTTATTTGAAAATAACCCCTTGTCCCTCCTTTCACTTACATAATTGTAACCGAAGCGTTCGATTGCTAAGATACATTGTCTTGGATAAAAAATCAATGCCTATGGTCGCCTTTGCTCGCGCACATAAAAAAATAAAAGTGTCAGGACTCGGCTGGTCCATTGGTGCTTTGCTGTAGGCTTTACCTGATATGTATTGTCAAAGGTGTCGTACATGAATCGAGTGATGAGTGAAGTCTTGCCAACTGCCGAACCAAAGCGAGAAAAAGAAAAATAGTCATCAGATGAGCATTGACACGCCAAGGGCGAGAGGGTGAAAAAGGTTTAGGGACACCTTACCACTTTGTTCACCTAGCAGAACGATTTTGTATTTTCGAAGTGGATTGTTAAACTCGGAAGTCGACATGGGTCACTAATCCAGGATTAAAAAGAAAGAAAAGAGGGAGAATCCCAGAGTCAATTTTTTTTAATTCCCCTTTTTTTGGACCAATTTGAACTCAACACGTGATGAGCTCCAGGCAGGCACCTTTTTTTTCACAAAACCAGCCAGCCCACCCCTTTTCATGTGGTTTTGTGTCGTGTCGTTTCTCGGTAGTTTGGTTCCATCATGACCATGTGTCGCGAGAAAAATGCCTAAACTTCTGGACACTTCAACCACATCGACTGACAATTCAAGCGTGCAACATTAAAGAGGCTGGAACGTGACATCTGTGGATGACCAGCAGATTTTGTGTTCCATGTGTGCTTGCCAAATGAGGGTAAAAATAGGGAAATAGAAAAGACTGAAATGAGCGCGGCCATTGGATTGCCACCTTGGATTCCTGCGCGTCGCCATTTGGTTTGGTTAGCATTGTTGTCCCCATGTTCCTTATTGAATTTTATTGCATAAAATTGGCTGGTAGGTAACAAAGAGACACTGATACCCACTTTTGTGCCATTGGCTGGAATTGGGTCCTGTTTCTCGGTGTTTTACAGTACACTAAGCTGAAAATGCGATCTGCCACTTGACAATGGTTTCCTCGCTACTATCCAACCCTTGGCACACAAATGTAGCTTTGATGATGGCCAAATTGAGTTTATTATGGCTGATGGAAAAAGGAGTGGAATCAAAAATGAATGTGCAACGTAAAAATACAGCTAAAAACGAGATATACAAAAAGCAGTGTGTGGGGGGTCTAAAAATTGGATCATTAAAATGATAGGAAAAAATATAAAGAACAAGCGTCTGCCATAGATGTGTTTTTGATGAAAAAAAAAAAGTGGTTAACATGAACAGCTGCTGGCTTGCGATTCTGCATTGGTAAGATTAATTTTTTGCACTAGAAAATAAAAAAAAAAAAGAGGGGATAAATCACAAATGGGGATTCTCCTTGGAAACCTACTCTGACTTTGCTCGGTCGTTTCACTAGGGCCATCCATACCAGGCAAGGTTTGGGCGATCTTCTTGAAAAGCACCTTGACATTATGACCCGCCTTTGCAAGAAAGAAAGAGGATAAATCCAGAGCAGAGACACAACGCTGCTCTTACCTTTGCGCTGGTTTCCATGAACATGACGTTCAGCTCCTTGGCTCGTTTTTCGGCTTCGTCGGTACTGACTTGACGTTTCTCTTGCAGATCGGATTTGTTGCCAACCAGCACAATGATCACATCGTCACCTCGTTCAGCTCGTACATCATCGATCCACTTGGTTGTGTTCTTGAAAGAGTCCAGACCTAAGGATAACGGTGAGCGACTTTCCAAACAGCCGATTGTCAAGCTTACTAGTGATATCATACACGATCACGGCCACTGACGAGTCCCGGATATAACTAGGAATCAAGCTACGGAACCGTTCCTAGCGAAGAAGAAAAAAATCAGTTTCTCCTCCAGTTGGGAAGCAAACGGTTTTTACTTGGCCGGCGGTGTCCCATAACTGTAAGCGCACAGTGCGATCGTCCACATACAAGGTTTTTGACAGAAAATCGATACCAATAGTAGCCTAGTTTAGGAAATCAACGGTTAGCATGAGATCCTTGATGGCTGACGTTGTTGATTTCGTGCTTACCTGGTAGGTATTGTCGAATGTATCATACATGAAACGTGTGATCAAAGACGTCTTGCCGACTAGTAAAAAAAAAAGGGGGGGACAAAGTTGGTTTGACAGAGATGGTTTGTGATACCTACCACTTTGTTCACCGAGAAATACAAGTTTGTATTTACGAAGAGGGCTGCTATATTCAGTTGCCATGATGATGAAAGAAGAAAAAGGATGAAGTGAGAGAAAGAGAAGGCAGTAAAACGGAAAAAAGAAAAAAAACACAGTTTGACGGAAGCTGGGTTGAATTCCTTTGGGTTTCTTCCCCGAGGCAGATTTTTTTTTTCTTCTTCCCTTTTTCATAAAGATGAGTCAACCTAAACTCAAAGTGTTGATTAGCAACGACGATGGTAACAAACTTTGGCTACTTTCTTCTTTAGCCATCTCACCCTTTTTTTTCAGGACCTCCTAATGAACAGGAATCGCCCTTTGTTCTGCCCTTTATCGACCACTTGGAACAGCTTGGCTGGGACGTCAAGTAAAATAAAGACCAGAAATGTGATGAACGCTTACCCCTTTTATTTTGGCTCGGTGGATTTTACTCAGGGCATGCCTTCCTGATAGCCAGAAATCCTGGATAGCCAAATCTTTCATGATCAAGGACCATATTCAGATGAGCTATTACCATCGCCAGAGCCGCGAAATCTCATTTCATCAGAAAGATCCTTCTGACTTTGTCTTGGTACGCTTTCCAGATCTACGCCCACGTGGTTGGCTCATCTCTTTACTTCTCACAGCTCAGCGGAACCCCTGCCACCTGCATCAACATTGCCCTGCATCATCTTTTCAAAGACACTGACTTTGATCTCATCATCACTGGACCTAACCTTGGCCGCAACTCCTCGACGTAAGGCACAAAGAAATTCTCGTCAACCTCACCTTTTTTTTAATAGCATTTACACTCTTGCCTCAGGCACAATTGGCTCGGCACTGTAAAAAAAAAAAAAAAAGAGATGGTGTGACCCAGCTGACGATCTTTATTTAAAGTGAAGCCACAGTGTGCAGCAAAAAAGCGATTGCCTTGTCATTTCCTTTTTACAATCGAAACTACACCAACGATGATATCCTCAACGCCTGCCGCCAAGGTAAAGAAAAACCGCCCGAGGCTATAAAAAAATCACCGCGACTGGCAACTGACTTTTTTTGCATGACAGCCACGGACGTCATTTTGCAATTATGGAAAAAAAATAATTGGCCCCAAGGGGGGCTCTTCAACATCAATGTGCCTTTGACCAACGACAAGGCCATGCCCGTCAAACTGACCAAATTCCACCAAGCATCCTATGGCAGCCTATTCAAGCCTATCGCCCGACCCATTGAAACGAGTGACAATGTGGAACAACAGGTACGCTTGGATGCCGAAGGTGCCAATAATCCCAGTTTCCGGTTTGCTCCTGATATCAAGGCTATTACCCAATCCAAAGATGCTCCGCCTGGCACTGATGCCCACGCCATTGATCAACGCTGGATCTCCGGTAAGTGACGAACCGGAACCCCCCTCTCTCCTCTCACCTTTATTTTTATGATAACAGTCACACCTATGATGGCTTCCTATGAAATGGCTAGCTTGGACGAAGACTATGGCATTCACCCTAGACTCTAAGTCCGTAGAAAGTACATAAAAAGAAAGGGGGGGTGGCGGGCTATTTATTTCCCTGCTTCTGCTTCTTTCGCAGCATTGGAGAAAGTGTGAGCCTATCAATGCGTGCCGATCGATTGGACGCTAATGACACAATCTCTGTTGAACAGTGCCTTTTTTGAGGCATCCCATGTAGTGATGAATGCCATGCTGATCCTTTCATTTATCCATTGGAGGAAAACACCATAAATGAAGTAAAAAGATATACGCGCACTATGGAAATGAATCAGGTGACAGCGTTTTAAACGCGCTTTTTCTTACCTTTCATTCTTCCCATCACTCCTCATTTTTATGCAAGCCATCATCCCATGAATGGCCTGTGAGGCCTTGTCCCTCTTTCAAATCGCTACTGACAAGAAAGAAGTCACTTCCCCTATCCATTCAATGGCAAGTTTTTTATTATTATTACGACAAGGCCTGTGTTCTTATTCGCTTGCTTTTTTCTTTAGATGATGATACGTTAGATGAACTGACACTCGAAGATTATTCTAAAGAGGAAGACTGGGAAGCCCATCTCCGGTCAGAGACATTGATCTTCACGATCTAATGTCTTTTATGTATGGGGCGAACATGGACAATGAGGGCACTGTTGAAGAACCAACACACTCTCCATCCCCAGCCCTGCCGTGGGCTAAGATAACTACCGCCCCCCACATCCACTGCTGAATCTTCAACCTCGTCTACCAGCCCTGCATGGCCTAACCAGTCAGACCACCACTTCCGCCCCGTCTTCGAGTATCACCACCGCCACGAGCACCACAATGATCTTGTTCACATCACTTGTCCATTCTCACGTGGAAACCCCAAGGCTACATGCTGTCTTGCAATGGGATGAAATTGTAATACAGGGTGGCATTGGGCAACGCCGCTGCCACTCGAGCGGACTCCTGCTGCAGACCACCGCGACCAGCCTTTGCAAACTCCCCAACGGAGGACCGACATAAGCTGGCCATTGACTTGCTCTTTGCTTGCACCTCTTTTTGTTCGTTAGGATTACTCTTGAATAAAGTGAACGAGGGAGGGTGAGGAGGAGCAAGCTAAGGGAGAGGTCATTGTTTCGCTGATTGGCCGCTTGTTTCAATTTTTTTTTTCAGTAGTGCTCCTTAATTTTTCTCTTCCCTCATCCTTTTCTTTTTTTTTTATCCTTCAATCTCAATTTATGATGGGCAATCCTGAAGAATGGCTGGAAACTGTTCGTAAATGTGAATATCTACCTGAACAAGATATCAAAAAACTGTGTGAAATGGTAACGTCTGTTATGAGATAATGTCCAAAGAGCATCAACCGCCAGATTGATTGCTGTTTGTCATTAGGTCAAAGAGCTTCTAATGGAAGAATCCAATATTCAACCTGTGCAATCCCCAGTAACTGTATGCGGTGATATCCATGGTAAACATCTGCATGGTAGCTGACAACATGCATCTCACCTCTCTTTTTTTTCGATCCAAGGCCAATTTTATGATTTATTAGAACTGTTCCGTGTGGGTGGAGAAGTGCAGGACACAAACTACATCTTCATGGGTGACTTTGTTGATCGTGGTTATTTCAGTTTGGAAACCTTCACTTTGCTCATGGTACTAAAAGCCAGGTAAGCCTTTCTTTTTAAAAAAAAAAATATTAACATGACTGGGCTGCGCTTGCTTCGTCACCCCTCCCTCTACACTTAACCTAAACCTATCTTTTTTTCTTCCTTTAGATATCCGGACAAGATCACATTATTACGAGGCAACCACGAAAGCCGACAGATCACGCAGGTGTATGGGTTTTATGACGAATGTCAGGCTAAATACGGGAACGCAAACGTGTGGAAGTACTGCTGCTCAGTCTTTGACTACCTCACTTTGGCTGCCGTAAGGACATCGTGTATTCGAGGATAGAGAGCTAGGCGCTTATTTTTATATGGATAGATCATTGACGGCTCGATTCTCTGTGTCCATGGCGGATTGTCCCCTGATATTAAAGCCCTCGACCAAATCCGAACGATCCATCGATTACAAGAAATTCCCCACGATGGAGCCTTTTGCGATCTGATGTGGTCTGACCCTGAAGAAATTGATTCATGGGCCGTTAGTCCTCGGGGTGCTGGTTGGTTATTTGGCGGCAAAGTCACAAGCGAGGTACAATGGATGCCAAAAAGGCTGTCCAGGCCACTGACCCTCTCTCGTTTTTCATTTTTATATTTAGTTTAATCACATCAATAAGCTATCGCTGATCGCCAGAGCCCATCAACTTGTACAAGAAGGTTACAAGTACATGTTTGAAGACGATGCATTGGTCACTGTCTGGTCAGCACCAAATTATTGGTAATGAAAAATGGCCCTTTTTTGGCGGAATCCTGCTTGAATTAACCTGTTTCTTCCTTGCCAATGCAGTTATCGATGTGGTAATGTTGCCTCCATCATGGAGGTGGTAGATGGTAGCTCAGTGACGGGCCGTAACTTCAAGATATTTGATGCTGTGCCTGACCAAGAGCGCTTTGCTCCCTATGGCGCTGGAGGATTATCAAAAATCGGTGCTTCGGGTGGCCAGTACTTTATCTAGATATCTCTCACATCCTCTGTTTTCTATGCATTCTTTCCCTCCTCCTTCCATCACCCTTTGCGTCTTCCTCTTATTTTCTGTATAATAGTTGAATAAACCCTTTTGCCTCTCTCTTGTTTTATCGCGTCTTGTTTTTTCTTGCGGGAGAAAAAAAAAAAGGGCGAGCCACTGATTTCACTTTTTTTTTTCTGCTTTCTCATCAATCTGATGCCACCATTTGATAATGTCCTTGAAGATCTCGTCAGTATCACCGATCAAATAGCCAATACTGAATTCAGGAAACGCAATGCCGATGTCACCAACTATCTTAGCCACCTGCCTACACGTCAGGCATTGATGCGCCTAGCCGATGCTAAAGAATGCAACATGTTTGCCGTCAGCTCTGGTGAACAGCAAACCCGATTCCACGCCACTCTCATGCAAGAACTACGGTCTATTCAGCAAGCAACCACCCGACCAGATGCCGAACGGCTGCTCTCCCTTGCCCATGCCATTAATAAGATCAGGTATACCCTCAAACAAAGCGAACGGCCCTCATTTTTTTATTTTTTTCACTAGTAACATTGCTTCGATTGATGAACGCATTGCTGAATTAAAGCAAAAGCATGAAGAATACCAGGTCAACATTGACTATTTGAAATCAACCTATATCGATGTGAGCCTATTTGCCCAGGGCTTTTTTTTATGGATCACTGACATCTACCGCTCTCTCTCTCTCTCTTGCCTGACATTGCATAGAATGAAAAGGTACTGGCTTCCTACTCGCAACAACAGATTAACATGGATACGGACCTCACGAAATCCATGGAAGAAATCGAATCAGACGTGCAGCAGCAACTAGTGAGGATGAATACCATTGAAAATCAAACTCGGAGCAAGAAAGACAAGGTAAACCAGAACGACCCATGTCCATCTGTGTTGAGCTCTTTTATTTTCGGCACGCGACTCTAGCTGGAGATGTTGAAGCAGCAGATTGCGGAAAAGCAGGCACAGCTGGAACAGATGGAGCAATCACACTCGGATGAACAGCAATCCCAGTCCAAGGTAACACGCCATCTTTACGTCCCTTTTTTCCAGCTGACATGATTTTTTTTTAGAAACTTGCTAGTTTGAAGCGAATGATCCACACCAAAAAAACGCTGCTGACGGCCTCAGCCGAACCTATACCCTCGACCCCTCGGTCTGAATCATCTCAAACGATATTTGAAGCACTACAGGTGAAAATGGATCAGCTGCGGTCCATCTCTTTACCCAAAAAACAATCCCACGCCTCCAATGCCATGATGGACGCACTAGTAGGCATCAAGGGAAGCGAGACAGAGGAACAAGGCTCACCTATTTTATTTCAAGGAACTGATTATGCAATCATTGGAACACATGCATGAGCAAAACCAGCAAACAAACAAATTGAGCCATGTTTGGAACACCATGGAGTAAGACCTGGAGGGTGAAGCCGTCACATAAAACTTATTTTATTACGGTTCATTAGAACCCTACGAAGGCAGCTAGTGGCAGTGGCAAGTGAAGACCAAGAAAAAGAAACGGCTCTGGTGGCACAATTGATCCTGGAGTTAGATCAGCAGGACCAACTGCCACTGGATGACCTGAAGGCAAAAATGGCCAAGCATGCATGTGACCTAGGACTTGACGAAGCTGCAGGGTTACAGGCCATTTATGGATGTATGGGCAAGGGTATTTTATCCATTGATCGAAGTCAGGATGACAGCTTTGTTCAATCCAATTGGACTTCCAAGCCAAAACAATAAAACTTCCTTTTTCACCCAATCTTTTTTTTTTCAGACCACTGCAAAAACGGTTGTTTTTTTCTTTTTTTTTTTTTTTTTGCTCTTATTAATCAACGTGGGCCATGCAACGCAAGGGAACACCAAAACTCGACATGGATCAACATTTTGATCACTTGTCCTTACAGGACGCCAATGCACCTAAATCTGCCTTTCCTCAACCTCAACGGTCTCGCTCCAATCTTCCCTTTCCACCTCCGTCAGCTCCAAGACAATCCCCATCAGAACCTGCCAGTGCCGATGCAACCCCTCCTTTAGGTCAGCCTCAACCTTTACCTTTTCTTCCTCGTGCCAATCTGTCCCGATCCAACTCGCAACCCATCACATCCACCAGACCTCGTCGGCCCAATCTCAACTTGACCCAACTCGGCGTCAAGCCAGCAGAATCACCCTTTGCAAACTTTTCCAAATATGTGCAAGTGCCTCTTTCTATGGGAAAAAAAAAAAGTGTGGGCTGAACGTTTTCCTTTCTTTCAATAGTGACCCTTCTGGCAAATTGAACTTTGCAGGCAAAGCTATCATTCATGCCGAAGGCGTTGATTTCAGCAACGGCAACAGCTTCAATATCCGGATGGATGATTTGGTCTTGGAAAAAGAACTTGGGCATGGTCACTATGGCACTGTGCAAAAGGTAAACACAAAATCTGCAAAACTGGACTAACCTCTTTTCCCTAGGTCTATCACAAACGAAGCAAAGTGGTCATGGCCATGAAGGAAATCCGCCTAGAACTGGATGAAAAAAAACTGCAGCAAATTCTGATGGAATTAGATGTGCTGCACAAAAGCACAAGTCAGTACATTGTGGAATTCTATGGCGCTTTTTTTATTGAGACATGTGTATATTACTGTATGGAGTTCATGGACGCTGGCTCGTTGGACACTCTCTATCACTATGGCGTGCCTGAGCCTGTCTTGTCTGTCATCGCCATGTCGGTAAGTTTTTTATAAAAAAAAAAATGTATCGATGCTGACTCCTCTTTTTTTTCGCCACAGATGGTCAACGGTCTCAAAT
The DNA here is from genome assembly GCA_002104935.1 of Hesseltinella vesiculosa. Classification (NCBI taxonomy): domain Eukaryota; kingdom Fungi; phylum Mucoromycota; class Mucoromycetes; order Mucorales; family Cunninghamellaceae; genus Hesseltinella; species Hesseltinella vesiculosa. The sequence goes on along the minus strand of MCGT01000014.1, from coordinate 76,266 downwards.
TTCTCAAGGAAGAATTGTCCATCATTCACCGAGGTAAACCGACCCCACTTCCATCACCACCCTTATTTTTTTTTTCTTTTAGATATCAAGCCAACCAACATCCTCATGAATCAAAAGGGCCAAGTAAAGCTGTGTGATTTTGGTGTGTCAGGTCAATTAGAAAAGTCATTGGCAAAAACGAACATTGGCTCTCAAAGCTACATGGCTGTAAGGCTTTTTTTAAAAAAACGAAACTAATTGCGGCAGCTCACCTTTTTTTTTTTACTTTAGCCTGAACGAATCACAAACTCAACAACCTCCTACACCGTGGCAAGCGACGTGTGGTCTGTGGGTGTAGCTCTTTTGGAAATGGCTGTGCGCAAATTCCCTTTCAAATCCGAAAACATGTTTGCTCAGCTCAAGGCTATCATCGAAGATCCGCCTCCCAATCTACCAGACTGCTACTCCAGTGTAACCAAGGACTTCATCTATCGATGGTAGGGGAGCTGATGAAATAATGAATGGCACTGACTCTTTTTTTCTTCAGCCTGGAAAAGGACCCAGTAAAACGACCTACTTACGCCGAATTGTTGGAGCACCCTTTTATAACCACGCACAATGAACCTGATGTGGACATGAAAGGCTGGGTCAAGGAAGCCATGGCCTATTGTCAATCCTCAAAAGAAAAAGAGTAACAGCAATAAACAACGCGCTCTTTGCACTTTTTTTTTATGCACGATGCATGTGGCTGGGTTGTACAAAGGCAATCTGGTGTCACAAAGTTAGGCCACAATCATGATGCAATTGGGAAGTCAAGGAGGAAAAAAAATTATCGCGGTCAACAGGAAGCCAGGGAAAAGTGCAATGGTTGCAGGCTTTCGGAAAAGCGCTTTGTATTGTCAAGCCGGAAACCCCTTCTAAGTTGCCGATGCCCGGACGAAATAACAAACCAAAAAAAAAAAAAAAACAGAGCGCGCAAGCTGCTTCATACAGGTTGTTTCTAATATCAATACATGATTTTAAGCATTTTCTCATCAGCCATCAAAGTCGGTCGCAACAATGCCTTCGCACCAACAGCTGGAAAAGATGCCCATGGGGTTGTGCATAGTCACTGATGGTGCTCATATGATTCAGCATATACAGGAACTCCATCTATGACAAATAATAATGGCCAGTAAGAACACGTCTACCATGACGAACGTGCCATCTGAACTAGCAACGACAAAAAAAAAAAAAAAAACGGTTGTAACTGTGACTTTTTTTCTATCCAAGTCTAACCTGGAGTCTATGCTGCTGGTGCCTAGCTCTGTCAATCTTGTATTGATGGCCACCACCAAGGTAAATCCGTTCCAGTTCTCCGTCCTCTTGTAAACACTGGCCAAAAATACGGTGCAGAACCATAATTTAGCACTGGATGCGTCAAGTGTGGATCCTTTACCAAGGTACACTTCTATATTGTGTTAATGACCCTACCATTCCGTAACACGATGGCTACCTAGAAAGCGTATTACAATTCAAAGTACTTGGAGAGTTGGATGTCCAGTAAAAAAAAACTTCCACGCCATCACTGATGTGGAGAAATAAAGTTCCTGGCGGTTTTCATCTGGAGCAGGAGTGACTGATTGACTTTGGTCGCAGCACCACCAAATTGCTGGGCCATGGTAAACTGAGCAGATGCGTTATACATGCCATTGCGATTTAGTATTGGCTAGCATGCTATTACCATGCCATATGCGGTCTTGGATGAGACGGAAGGCTCTGCCTTCAGTGCAAATGCAACAGAAAGTTTCCAAAAATGGAAAATCGCAAACCTGCGGGGGCGTACGGGAAACTCCGGCCTCAAAAAAGGTGCAGCTGAGCCCGACCCCGGCAGAAAATAGTCACGTGACTCGTCTGAGCGCTATCAGTATCCAGAAACTTGACCATCCAATGATGCAGCGACGGCGGCGCCAGTGCTTTAGATTACAGCGCTTTCATATGTCCTGTGCTACTTTTCCTGATAGAACACCAAGTTTCCATTCGCAATTCTTAAAAAATCAGAATAGCAGACCAAAAAAGGAAAGCGTATGTCCAATCAGGGACTTACGGAATCTCGGCGGCCGAAAAGCCGAAACCAAAACGGATATATTTTTGCAGTTTTTCGACCACCCAGGAGGCATGGCGTAATGGCTATCGCATCGGATTGCAGATCCGCAGGTTCTGGGTTCGAATCCCAGTGTCTCCTTTTTTTGCTAACTTTACTCAAGCTTTGCTTCTTGTAACGTTTTTTATTTGTTTTTATGCTCCATACACCTGGAGATGATGAATTTTTTCCTGTTTTATTCTTTAGAGAAAATGCAGGTCACCTTCACCATTTTCATGCCTGTGCGATGCTCTTCGCCAGGTCGCCTAGGGGTCCCTTGGCAAAATAGCCGTTTTTTAGCTGGAGCTTCGGGGATTCTAAAACAAACGTGATGAAAATTTAGCTGCATAACCTTCACCGATCGATTTCATATTTTCAGAATCAACACATCATCTTTGAATGATGGGACCGATGTGAAATTTTACATGAGAGAAGAAGCCTGTAGTTGATGGTGAGTTTGCTTTTTTTTTTCAGATTGGAAAAAAAAAATTGACGGAAGATTTCAAATTCAGACGACGCCTCCTTTCTTCACCTTGGCGCTCCATTGACTGAAAACCAGCATGCGCTTCGTACTGGGAGATGGTCTTGATTATAGCGAGTCTGGCCATGATGCCCTACCCAGGGCTAATCATAAAGCTGCTGGAAATGTCCTGGGATCAAAAAAAATACGAATTGCCCCTGGCCGGCAGTATGCTTCTTGAGAAGTTCTTCTTGCCCTTCTGGCTCTTTTCTATGATCTCAGACGTTTTACTTATCAAGCATGGCCATACATAATCATTTTGTACTTCATCAATCACGGTTGAAACGAATTTCGACTGGCCTTTTGGCCTGATCGCACGTAGCCTCTCTCCTGGCAAAATTGGCCAACTGAAAGGAACAAGCCGACCAGCCAATGAACACAAAGCACAGCCCGCGCCACTTCACTTTTCAGCCGTGCTCTTTTCATATCTTTTTTTTTTTTTTCTTTGCGTTTTCTAATGATTGATGTGCATGCCCATATCACCGAGTCCAATTTCTCTGATCTGGAGCGTCTGCTAGCGGATGCCAAGGATGCCAAGGTACAACACATCATCAGCGTCTCAGAATCCATCCATGATTCCGCGAGCGTTTTGCGAATAGCCCAGCAATCCAACGGTATGATATGGCCTGCCTTGGGTCTCCATCCTGTTCAGTCATGCCCAGATGGATCCTACCGGTCGGTGATCTGGGACGATTGGATTGCGTTCAAACCCATGCTTCAACGTGCCATCGATACAAAGGCGATTGTCTGTGTTGGCGAAGGTAAACCAATGGACACCACGTGCTTGTCCCGCGTCTAACACCTTTTTTTTTTATACACCCCTCAACCACGGGTACACTCTAGTCGGTCTCGATTTTTCATATCATGTACTCGACAAGGATGCTAACATTCAAGAAGAACAGCGCAAAATACAACGCATGATATTCAAAGAGCAGATTGAAATGGCTATACAGGCTGGTCTTCCATTAAACGTCCATTCCAGGTAATTTTCATCCCCCTTCGGTACCTCTTCTACAGAGAGAGAAACAATTGACGTCGCCTCCTTCTCCCTTTTAGATCCGCTGGCCACCATGCATTGAAGGTGTTAAAGGAGTGCGACGCCAAACTGGTCAATATGCACGCATTTGATGGAAAGTGAGTTTGCTTTTTGGAAACACAAGACAGAGAGACATGACGATCCATTGATGGTCTCCAATACATTAGAGCATCACACGTCAAGGTTGGTTTAGAAGCTGGCTACTACTTTTCGATCCCTCCGTCCATGGTGCGCTTGGAACAACAGGAAAAATTGGCCAAGCTGGTGCCGATGCATCAACTGCTCTTGGAATCAGACGCCCCAGCCTTAGCCCCTGTCAAAGGCGAAACCAACGAACCCAAAAACATCATCTTTGCCGCCCGAGGAGTGGCTTCCGTTAAAGGCATCTCTGTGGAAGAAGTGGTAAACGGGAAAAACAAAAAAAAACGGCAAGGTCTCAATCCAGTTCCTTTTTTTTTTTTTTTTAGATTTCGATCACCGTGGGCAACACCCTTTCTCTCTTCCAGCACCGCCCATCTACTGACTGAGCCGCCAAGTTATACCATTGTATGTTAAAATAAATTGGTACGTTTGCTTTGCCACTTTCGCATGAACAATCCATGCAAAACTCAAAACTTGTAAGCACTCCTGGCAGAGGACTCCCGCGCGGCTGATATTGAAGCACGCAAAGCCCGACCTCATCAAAGCAGCTCATACTTTGCGTCCAATAAGCACATGATGAGATGTGTCGATGGTTAAAACCATCGCATCGTCGGATACGTTGCACAAGAGTCTAGGCAGGTCAGAAAATACCAGGTGCTTCTGCCTGGCATACCTTGACCAGAAATCCAAATTCAGCCCAAGCTTCAGAGCACCAAGCCTTGTACACGGGGCTCATTCAATGAAAAGCAACGAGTCTCCTCGACAAAACCGCACTTGATCGAAACCGTTCGATCTCGACCAAGCACAAGGGAAAAAAAAAGCCCGCAAAGCCTTGATAATAACATGGCCAAGAAGATGTTGACTAGTAGCTGGATCGATTGAACGGCTGGAGAAGAAAAAGAGTCAGTGTGTCATGCTGACCTGCTTTCTTTTATCGAGCGTTCCAGCCGCCAAATCAGCACGAAGTTGCTACTTGATGGCAGTAAAGGTTGTTTTGTCATTTTCGGCAAGTGCCTGTTTCTGGTCATTAGTGCCAATTTTCTCTTCCGCCTCACTCCTCGCTACTAAACAAACTCCGAGTGGCGCCAGAAGCCTGTGGCAGAGTTCCTGACTGGCGATGGTTCCTTTGGCAGCATCACAAAAAGAGTCAAGTAAAAAGCTACTGCTTTCTATGGAATTATTGCAGCCATTGCTGATCCACTATGAAAACCAAGGCAGCTACGGAATGCGACATAATTTTAGTGCATGTGATTTCATATTGGTTTATTGCCAACTTTGTATCATTCTATAACGCCCAGGCCATAATTTTTTATTTTTGTTTTGTCCAGTCCAGACAATCCATGCCTTGGCGAGAGTGTTTATTTTTAACTCTTTTCATGGCCTGCTTGAGACATGTGACACTGCCTGCCGGAGTGTCAACACGCGAGGCTTCGCACAATAGAGCCTCAATTTATTCCCGCCTCCCTTTTTTTGTCTATTTTCTTCTCGTTTTCCCTTTCATTCTGTTGGTGAATGCCCATTTATAATGTCAGCAATCCAATCCGACACCACAGTAGATAAATCAACAAAGAAGCCATGGTGGAGAAAGAATAGTTTAACGAAACCAATCAAACCAATTCAAGGTAATCCTCCCCTCCTTTTTTTTTTTTTTTTTTAAAAAAAAAGTTACCCAGCGTTGCTTGGGATGTGAAATAAAAAGTAGCCAGCTGAAGGAAAGGCTTGGTCTTCATGTTCCATTCACCTTTTTCTTTATAATGGTTAGCCCCGGCTCGTCTCTTTGGTGTCGCATTGACAGAGTCTATATCATACGCCTACTCCCTTATCTCCTATCACGACGAAGCGACAAGCAAAGACTGCGCTGGTCCCATTCCAAGTGTTATTGCAAGATGTGGTCATTTCTTAAAGGACCAAGGTAAGAAGCAACGAAGACGAAAGTGCAGATAACAAAGATATCAAGCATTGATGGCCACTTTTTTCTATATGCAGGGCTTTATGTAGAAGGCATTTTTCGATTATCAGGAAGTGCCAAACGAATCAACCAATTGCAGCAGCTGTTCGACTCGCCAGAGACTCAATACGGCATCACCTTGTCATGGGATGGCTTCACTGTACACGACGCAGCCAATATCATGAAGCGGTACCTGAATCATTTGCCTGTGCCAGTCATCCCAACAGAGTACCACGAACGATTTCTCGCCACACTGGGTAAAAGGAAACTTTTGGGTTAACCATTTTTGGATTTCTATCAACCTTGTTTTTTCTTGCTTCATAATTAGACAATTCAAGACAGTCAGAAAATGACAAGATTCAAGCCTTCCAGAGCCTGATGGATGAATTACCATGGCCCCATCAATTTTTGCTACATTACCTGCTGGATCTGCTCGCTGTATTTGATAGTGCCAATGATATCAACCGCATGGATACCGCTTGTTTGGCTTCGGTGTTTGCCCCTGTAAGTTCAAAGCTCCGTCGCTGTTTCAATTTTTCTTTTCTTCACAGGCACAGCACATGTCTTAATTTTTTTTTATTACAGGGATTCATGACCCAGCCCGAGACAGATGTCCATATCAATCCTGTCAGTTACAAGGAAGCTCAGCGAGTATTGACTTATTTGGTTGAACATCAGGATCAGTTTCGTATACCTCCTCATTCAGACATACCCTCAGCAAGTCAAGGTAAGGTAGCTGATCCCACAAAAAAAAAAATGATGGGCTGTCATGCTCATGTCGTCGCTTTCCAGAGTTCCCAATCCGTCCGTCCGTCTCCCCAAACACGATCACACCCTCCATTGCCCCAACCATGACCACTGGCATACATCCGCTCTATTCCACCACAAGCACTCTGGGATCGAAATCGCTCGTTCAACTACCATTGGCAGCTTCGTGCCAAGACAAGGCTGACTATTCTAAATCGTCCGTTCTGCTACATCATCAAGGCAATGCGCAATCATCCACGTCTGTCAATGCTATCCCCACTAGCGCCCAAGTTCGGAGGTCGCTCAGTATTCCATCCACCATGCCAGTGAACCTTATATCCAGATCGCGGCAATCTTCTCTCCCTGGCGCGCGACCGGATTCTACCGCTCTTCCCAATGCTTCCGGCCCAAGACGCTGGAAATCCATTCGCACCGTCCATCCCAATGAACGCCAAGACCACCTGACCTCCATCGCCACTCAATAGTCCACCGCCCTCCTTTTTTTCTCCTGCTTTTTATGTACATAAAATCAATTGGATAGCGTCCCTTTTTGATTGTTTTAGAAGAATCCATCAGTGCCGCACGTCCCACCAATTCAAGGATTTTTGCACGAGTTTTCTTCGGCTGAGGACCTTATTTTTGCTTGGCCTTGTGCTACCGGAACAGCCAGAATTGCTTTGGCATAAAAGTTACCCCAACCAAGCCCATTGTCTTCTTTTTCTTTCCCATTTTTTCTCCACATCTCACCCACATTCTCGTTTCCCGAAAAAAAAAAGACAACCTGCGTACGCTGTCCTCGTTCAGATCGGCTTCACACTAACGAGTAATTCTTTTCTTTAGATCAAAAGCATGGGCAACCAGGTCAGCACAAACACTAAACAAGAAAAATTGTTCAAGACAAGCAAGGCCATTGACCGGCAGATCCGCCTTGATGAAGAGAGAAAAAAGAGCGAAATCAAACTTTTGCTTCTGGGTAAGTCTAAAAAGTCAGATCAAGTTCCTTAAAAATATTAACCGAAGCATTTGTCGAAATAGGTACCAAAGAAGCTGGTAACTGAATGAAAAAAAAAAAAATCTGCGCGCGAATCCTCATGGCTTTCTTTCTTTTTTACCCTAGGAAAATCGACGTTTTTCAAACAATTGCAATTTTCCTATGGATCCCACCAGCTGACCGCAAATGATCGACTGGAATATCGCAGTGCCATCTTCCAAAACATTTATACTTCCATGCAATTTTTAATCCAAACCCTGGATCAATTTCAAATCCCATTGGAATATCAAGATCTTCAGGTACCAATGAAACAAAGTGGGGTTAATTTTTTGGGGTGACACTAACTTTTTTTCACTTTGCAATTGGCCCAATTAGACGGATGCTTCACTCTTCAGTGAACCCTTTGAGACACTGGGTCCCTCATTTTATTTTAATCCACTGTACCTCCACCCACTGGAACAATTATGGGCTGATGCTGGCATTCAAAAAGCTCATCGTTTGGCTGGTGATGACGGCCTTCCATAGTAAATCTAAAAAAAAAAAGAAACATCGGCACTTCAACAACTCATTTTTTTTATAGTTTTTTCGACAAATTACAAACTATCTGGGCACCAGGCTATATACCAAATAACCAAGATATCCTTTGCTGCAAAGAACAAGCGCAAGCCATGAACATGTGCAAATTCAAAATCGGCCCCTACAAATACAAAATCATCGATATTGCTGGTGAAAAGATCATGGCTGACGACAGTAAAAAGTGGCTCCACTGCTTTGACGACATCTCAGCTGTGCTGTTTCTGGTCTCAATTAATGGTTATGATAAAGGCACGCTTTATGATCCAAACTCTGTAAGTTGATTCCGTTCCATTGCTGCTCAGCCCAACTCAATTTTTTATTTTTTTCCGCTCAAAAGAATCAAGTAAGTATCCGACAAGCACCGGAAGCCGTTCCCTTGTCACACAAAGCCAAGCAAATTGGGCACGTTTTCACAAACCTTCAAAGTCTAATTTTTTTTTTTACCAGATGAGGGAGTCGCTGATACTGTTTGATGCCATTTGCAATTCACCATGGTTCAAGTCCACCACGATCATTGTCTTGTTGAACAAGATGGATCTCTTCCTAAGAAAAATCAAGCACTCACGCGTTACAAAGTACTTTGGTGACTACGATGGTAATTTCCCCCGCGCTCTCAGACTTGGTTGTTGCTCACGTTTTCTTCTTTTGCAGGTGATGAAGCCAACGAAGAGCAAGTTATTGCTTATTTCAAACAGCGCTTCCAAAGTCTAAACCGGAACCCCCAAAGGCACATCTTCTGCGACTATACGAATGCCCTGGACGGCCAACTGATTCGTCAAGTTACCATGACAGTCTTCAATGTTATCGGCCACAACCTAGATGCATCGTCACTGTTGTAATAAAGTGAGGAACCATGTATTTTTTTTGGATGCATTCAAAAAGGTTGTTGCGCAACCTTTACGACAAAGTTTTTTTTTCAACATTACCATCAATTACGATTTTCTGCACCCGTGTACTTTAGCATTGATGTCAATTAAAAGTGCAGTAGAGCTTCAGTCAAGTGAGCGCTGAGGTGAAAGGGCGCCCCATCGGAATTTGAAACCGCACCACACTTTTTTTTTTCGAAATCTGAAAAAAAAGCAAACATCGCACGGGACTTTTGAAAGGATGGATCGATAAGAAGTTTTGCATGAGAGAAGAAGCTGGTGAATGATGATGATGCTTAAAATAGCAAGTCGATCGGTGAAGGTTACTCAATCAATTTTTCCAAAGATTCGTTTTGGAATCTCCGAATCCCCAGCTAAAAGATGGCCCTTTTTGCCAGGGGGACCCCAGGCGACTGGCCAAAAATCCACTTTTGCACCAAATTCGGATTCCCATACAAGGGGAAGTACATGGTGATAATATACGATAGTTAAAGCATATCCTCCCTAGCTTACTTGACACATAACAGCACGTCTGCATATTTTTCAAGACTGTATGCTAACGAGTTTCGGTGCAGGGGGCACAAAATTTAAAATCTCTCACCAAACGCTTCAACGGCGGCTCCCTTCAATAAATCGTGCACGTGACCCTAAACATACTTCAAGGTACGTATCTCTTCACGACATTTACGGTGTACTGAAATGGAAACATGCCGCCTACCAGTGCCACCAACTAGATCGAAAGGTAAAAAAAAAAAAAAGGAAGCATTGGCAGCCAGGAGTGGGTGGGGAGTAAACGACGGTAGAGACAAGTGAGTGTTTGCCAGACATCACACCTTTTCTATCCTATAGTGGCATAATGTGTTGATTAAAGGCAATAGCAATGAAAGGAAAAAGGCAGCCGGAAATTGACGTTGAAGAAAAAGAAAGGTAGAAAGGGACGTTGCTATGACAACGGGCAAATATCCAATTTGGAAGCTGAGCCGGCGGCATTGTGCAAGACCATCCTGCTGTTTCTATGGAAAAACGGGTTAAGAAATCTCCAATACTTCAACGTGGCATAATAGAATAAACGTGGAAGGGAAAGAAAGTTTACTGCATAGGAGAAAGTGTAAAAAAAAAAGAGAAAGAGAAATAATGAGGTGATATTTAACCAGAGCGTTGTCGAGGTTTTTACGGCAAGCAAATCGTTCACGAGTTTTCTCATTTTCTACCAAGGACTGCGTATTCAATTGGTCAACTTCCAATACAAATGGTAAGCGATCAACGTAAATGTATTTGACGCGTGGGTATTCAAGTAAAAATTCCTTCAGATTTTCTGTGTTTGTTGTCAGACCAGCATAATCCAACACTGTCAAAATGATATCTTTGCCTTCGCCGGCCAGCATATTCAGCATATCGGCTGTATCACCGTCACCAAGAATAGGCTGATGTTTGACACGATCGCGTCGTTCGAACTTAGACGAAGCTGTGGATGACCAAGAGACGAATACTTTTGTGACCAAAGATCGCTTTTTTAACTTATCGATCATCATACTCAGTAGTCGGTGGCGGTTGTCATGGTCGTTATTATTACCGGTAGCTGGACTCTTTCGACAATATCCAATCATTTGGTAACCTTCGTTCTTTCGCACCTGGATGGCCTGTTGATATTGAACATCATATGACAAAAGTTGTTGGATGACTTTTGATTGATATGATGGCCGTAAGATTGAAAGATGATAATATCGTTGATTTTGTCGTCGATCAACATTTGCTTGCAGAAAATGCAGTTTGTTGGAACCAGCAAGAACAGCGAATGCTTGACCACTTTTCTTGCCAATTACTTGAGATTTTAGAGATACGCTGGAATGAATTTGCGCTGACGAAATCCAATCGTTGTCATATAAAATTTTTGATAATTCGTTGTTGAATGGAATGTAGACTTGGTTTATGAAAGACATCACTTGCTCCTTGGTTACTGTTACCCAAAAGAAAAAGAAGAAATGCTTAGTGTATGAATGAAGTAAAATATACAACTTACAATTGACATTGCGAGTATTGTTTACAGCAGGAGTTGTAGCTTCAGACAAATAAGTATGAAAAATACTTGGAGAGAAGTGGATGCGAAGTTTCTTTGCTGCCACTGGTTGCAATGGATCAGTCGTGTAGCAAAGATCTACACTGGAATGGTGTTCAATGCGAAACAGCTCTTGCGCTTCTCTGGCGTTTTCCAAAGAATATTCGCGACCGTAATAAATGCAAACTGCCTGTTCCTTGCTTATGATTGTCATAACGTAGAAGCCAAAATAAAACAAAAGGTAAACGAAAGATGTTATAGTAAGTGTTGTAAAGAGTAGCAAGCTGTCAAAAACTGCTTAATCAGGGGTTGGAGTAAATACGATAAGACGGGTAGGAATGATGGGGTTCATTGATGTAAATGGCAGTAGATGAAAGAAACAAAAAAATAAAAAAAATTTCGCGCTTTTTTTTTAATGTGCAAGTTTGGCAGGTTTGCAGAGAGAGTTTGGCAGTTCCTTTGCTTTTTTTTTTTCGAGCCACAAACATCTTTTTACGGTGGTGCTGCAAGCAGCCACTTGCATATATAAATAAATCTTACAGGAGGTGGTGGTGGAAGGCGAGGAAGAGGCACTCGGGCCAGCAGATAGTTTGGCAAGTTTGGCATGTTTGGCAGGTGAGTTTGGCTAGTTTGGCATGTTTGGCAGAGAGTTTGGCAAGTTTGGCAGGTTTGGCAGGCGTGTTTGGCAGAGAGAGCTTGGCAGAGAGCGTTTGGCAAGTCTGGCAGAGAGAGTTTGGCAAGTTTGGCAAGTTTGGCAGAGAGAGTTTAGCAGCTTAGCAGAGAGAGCTTGGCAGAGAGAGTTTGGCAAGTTTGGCAGAGAGTTTGGCAGAGAGTTTGGCAAGTTTGGCAAGTCTGGCAGAGAGAGTTTGGCAAGTTTGGCAAGTTCGGCAGAGAGGGTTTAGCAGCTAGCAGAGAGAGCTTGGCAGAGAGAGTTTGGCAAGTTTGGCAAGTTTGACAGAGAGAGTTTAGCAGCTAGCAGAGAGAGCTTGGCAGAGAGAGTTTGGCAGAGAGAGTTTGGCAAGTTTGGCAGAGAGTTTGGCAAGTTTGGCAGAGAGAGTTTAGCAGCTTAGCAGAGAGAGCTTGGTAGAGAGAGTTTGGCAAGTTTGGCAGAGAGTTTGGCAGAGAGTTTGGCAGAGAGTTTGGCAAGTTTGGCAAGTCTGGCAGAGAGAGTTTGGCAAGTTTGGCAAGTTTGGCAGAGAGAGTTTAGCAGCTTAGCAGAGAGAGCTTGGCAGAGAGAGTTTGGCAAGTTTGGCAAGTTTGGCAGAGAGAGTTTAGCAGCTTAGCAGAGAGAGCTTGGCAGAGAGAGTTTGGCTACAAATCTGAGTTTCTGATTCGCCGCCTTCGCTTTTTTTTTTCGAGCCACAAACATCTTTTTACGGTGGTGCTGCAAGCAGCCACTTGCATATATAAATAAATCTTACAGGAGGTGGTGGTGGAAGGCGAGGAAGAGGCACTCGGGCCAGCAGATAGTTTGGCAAGTTTGGCATGTTTGGCAGGTGAGTTTGGCTAGTTTGGCATGTTTGGCAGAGAGTTTGGCAAGTTTGGCAAGTTTGGCAGGTTTGGCAGGCGTGTTTGGCAGAGAGAGCTTGGCAGAGAGCGTTTGGCAAGTTTGGCAAGTCTGGCAGAGAGAGTTTGGCAAGTTTGGCAAGTTTGGCAGGTTTGGCAGGCGTGTTTGGCAGAGAGAGTTTGGCAAGTTTGGCAGGTTTGGCAGGCGTGTTTGACAGAGAGAGCTTGGCAGAGAGAGTTTGGCAAGTTTGGCAAGTTTGGCAGAGAGAGTTTAGCAGCTTAGCAGAGAGAGCTTGGTAGAGAGAGTTTGGCAAGTTTGGCAGAGAGTTTGGCAAGTTTGGCAAGTCTGGCAGAGAGAGTTTGGCAAGTTTGGCAAGTTCGGCAGAGAGGGTTTAGCAGCTAGCAGAGAGAGCTTGGCAGAGAGAGTTTGGCAAGTTTGGCAAGTTTGGCAGGTTTGGCAGGCGTGTTTGGCAGAGAGAGTTTGGCAAGTTTGGCAAGTTTGGCAAGTTTGGCAAGTTTGGCAAGTTTGGCAGAGAGAGTTTAGCAGCTTAGCAGAGAGAGCTTGGCAGAGAGAGTTTGGCAAGTTTGGCAGAGAGTTTGGCAAGTTTGGCAAGTCTGGCAGAGAGAGTTTGGCAAGTTTGGCAAGTTCGGCAGAGAGGGTTTAGCAGCTAGCAGAGAGAGCTTGGCAGAGAGAGTTTGGCAAGTTTGGCAAGTTTGGCAGAGAGAGTTTAGCAGCTTAGCAGAGAGAGCTTGGCAGAGAGAGTTTGACAAGTTTGGCAGAGAGTTTGGCAAGTTTGGCAAGTCTGGCAGAGAGAGTTTGGCAAGTTTGGCAAGTTCGGCAGAGAGGGTTTAGCAGCTAGCAGAGAGAGCTTGGCAGAGAGAGTTTGGCAAGTTTGGCAAGTTTGGCAGGTTTGGCAGGCGTGTTTGGTAGAGAGAGCATGGCAGAGAGAGTTTGGCAAGTTTGGCAAGTTTGGCAGAGAGAGTTTAGCGGAAACCCGGTATACATTTATAAAGCTGGGGAAACCATAGCCGCCTGGAATGCTCTGTAGAGAGTTGGAGACAGTCAAGTACGCGAGGATTGGAGGCAGCTGTGCACGTGCCGGGCCAATGCTATATTCCGAGCAAATGGAACCGGCTGCTGCGTATATTTTTTTTAATTGATAGGGATCAAAACGGACCATTGGCGAGTGTAAAGTCCCTTTATAAATTATCGCATGAACCCTTGAGGTTCCCACGATGACAGGACAACACAAATCGGGAATGCAAAACAAAGTGCGTTTCAAAAAAGACACGCCCCTCCCTTCACTTTTCTTATATCTTTTATTTTTTTGCCATTAAACATGACTGTCACCATTCCTGTAGTATCTCCAGCTACACAAGAAAAGCTGTTTGATATTACCTGCTTATCGACGTCTGAATTGGACGAACGAGTCAAAACAGCAAACAATGCGTTTGCATCTTGGAAAAAGACGAGCGTGACCGACCGTGTGAACCTGATGAAGAAGTTCTGTGACCTGTTTGACAAGAAGCGTGAGCAAGTCGCTGTCAGCATTGCATCTCAAATGGGCCGTCCCAAGCGTTATGGTGGTGGTGAAGTGAATGGCGTTTTGGAACGTGCGAACTATATGATTAGCGTCGCTGAAGAATGTTTGAAGGATGAGGTTGTCGAAGACTCATCGACTGCCAAGCGCTTCCTTCGCAAAGAGCCTCTTGGTGCTGTATTTATCATCGCTGCATGGAATTATCCTTACTTGACGGCTGGTAAGCGAGAGAGAGGGCTACCAATCTCTATATGGGGTAAAATCGTGCTTATCTTTTCTTCCCATTGTGGTGCGTGCGTATATTTTTTTTTTAGTCAACAATCTGATCCCCGCTCTCCTTGCTGGTAATTGTGTGTTGCTCAAACATTCGCCGCAGACGCCTCAATGTGGTGACATATTTGTGGAGACGCTGCATGAAGCTGGTGTTCCTAAGGATGTAGTGCAAATTGTCCATGTCGATGATCAAGGTGCTCAATACCTGGTACAACACTCGGGTATCCAATTTGTCAATTTTACTGGCAGTGTCGCTGTGGGAAAGAAGATTCGACAAGCCATCGGGGACAGTCAACGTTTGGTTGGTAAGGGAGCCGTCCCCCTTTCACTTTGTGCGGGTTCCTCATGGTTTCACCCGTCCTTTAGGTTCGGGCATGGAATTGGGTGGCAAGGATCCTGCCTATGTGCTTCCTGATGCCGATTTGGACTACGCAGTTGGCAACATTGTCGATGGTGCCTTCTTTAATAGTGGCCAATGCTGCTGTTCCATTGAACGCTGCTATGTTCACGAAGATGTGTATGACGCTTTTGTCGAAAAGGCTGTTGCTCTTACCAAGGTAAAATAAAAGCAGAGGGGAGGACAAGTCACTGACACAGCTATTTTCTTTGTAGGAATATGTGCTTGGCGACCCTAATGACGCAGCTTCGACTCTTGGTCCCATGGCAAGTGTCCGATTTGCCAACAACGTGCGTGCTCAATTGGAAGAAGCAGGTAATTCACCTACTCGACGCGTTGCTGGGCTCTGGCTTACCTGTTTTCTTGTATGTCTAGTTCAAAAGGGAGCCAAGCCTTTGATTGATACTGCGAGCCTTTTCCCACTAGACAAGGTAATCCTACAAACAGATTGTTCAGTGAATATGTCTAATACAGTCTAATACAACGTTTCTTTTGAAATGTAGCCCGGATCGGCATATGTTGGACCTCAGCTCCTGGTCAATGTGAACCACGGCATGACTGTCATGAAGGAAGAGGTAGGTGAAAAGATATGCAGTGAGCTTGGCGTTGACTCGGTTTCTCCTGGGGTTTTTTTTTTTTTTTGTTTATCAGACATTTGGACCTCTGTTGGGCATCATGCGCGTGTCCTCGGATGACGAGGCTGTCCAACTTATGAATGATTCCAAGTATGGCTTGACCGCAAGCATTTGGACGGCTGATCCTGAAAAAGCCTTGGCGATCGGTGACCGTATTGAAACAGGCACCTGGTTTATGAACCGATGTGACTACATTGATCCAGCACTTGCTTGGGTGGGTGCCAAGGAAAGTGGGCTGGGCTTCTCCATGAGTAAATATGGTTTCACTCAATTTACACGGTAAGCTTTTACACACGAATACTAATCGCGGCTCAACTCATTCCTTTTCTCGTCAACACAGCCCCAAATCGTTCCATTTGAAGCTGGTTCAGAAATAAAAAACGGTTTTTTTTTTGCTGCGACAAGGCATACACATCTCGTTTCTTTGTCACCTACGATCTGCCAAACTGGGGAATGCTATTGGCTGACCGAAGCTGTGGCAGGTGGCGGGCTTGCGCAACCAGGAAAAAGCCAGTTGTTTCTTTTTTCCCTCTCCTTTTTCTTTTTATTACATTTCACTTTTATTTTTTTTTTACTTGACTGATCATCAACATGGGTATTCCCAAATTTTTTAGATGGATGAGGTAATAACATAGAAAGCAGCATCATCCCTTGAAAGAACATAGCAATGCAAACAACTTTTTGCTGATACTCACGGTTCTATTTTCCTGTCCTCCTCATGTGTGGTTAGTGAACGCTACCCAATGTGTTCGCAACTCATCACGGAAAATCGCATTCCAGAATTTGGTAAGTGAATAAAGGCTCACGATAAACGTCATGGATGGGAGTAGCTCGCAAAATAGAAGAGACTCACCTCGTTCTCTTCTTGTGTTTTCGCACGCGTAGACAATTTGTACTTGGACATGAACGGGATCATCCACAATTCGTCGCACAACAACAACGACAGCGCACACTTTCGTATTACTGAAGAGCAGATCTGGATTGGCATCTTCAACTATGTGGATCATGTATTTAACAAGATCAAGCCTAAAAAAGTGTTCTTCCTTGCTATCGATGGGGTGGCTCCTCGCGCAAAAATGAACCAGCAGCGATCCCGCCGGTTTCGTACTGCCAGAGATGCCGAAGAGCTTCGTCGCCGTGCGATTGCTAAAGGCGAAGAACTACCTGAAGAAGATCCGTTTGACAGCAACTGTATCACGCCAGGTATTTAAACCAGAGACCCGTAAAAGGATGGCGGGGGTGGCGATTGTTCACAAACGGTTTGGAATAGGTACGGTGTTCATGCGCAAGTTGACGAAGCAGCTACGTTACTTTATCTCCAAAAAGGTCAGCGAAGATGCCTTGTGGCGCGATGTCGAAATCATCTTATCTGGTCCTGAAGTGCCAGGTGAAGGTGAACACAAGATCATGGAATATATCCGTTTGAGCAAGGCCCAGCCTGAATACGACCCCAACACAAGACACTGTCTGTATGGTCTGGATGCTGATTTGATTATGCTTGGGCTGCTGAGTCATGACCCTCATTTCGCTCTCTTGCGTGAGGAAGTGACTTTTGGCGGAAAAAAGTCCCAAAAAACCGTCAGGTATAGAATCTGTGGTGACAAGGGAACGATGTTTTCTGACCCCCCCCTTTTTTTTTTAGCTTGGACTCGCAAAATTTCTTCCTGATGCACTTGTCCTTGATGCGCGAATATTTGGACATGGAATTCCAGCCGTTAAAGAGTCAGCTCTCGTTTGACTACAACCTGGAGCGGATATTGGACGACTTTATTTTGCTGGCCTTGTTCGTTGGTAATGATTTCTTGCCTCATCTGCCTGACCTGCACATCAACGAAGGTGCCTTGGGCCTGATGTTCAACATTTACAAAAAGGTGCTCCCGGTCTGTCAAGGTTATATCCAGGACGGCGGCAACGTCGACATGTCCCGCCTACAACTGATCCTCAATGAATTGGCTCAGACCGTTGAGCGTGAATCCTTTGAAGCCGAAATGATCAATGCCGCCTTTCTGGACCGTGACATGGAAAAGATGACCAAGCTCGAAAAGAAAAAGAAGAAACACCAGCTGCGTAAGCACCCCTCTTTGTTTCCCACCGGAAACTGTTGCCACGTCGATTTACTTATCCTTTTCTCTTGACTTAGTTTTGACACACACGCAACGAGATCTTTTCGACGCGATCAAGACATTTGTACTTCAACACAAACCTGGTACAACCGAAGATTACCATTTCCCAGAAACCTTGACAGCTGCAGACCGTAAGTTTGTGGAAACTGTTGCCGACGACCTTGGTATCTCGTCTGCAATCGAATATGCCAATGAAGATGACTCCAAACATGTCTATGTGGAATTCGAAGCCAGCGACAGTGATGAAACTTCTGAATTGGACGACGAAGCCATTGCTGCACGCGACCGTGTTATTGCCCGCTACGACAATGCACCCACCATCGCAGATCCACCCACCGCTGAAGAACTGCATCAAGAAGAGCAAAACAAAAAGGACAAGCTCGAACAAGAGTTCCATGACTGGCGTGCTCACTACTACAAGGTTTGCTCCAAAAAAAAAAAAACGTCTTTGATCTTGGCTAATATGAAAGTCGGGGTTTTTTTCTCTCTTATTGCTAGGACAAAATGGATATCGACATTGAAAAACCCGAAGAACTGGAACCTTTGGTCAAAGCCTACATTACTGGGATTCAATGGGTGTTGCACTATTATTACGACGGCGTTGCCTCTTGGGGATGGTTCTATCCTTTCCATTACGCTCCCAAAATCTCGGACCTCGTCAACATTGAAAAGTATCAAGACTTTCCATTCGAACTTGGCCAACCCTTTAAGCCTTTTGAACAGCTCATGGGTGTGCTACCAGCCCTTAGCAAGAAGCTTCTTCCCCTGGCTTATCAGGTACCCCTCCTTCTTTTATTACATCACCAGGGATCACCTACCTTACTTCGTTTACGCCTCTTAGGAATTGATGACAGATCCAAGCTCGCCAATTATTGATTTTTACCCCAAGGATTTTGACCTGGACATGAATGGAAAGAAGCAAGATTGGGAAGCCGTGATTCGAATTCCTTTTATCGACGAGACCCGATTGCTGGAAGCTATGCAGCGCAAGGAAGACCGTTTGACCCAGCTGGAACGATCCATGGCACGCGTTGGCGACAATTACAAGTTTGTGTACGACAAGCAGCTTGCTGAAGCCGACGAAGAAAAGCGAGTGGTGTACAGCAGCCCTCTACCAGGCGTGTTCCCCGACATTCTGCAATGCTGTGCTCGTGAAGTTGTTTATTCTCTACCCTCTCTTGGCAATGGGATAGAATTGCGCAAGTTCTTGCTGCCTGGTGCCAAACATGGCAAGGACTCGCTACCTGGGTTCCCCAGTCTTGCTACGATCCCTCATACCGGTGCCTTGGAGTTCCACAACGTACGTGTGTTCCAACAAGATAGCAGGTAAATCGTGACGCATAAATATATGACTGTCGGTACTAAACTCCTCTCTTGTTGAATCAGAAATGAAACCATGGTGGTACGTATTCAAGATCGCTTTGCCCAAATGTCGACAGCTGATATTGCTGAGGCTCTTTTGTATAAGCGCGTGTTTGTCCGTAAGTCACTGGGGAAAAAAAAAGTCGTATGGCTGACCGCTTTCTTCTCCATGCAAAGATTACCCTTATTTGCAAGATGCCATTGTCATCGCGGTGTCAGACGAAACCACAAAATATACGCTGGATGTCTCTGGAGCGATTACAAACAACAAGAAGCGAGCCGTGCTGGCACACGCCATGGGTGACGAGGAGGTGAGAGATTGGCAGAAACGCACCGGACGGGCAGAACACTTGAGCAGCAAGCGATTTGGTCTTGAAATTGGCGCGACAAACACTGTATTGCATGTGTGCACACTGCGCGGCATGAAGCGAACCGAAGACGGCGGTCTTATCAAGGAGTACGTCAATCCTGCGCAAGAAGATCTTGTGCCTGTCCAAGCAACCGTGGTCCGTGTGGCCAATGAAGACCCTCGTTACCTCGAACGCAAGGCCCCTCCTGTCTCTGAAAGTTTCCCTCTCAACAGTAAGGTGTACTTCTTGGGTGGCGTGTTCTATGGCAATCAAGCCACAGTGGTTGGCCATGGCAAGAAGGAGGTTGACATTGAAATGTTTGTGCCTGTGGACCGTGCCCAGGCTGTGCAGCCTAGCTTTGGCGATGCTGCCCTTGACCGTCAACAGGAAGCCATGCCGTACTTTTCTTCCGCCCAAGTCGCTGACCGTGTTGGCTGTAATGCCTTGACTCTGTCCAAGATCACATCGTCGCTCCAAATCACCGACACCTCTACCCAGCGCATCAATGTCGGCCTTGCCCTCAAGTTTGAAGCTCGCCAACAAAAGGTCCTCGGCTACACTCGCCGCAATGGTTCCGGTCACTGGGAATTCTCCAAAAAGGCTGTTGAGCTCATTGAAGACTATGTCAAAGCTTTCCCTAGCTTTGTCCAGCTGGTGCAAAACTCCGGCTCTGCTCGAGGTAGAGCGGAAAAAAAAATGTTAGGTAGTATCCTAAGGAATATTGATGTCATATCTCCATCACTGTAGGTTTCCTTCGTGTGGAAGACTTTATCTGGACAGCCAATGGACAGGATGAAGCCAAACGGATGCGTCGCTGGCTCAAGGAAAAGCGAGTGGACAATCTGCCTCGGGCTTCGCTGGCAGATGAGCAGCTGGATGAAACGGTGATTGCGTACATCGAACAAGAAGCTGCCAAGTACCTAGTGTGGCATGAAAACCTGGTGTTCAAAAAGGTGTGTGTCAAGGGTATTCCTCGCAAGGTCCTGCTCCGACCTGAAGATGCCGACTCACGCCTTCATGAGCAATTGTTCAAGTTGGGTGACCGTGTGGTTTATGTCAAGGATAGCGGAGCTGTGCCTCTTGATACCAAGGGAACTGTGGTGGGTGTCCTTGACAAGCAAGTCGAAGTCGTGTTTGATTCGGCCATCATGAGCGGTCAAGACCTTGGTGGAAGGTAAGAAGGGTGCGCAAATGCGACCAACCTGACCTAACGGTTTGATTTTTTTTTTTTTTGGCTAGATGTTCGGAGTTCCGCGGGATGTCGTTGCCATTCCATTCTCTGATCAACTTGAGTGTGCCTCAATTTGTCATGTCTGAATCGGGCAAGGCTGCTCCCACCAAAAAGCATTCCGCTGGTCATGTCAGCTCGAAGCAATCCAATCGCCAACCTCGACCTTTACAAGAATCGACACAAAATGGCAGTGCTAGACCATCCGGCAAGTCTCAATCCAATCGTCGGTCCCAGCAAGACCCTCCTCGTATTTTGAAACGATCCGTGTAGTTGTATCCCACCGTTTTTTTTTTTTTAATATTTTGTGCCATGTCTTCTCGTTCACCTGGTGTACATAGCTTGTTAGGTTTTTTTTTTTTTTTTTTTTTTTTTGCTTATTTGCCCAATATACACGGTGAAGTCGCTATTCTTTTTTCGTTTTGTTTTTAATTATTGGCTGTGTCACCGCGGTTAGAGCTGCCGCTACATGGCTTGATTGTGCAACCTTTTCTGAAAGGGTCTTTTTGACGAGACCTTGCATTTTATATATACATATATATATATTTTATTTTTGCCAAAGGGCAAGGCGTCGACTTCTGCAAGGCAATGGCAAAAAGGGAAGGGGAGTTTTGAAACTTGTTTGAACAAGCTGCAGGTGTCAGACTAGCCATTGACGCCGAGAGCTGGAAGTTCGCAATTTAGTCTGGCTATTTTTCCTTCTCGTTTTCCATTATTCCCTGGTTTTGTAAACTTGCCAAAAGGACCTTAGTTCGAAAAGCGATTTTTTTGTTCCGGGAACAAAACTGTTGAACTAGAGTTCAGAACGTGAGGAAAAAAAAATAAATGGGAAATTGAGGAGCTAGTCCAAGATGGGAAATGTTTATAAATGCTCAGCGACCAGTCTTCTTTTATGACCTAGTTACTGCACCAACCCCTACCCCTATTTTTCCTACGCTTCTTTTCCTTCAATGGTAAAACCAACGTCACTAATGATTAGTGGATGGAGAAAAGACAAAGGTTGCCAAGTGTATTGGGCAATGAGCGAATTGCTTCTTGACCAGATTCAGCTGTTTGTTTTTTTTCTTGTCGTCCTCGAGGCAGATTGCCCAATTATCATCCAGCGGGGATGAGCAGGACGTCGGGTGTACAGAAAAATCTAAAAAAAGTGTCGATCCTTTCTTGTAAAAAACAATTGAGGTCCTCGAACCTTTTTTTTCTTTCCTCTCTTTCTTTTTTTTTTTTTTTCGCCTCTCCCTTCCAAACTTTTTTTTTATATTCTTGTTACCATGGCAACCGTGATGGCCGGCGAGCGACTCTTTAGACAACGGGCCATTCTTGTTCTCCTAGGTGTCTTCATCTTTGTCACTTTACTGTCACTGGGGACCGGTATGCATCCCTCGTTTCGATCACTGACCGATGTGGATGATGTGATTGATCTTGATGTCTCTTTCTCACCATCTGCCGACCTCGATAAAACAATGGGTTTACCCTCGTCCACCCCTTCAGCTTCTGACGCCGAAGACTCGGATGAACCTGAAGACGAAGACCTGGTGCCTGTCAACCTACGCCCTACCGCTGATGAAGACTTTATTCCCAAAGAATTCGATCCTCCCAGCGCTGAAATGGAAGCCAAGATTAAGAAGAATGCCCGAAAGAATGTGATCAAACGAAAGGGCCAGAAACCTCGCGAAGAATTCATCCTTTTGACAGCTGTGGTCAACAGTGGCATGGCTGATTATACCTTGAACTGGATCGAATCCCTGAAGCGCACCAAACAGGACGACACTTTCCTTGTGTTTGCCATTGATCAAGAATTGGTTGACATCTTGACAGAGCATGGTTATGGCGACAATGTCGTGTTGATCCCTGGAGATTGGTTCCATCAAAAACTCTCAGCCGGCTTCTCCAAATGGGAAGACAAGAGCTATGGCCCTATCACCCACGCCAAATCCCTGGTCGTTGAACGATTGATGTATATGGATGTAAGTAACAAAGGGAAAGGCCGACTGTGCTTACCTGGTTGTATGAAGGAGACAGACAATCCTGTTCAAGAGTAAAAAAAAAAAAAGCTCACTCCTTTATCTCGCGGCGCTCTAGATTACTGTTTGGTTTAGCGACGTGGATATCGTGTTTCTCTCACCATCGATTTACGAATATTTGTTAATGAAAATGAACTCGCCTCGCAAGAAGACAACCGAAATGCTGTTCTCTCAAGAAACTGAAGAAGAGATTCTGAACTCTGGCTTCTACATCATGCGCCCCACCATCACTAGCAAGCGAGTCCTGGCTGACTCCATCCATATTCAAGACACCGAGCAAGTGACCCAGCAACGGGCCATCAACCGCATCATCGATGACTTGGACCTCAACTACCAACACAGCAAGGTAGCCACTTTGGATTTGTCACTGTTCCCCCATGGACGTATGTACTTTGAACGCAACGTGCCCACCAAGTATGGCATGGACCCAATGATGGTCCACGCCAATTATCGTGTGGGCGATAATAAGCGCATTTCTTTACAAAAGGCTGATCTCTGGTACATCTAATCAACTTTTGAATAACTTTTCTTTTATCCTATTTTTTTTTCGCTAAATTCCCCCTACCTCCCACTCATCCTCTTTTTTTTTTTCATTCTCATTTCTCTCATTGTCTTTTTTTTTTTTTTTAAACGCATGCTGTTTTTTTTCTTTGCAACAAATAAACTACCATCTTCAGTTTCACTTTGTGATGCAGCTGCACATGGGGTCGTGTATGCATTTGGAAGATTTGAATCAAATCAGGGAATAGAACTAGTGCTGCTGTACTACCGCTGCCCTCAGTTTGGACAATGCCGATGTGCTTGCTCTTTTTATTTCATGCCAATTTCAGACGGAATCCGCCCTTGTCATATTGTTGGCCAGCAAAGATAGTGCTTTCATTAGGTCCATGGGCAGCATGCGGAGCAGAGGGGCTTTCAACACGTTTCCTGGCGAGAAAACAAAGAGGAGGTTAGCAGTTGGATTGCCTCGGAAGTGAATGGCAGGCATTTTACTTTTCCGCTGTTCCTTTTGAAGGCCAAGAGGGAAACATCGCAGGGTCTTTGGGTGCAGGACTTTCGCTAGAACAGGGTGAGAAAAAAAAAGGAGATCAGATCGCTAGATCTAAAAAAAAATCCTGCTCACTTGAAATATGGGTGATCTAGAGCTTCCTCGGCCGTAATGCGATTGTCAGGATCAAATGTAAGCAACCTTGATAGCAGATCAAACCCAGCCTTTGTCAAGTAGGGAAATTTGACTCGAAGATGATTGGAGCTACAGGAAATGCGTGAGTGATATCGTTTGTTTGAGCGCGGGATCGGTACTTACGTATACTCTCTCAGGTTGATGTTGCTAGCATGGGGTAGATCCTTGAGTCCAGGCCATTCCTTCTCACTGGGTGACCCCATCACCTTGAAAATCTGAGCAAAAAGGCATGGTGAGTGCCTGTCCTCCTGTTGATTCCAGCTTTACCTTGTCGATCTGATCAATCTCACTTCGACCAGAGAATAAAGGTTCTCGGTTGGCCAATTCTGCAAAAATGCATCCCACTGACCACATGTCCACAGCTGTAGTGTATTCCTGGGCGCCAAGCAGCAGTTCAGGGGCTCTACCAACATTCAATCAGTTCCAAGCACCCCGCAGCAACCCAGTTTTTATTACCTATACCAAAGTGTGACAACGAGTTGCGTCATTTTTCCCATCGGGCTGCCATAAAACCTTGCCATGCCAAAATCTGCCACCTTGATCTGCCCTCGATTGCTTAGCAGCAAGTTGCTTGTCTTCAGATCACGGTGAATAATCCAGTTGTCATGCATCAAGGCCACAGCCGACAACAGCTGTAGCATCAGGGTCTTGACCTCGGATGGCTTGAAATTCACGTCTTGATCCATCATTAGTGACTTTAGGTCGTGGTCAATAAAATCCATCACAATGAAAACCCTACAAGGAAAAAAAGGGGGTGTTCAATTTTCGTCGAGGGAGAGGTGAGAGTACGCTACTGATTCAATTGACGACCCATGACGATTTCTCGGACGCCAACAATGTTTGGATGATCGGCAATCATCAATGTGTGGATTTCTCGAAGACTAGTGATGGGGAATCCGTTCTTTTCATTGTCAAGCTTGAGTTTTTTGACGGCGACAATGTCGCCTGTGCGCTTGTCTCGAGCTCGAAACACAATGCCGTAGGATCCCTCTTCAATATGATTCAGGCGTTCGTATTCGTCCACAGAGCGGCAGCTGGTCAGGTAAGGCAGATGATCTCGTCTCACAGGTGGAGGTGGGGCTGGTTTCTTTGCTGGTGGTGAAGGTCTGGCTGGCACTGTCGATTTGATTTTCTTGGTCAACGTCACAGGAGCTGCTTTCGTTTTAAGCTTCTTCGTCTTGGGCTGTCGAGGTGCTTGCTCGGTGTCACTGTCATCAGAATTCTCCCACTTTGACTTTTTCGGTAGGCTAGACATAATGGACCGATTCAATTTTTGGGGGTATGTTGGAAGAAAAAGTCCATTTTTTTTCTATTCAGCCGCCCTTTTTTTTTTCTTCTCATTTTCTTTCTTCTTTGGCTTAGAAATTACCACATGTCAGGCAGGTTCAAATGATGATGCCAAAAAGGATAGAAGATTAGAGCTGCATCGTTCTCATACTCGTTGTGTACTCTCTCTTCATTCTTATAGTACGCTACCAGACCGGTCCACGGCCCCCTCCACCACAGCGATCAACTACCCCCATTCGGCCAAAGCCAACCCTTCATGACCTTCGCAAAGCATACAACGATCGCTTGCGCATAAACAGTCTGGAATCCTTGCTGGAAGCTATTATGGATGATGCCGTCGAAGAGGATGTTCAGGTAATCCATAACATACCTTGATTGTCACATTCAAACGTCACCTATGTATTTTTATTTTTTGTTGCATGGACATCAGGATGCCCGCGGTTGGATTCTTGATCACTGTACGACCCCAGATCTATTAGATACAGTTGTTGAATATGTCGTTAATGTCGCCGAGACCACCTCGCAATGCTCAAGGCGGCTGCCACTTTTGTACGTCCTTGACGACGTGTTGGTTTATGCGTAAGTTTTGGCGCAGACGGCTGTGTGAAAAGCCCCAGCTTTATTGAAATATCTTCACAGTCACCAACGTAAATTGGACCCATGGATCAAGGAAACAACCCTGCGACATATACCCGAGCTTCTCTATTTGATTTATGAAGCAACATCGTCCGATAGAGAGCGACACCTATCGAAAACGGAAAAAGTAGGTTAAACCAGAGGATTGGGCCATGGCTCACCGGATCTTGTTTTGATCACGCGTTGACAGGTGCTCAGGGATTGGGAACGTGATCTTATTTTTGACAAGGGCCTCATCGACGAACTTCTGGTTTATATGCGGCACCCACCAGCTATTGACATGCACCGGCCCTGTAGTTTGCTACCCCCTGGTGTCCTGGTTGCTTCCATCAAAGTAAGCGGCACTCGGTCCTCTCACCAAGACGCCTGACTTTTCTTTTCTAATCCTAGTCAAGACAGCCTCCATATTCACCTATCACCCCTGTCTCTTTACATGGGCCATTACCGTTTGTCACCGAGACAGATTTGGCCGCTGCTGTTGACGAATTTTACGCAGGAGGCTGGCAAGGCGATAAAGAGCCAGACAGTAATGGTGGCTGGGAAAAAGGATATCTAGACGGGTTCTACAACCAACTGAAGAGGAACATGCAAGCCATTCCACCTCCTAAGCCAAGAAATCGAAGGTGAGTTTTGATTGTCCTGACACATAAAAGAAAAAAAAATGAAGGGTCTCATCTGCTGGTTTTTTTATTCCTAAAGTCGGTCCAGAAGTCCATCTCCGCGACGTGGGCCACCCGGACGACAACGATCACCAAACAGCCGATTTCCTCGCCAGCGACCACCCTCACCTCCCAACGCTGGACTTTCCAACAATGCGGCAGCTTTCTTCTCGACAACGGGTGACTCGAAACACATGGGCCTCGGCATGGGTGCAAGCGAGCAAGCCAACGATGCATTTGACGATTTTAGAAAACGAACTAGTTACACCTATTCACAAGACATGCGCAGTCGCGACCGTGAAAGCACCAGTGGACCAAAATGTTTCAAGTGCAACCAGGTAAGTCCTTTTTATTTCACGGATGCCAGACAGGAGAT
Source organism: Hesseltinella vesiculosa (assembly GCA_002104935.1). Classification (NCBI taxonomy): domain Eukaryota; kingdom Fungi; phylum Mucoromycota; class Mucoromycetes; order Mucorales; family Cunninghamellaceae; genus Hesseltinella; species Hesseltinella vesiculosa. The sequence goes on along the minus strand of MCGT01000014.1, from coordinate 49,707 downwards.
TCATTTTTTTCCCCAAGTATGGTCACATTGCTCGAAACTGCCCAGCCCTATAGACTCGATCCGAAGGGGGGTTTTTTTTTATGGAAATAAATCCCCCCCTTTTTTTTTGTCATCACGTTTTGATCTAACACGGTCTTGTCCTTGACTTTCGACCGCTTCACTATCTTTTGCTTGTTTTTGGGAGATATGACGCCAATGTATCAATTTTTTGGAAGTCAGTGATGCAGCCTTGCTGCGTGCTTTTCTGTCATGCTTTGGGTTTGAATGTGCATATCTAAGTGGTTTATTCTCTAGTTTATTTCTTACTAGACGTTAGACTTTTATAGTAAGTCTGCGAAAAGGTGATGCCATGTTAGCAGGGAGGGGGGGGGAATCATGGCGAGTGGTCACCATTGCCATTGTACTCTGCGTGACCAAGGTGCGCAGCATCATAAGGGTGACAAAGAATATGCTTGGCATAGGCAGGATGAGACGGGTCAAACTGATAATCCATGGCTTGGTATAATTGAAGCTGCTGTTTGAACCCAGGGTTGGGGTCAATAAAAGGTCTGACTTGTTTGAGGGTGGCAAGGGCAAGTTTCCAATGGCAACGGTCTCGATGCATCAAGTAAGCGGCGACGGCAGTTGGGCTGCGAGACACACCAGCAAGACAGTGGACAAGAATGGGTTCATTGTGGTCGATGGCTCCTTGGATGAATGTGTTGGTTTCTGGGAACAGGCGGATAATGTTAGACTCAGGGTTGTCGGTGATTGCTATGATCTGGAAAAGGAAAGGCGGATTCAGCTTGGAGGCGAAAAAAAAAAAAGACAAGTCCTTGGTAAGAATTACCTTGTGAATAAAGTCAGCAGTAGAGTAGATTTGCTTGAAATGACCCAGCGACAGAATACGACGGATGCCATTCTTTTTCAAGAACTTTTTTGATTCCATTGCGGCAAACCCACCTATCCAAATATTGGGGAGTACTTCCTGTGCAAGACTTGTCATGAGGATGCCACCTGGTCGGCCATCGCAATCAGAGAGACGTTCAAAAAGATGCTCATGGTTTTCAATGGCATGGGGGATATAGTGATCGTCATCGCCAGCATCAGAAGGATAGACAGGTGGCATGTTGCAGAAAATGAAAAACGAGGTGGCGGTGAAAAAAAAGGTCGGAATGCTGTCTGCGGACCCTCTTGCGGTTTTCTTCTGCTCAGCCGCACTTTTGAATAACGGGCGTATTCAAGGGAACGTATCCACTATTAAAAAGAGGACCGTCCATACCAACTTCTATTCTTTTAATAGCGGATACGTTCCCTTGAATACGCCCGTTATTCAAAAGTGCGGCTGAGCATGTCTCAATTCAGGAAAGGCTCGATTTTTTTTTTTCATAGTTGAACTTGGCAATGGATCGAGTTTATAGCCCGCTTAGCTGATTTGCAAGCTGGCTACATTCGTTTTAAGAGTGCCGGGCTGAAGAAGCACCGTTCAGCCACGCCTCCTCTTTGACATTGGATGACGATTGCGATTGGTTGTTATATTACGCACGGCCTCTGGTTAAAAGCCGGCCATTAGAAACGAACGACACACCGTGAGCAGCCAGCTGCTGAAGTCAATCTAGCTTCGATCATTAGCCACAGCGAAGTGACGATCCAGTATTTTTGATAAAATCTTTTCTTTATCTACAAACACAGGAAACTACAGGCAGAGGGTAAAGTGGGGATAAAAAGTAGCAGAGATTGAGGGGAAGCAGGTAAATAGAGGGGAGGATGGGAAATGCTGGAGGTGTCAACAATGTGGAAAAAAAAATCTAAAAAGGGGCGGAGGGTAATGCGATATAGAAGGGGGTGGGAGGGAGTGAGCGATGAAGGGTGGCGGGAGGATGGCTTTAATAAGGTTGATCCATGTTTTGGTATTGTTGACCATAGGTCTTGTTAGGGACAGGTGGAGGAGGGGTTTGGTTGCCAGGATGGCCAAAGGGAGGGGTTTGATAAGAGGGAGTGCTCAATTCGTCGTCAGCCATCAATTCCTTGACTTCCCAGACATTTTGCTTGGAGCCGACCGAGAATTCGAGATCTTCCTTGGTGATGGAGTCCCAGTACTTGTACACCATCATGACCGAGAGAAGAGTGCAGATGGCGCCAAAGAAGAGACCGTCGACATAGTGCTTGACCGAGTCGCAGATGGTCACGGAGAAGATGAACATAAGCACCAAACCAACGACAAAGAAACCGGTGCCGAACAGGATATCGCCCAGGGGCCAGCGATCGTCGAGAGTGTTGACAACGAGAATGATTTGTGAGATCACGTAGACCAAGAAGCAGACGCCGTTGATGATGAAGAAAAAGGCCCACAAGGCACCGGGGGACTGGTATGAGAATGGTCCGAGGTTCTTGAAGGTACAGATGGCAATGGCGCCGACAACCAAGAAAATCACAAAGGAGCTGATGCGGATAGACTATGGCGAAGGAAAAAAAAAAGGTCAGTACCTTCAGGCACCATTTTTCTTTGTGCGTGTTGGCTTTTACCCAAAGAGAGAGAGGGGTACCATCTTCAGCAAATTGGAAGCCGACAAAACCATTCAAAAGCAAACACCAAAAGGTGGCACTAATCAAACCCATATGGATAGCAGCAAACCACTAAAAAAAAAAAGAGGTGAGACAGAGTTAAGGAGGTTGCCAAATTTGATTTGTTTGTGTCGATTTCCTTACTGGATACACAGCAGAAGAGATGGGAATGATACTGGTGACAAGAAGCATTTCCATAAAGGTGCAGAGCATGTAGAGATAAAAGAACATGACGATTTCCTTTCGGCCTACGGCAGTGTACTTTGAACGAATGTGATAAATCATAATGGCGGTCATGATAATAGCAACGATATCGATAATAAGCGTGGCTACATTAAAAAAAGGAGGTGTAAGATGGAGACGATGAAATAGATGGTTTATTATTGTTAGTATTATTATTATTTTTTTTTTACCAGGTTGGAAAATAAGATTGCCACCAAGATCGACGTTTCGAGAATAACAAACAGGTTCGATACCATCGTATTGACCTAGCATGGGACATAGACTCAGGGCGACGGTTCGACAGATGCCTTCAAAACTAAAGGCACCAAATTCGTAGGTAATGGCCACCATCTTGCAATTGAAAAAATGGGATCCACGTAAAAAGTGATGCTACAAGATAAAAAAAGAAAAAAGAGAAAAAAACAAAATAAAAAGGGCAGTGTAAAAATAGATTTTTTTGCTGGGCAGAAAAAAAGTCAGCTGTGGGCCGCGCACTTTTTTTTATTTGGCATTTACGAAGGAGCGTCGATGACGTCCAATGGATGCTTCGCATGATCATCCTCCGAGATCACTCCTATTGACTGTTTTTCTTTTTCTTTCCACTGCAAAAACAGAGTCTCTGACTTTGAGTTCTGCCAATCCCTGGGTTGGAGGAAGCACCTTGCCTTTTCAATCCCAGCATAGTGGCACCGGTGCTTTTTTGTTGCCATGGTTACACTACAAGGGATTTTTGACCCAATGGTTCTATCCAGACTTTTGACCAGGTTTTTAAGTTGAGAGTATGCTTCTTTCCCTTCCTCGATCTCTCATCTACCATACCTCAAACGGTGCGGCTGAACAGTTTTGGAGGATTTCACAGTACAAATTTTTTATTCTCTTGATGTTATTGGTGGCCATGATGTGAACAAGCGGGCAGGTTAAGCAAAAAAAAGTATTCTCTGCCTGGCGTTGTCAAGAGATCTGTCAAGAAAAAGAAGGTGGCCAAAGATGATCTGCGGCTGTCATAAAAAAGAAAGGAAGAAGAAGAAAAGGGTTGCGTCGAGGGCAGCTGTTCATTGGAAGGGCTGCGAGATCAAATAAAAAATCGAATGGATGTGTGTGACATTGTGAGCAGGAAAGGGAGTCGAAAAAGGTCTAGGACTGCCGCTGAAAAATAGCCTTCATTGACCAGATTAGTATCATTACCACATGAAGTCAAGATGTCACAGACTGGAAAACCGCTTTTTTCATTTATTGCCTCTCCTTAAAGTTTTCTTGCCATTCTTTTGTGGAAATTTCACCAGCTTTTTACAATTTAAAACATCAACTCTTTTTTTTCTGTGCTTTTCATTTCCCTTCTCTTTTTTAATTTTTTTTTGTCTAGATCCCCCCTTTCCATTCCTTTAAGAACAGGTCCGCCACGACACAAATCAATTTACTTTTTCACCCTCTTCTTTTCTTAAAAAAACGATGCGTTTCTCTACTGTGTTTCTCATTGCCAGCTCCATGATCGCTGGTTTGTCAGCCCAAGGTGGCACTAGCCCTACTGCCAAGCAAGACGGTACCGCCTTGTACACCAGTGGTGTCAAGTTGGCTGAAGGTTTTTATGAAATCGCGCCTACCGGTGGCAACGGCGTGTTGGCCATGCTGGACCCTAACAACCTGTTGCAAGCTTCTACTGCCCAAAGCTCTGTGTGGGAGCTTCGTCAGCACAAGAGCACCAAGTTCTTCTCGCTTCACATCAGCAACCAGGCCAACCTTGAAAAGTGTATTTCCACTCGCTGGGTAAGAAAAAGCTAGCTCTCTTTTCCAAGTTTGGCACGTTGCTTATTACCAGCACTCCTTTTTTTTAGACCGTTGGTGATTCCTCGACCAATGGCGGTTATCCTGATGCCGCTGTGGTAAGAAAAATGACAAGAAGAAATAAGGGTCTTTTTTTTTTTAAACAACAATGAACCTGACCAGATTTTCTTTTAGATGTGGCAATGTGAAATTGATGGCTCGATGCCCAAGAGCACTGGTGGTTACCAAAAGATTTACCCACCTAAACAATTATGGTTAGCCGTTCCCGACCAAAAGGTGCGTGGCCAATACAAGATTGTATCCGCTTCTCATTTGTATGACATGGATCCTCGCTGCATTTCGCAAAAAACCATCAGCGGTGGCACCACCTTGACTGTGTGCAAGATTGACACCCAAGACAGCAACTTGCTCTGGTCCCTTAAGCCCTCCTCCAGCAAAAGCGCCTCTTCCTCGTCAAACTAAGACATACGCTCCTCTGCATCCCTTCAAATCTGACACTTTCTTTTCTTATCTTTCTCCCTCTCTATTGTAAGAATAAAAAAATCTGCAGGACACCATCTGGGTCCGAAGAAAAAAATCAACCCCGAAGGGTTTCTGCCTGATCAAAAAAGGCAAGGCTCAAAAGCCCTTTCTCTCGCTCAAATGTATTACGCTCTTGATGAAAGTTTCAAGCTAGTGATGCCAAGGTCACGAGGAATGATCCAGAACTAAATTCCAAGAGCAAATGCTGGCAAGGCAGTAGTGACAGAGCTGGACCAATCTCGTAGCAAAAGTGCGGTAGGTGGCAGGATAATCCTTCTGGAAGATGAATCGAGAGCCATGGTCCGTGGGAAGCGGCCATTCTCGCTTGTGCAGTACCTCCTGAGAGCTTGGCTGACATTCGTTCTGCTTGGTTGTCGACGTATGTTCCGAGAAGAGATTGAAGATGCAAACGGCGGTGGGAGAAAAAAAACGCATGGGCGCAATTTCAGCACTGAGCAGGTCTGAGCAAGGAGGCAAATCATGAATAGAAGCAAACAGTGCTGAGAGCCCAAGGCACCATCGTTGATCTATGTTGAACTTAACAAGGGGGTCATGGCTGCGCTGTCTCGTCCCAGCCGGCGACAAACAGGCGGGTACGGGGTTTTGAAAGCGGTGCCATTTTTTTCTTCTTTTGCGCCAGCACACCTTTTACTTTTTTTTGCAAGCCATGGTCAGGGTTCCGCAGATGCAGCTTTCGCAATTGGCATGGATTGATCTCAAGGTGGCACCCAAGGAGTTACGACTGGATACCTTGCGCTGTGGGCAAAGCTTTCGCTGGAAGCAAGTCAAGGAACGCCACTGGTAAAGCTGAGGAGGGGCAGGCAAGATCGCCATCGCTCATTTTTTTTTTTTTTAAAAAAATGATCTATTAGGGCTTGCGCAATGCAAGGTCAATTGTTTGTGTTGAAGGAAGATCGTAAGCTGCGAGCATCGATGATAAAAAAGAACGCATTTGTTTGTCATTCACCTTTTTTTTCTTTTCACGGATAACAGCCCACACCGTGTATTATGGAGTGACACCAGCCGAGGCTAAAAACCCGCATACGACTGGGCCCATCAAGACAGCTTTGTATGATTACTTTCAATTGGATCTCGTGTGCTTGGAAACGGAATACCAGCGTTGGGCCAAGGCGGATCACCACTTCAACTCCAAAGCTCTAGCGTTTCCGGGGATTCGGATCCTACGTCAGGATCCTTGGGAAAACTTGATCTGTTTCATTTGCTCATCCAACAACAATATCACCCGTATCTCACAAATGGTATGTTTTTTTTTTTTAATTTGGGTCAAAAAAAAAAAAAAGAGAGAGCAGGGGCTTACTCTTTGGTATAGGTGGATAAACTTTGTATCGAATATGGCACCAAGATTGCGACGCTGGAGGATGAGGATTATTATGGCTTCCCGACGCTGGACAGCTTAGCAACAGGTGTGGAAGGCCGGCTGCGGGAGCTAGGCTTTGGCTATCGGGCAAAATATATCCATCAAACTGCGCAAACATTGAAACACGATCATGCACCCGATTGGCTTTTATCACTACGGCAACAGGAATATGAAGCAACCAAGACTGCACTGATGACGCTGGCTGGTGTCGGTAAGCAAAAAGTGAGATCACGGCATTTGGGTCGACACCAAGGAAGTGGTCACACGGCAGATGACAGCAGAAGCAAAGAGCTAACCTTTTTTTGATTTTTAGGGCCGAAAGTTGCAGACTGCATTGTAAGAAAGAAAAAAAAAAATAGAGCAGGATGCCAAGCTTTTTTATTTTTATCTATTTTTTTTTGATAGTGTTTGATGTCAATGGACCACGCAGAAACGATCCCAGTGGATACCCATGTTTGGCAGATAGCTGCAAGGGAATATGGCTTTTCCAAAAAAGCTACCAGCAAGACATTGTCACCTGCTCTGTACAAGGATATTGCAGATCATTTTCGCAACGTGTTTGGACCTTTTAGTGGATGGGCACATTCTGTAAGTGATGAAAAAATAGCACACAGACCTCTCACGCTGCCTCCTTTTATTTCTCAAGGTCTTATTTTCCGCTGAGCTCAAGTCATTTGAAGACAAACTGGATCATGCAACGTTGAATAAAAAAAGGAAACGTACTCGGTAGAAACTTTTTTTCTGTCAGTGTGCCCGCTCTCGGAGATTCAAATAAGTAAAAAAAAAAGGCTCATTTTACGTTTTACTTTGGATCAAAGTTTGGAGGGGAAAGATGTAAGGTTTTTCTCAAGGGGAATATTAAAATGTAAAAAAAAGATTAGGAAAGGTTGGGGTAGGTATATCATTAGGAAGAAATTAATACAGAGAATGGCACAAGGATGAAAGGAGATGGAGCAGCGTCAGGAGAGATTATGATGTGGAACGCAGAGCAAGCTTGGTAGCGTAACGCTTCAGTCTAGACTTGACGGGTTGTTTGTCCGAGATAGGCATGCAAGAAGGCAGAGGAGGTGGGTAAACATAATGAACCTCGGGTGGATCGCTTGCAAAGGAAACGTTTCGATTGTGATGGCATCGTTTGACTGGTTCCAGCACAAGGTCGGGGCAGGTGGTGGTGGAATGACAATACCACGATTCCAACATGGGTAAATCGTCGTAAATAGACATTGAATGAAGAAAGAGGGTATAAAATAAAAAAGTTGGATAACCAAAAATCGAAGAAGAAAGAAAACGAAGAAACGAAAAAAACAAGCTTTTTTATGATCTGGGAACATGCGCCGTTTTCATTATTTTGCCACCCGCAAGTTTCCATTTTTGTTGAATTTTCAACATGTATGTTTCACCAATCAAGTCGACATTCCCAAATTTGACACCCCAACATGTTGTCCAGATCACAAAAAGTCCCTCGTTCCTAGAGCTCACGGCGCACCTTTGTATCTTGGCACCACGCTAGCTATTTTATTTTTACTCCAATCCATCCACCAATAGAATGACCCAAAGAAAGACAATCTTCAATAGGAAGGGCTAAAAGTGGGGCCCCAATCAGATCAGGGACATCATTGTTCAAGCTCGGGAGTTTTTTTTTTCACACTCCTCTCACTCTTTCGTTCAATCTGAAATCTTTTTTTTTTTTTCTTGTTCTTTAACAAATCCACCCTCCTATGTCTTGATATCCTATACGAATCAATGGAAAAGAAATAGAAAAGATCAAGATGAGCAAGAGAACGAGAAAAAAGAGTTTGTACCTGAGTCGGAGATTTAAAAATACACAGGGTGGGCGTGTATCAAGGGGAAAAGCATGAAAAAAGAGGAGGCGATAAAAAAAGGAAGCTTTTTCTTTTTCTCCTTTTTTCGTGTGTCTCTACTTCTTTCGTTTATTTCTTGACTCTTTTCTTTTCTTTTTCTACAAGGACTTTCTCATTTAACCTGACTTAATTGAATGTTGTCCAACGATAATGGTAAACAATCCGGCCTGTTCCAAGTTGATCGATCTGACATTCTTCTTTTTGATGTAGATTCATCAGCCAACGGCACGGCTTCCAGTGTATGTAGACACAATACTATCCCAACCTGTTCTGTAGCACTCATTTTTCCACTTTAGATTGATGTAGTGCGAAAGAAACTATTGGGTTATGTTGGCTTTGCCAATTTGCCCAATCAAGTTCACCGCAAATCTGTCAAGAAAGGCTTTGAATTCACCGCCATGGTGGTAGGTATGTAAACAAATGTTCCGTGGGTTCATTGTTTTTTTTTTTTTGGGGGGGGGAATCAGAGCAAGTGAGAAAAAAAATGGTGCAAGAGAGGAGAGTTGAAAGGCAAGGAGGTTTTTTTTTGTGCGCTACTTTTTTGGGGGTCAGGAGAGTCCATGCATAAAAAGAGTGACGACACCCAGAGGGAGTGTGTAAAAAAAAAAAAAGACACATACTACAATAGATAAAAAAAATTATCAGCAAGTCATGGACAAAGGAGACTTCAAAAAAACAAGGGGCAGGCGTGTGATTGGCAAAGAAAAAGGGGAAGAATGACGAGAAAAAAAAAAAAACTCACAGGTTTATTCCATAGGTGAATCTGGCTTGGGGAAATCTACCTTGGTCAACACCCTGTTCAACACAGCATTATATCCCCCCAAAGAAAACACCGAGCCTTCAAACGAAACCGTTCAGACCGTGGAGATCCAATCCATCACCTCTGACATTGAAGAAAATGGCGTCAAGCTTCGTCTCACTGTCGTCGACACGCCTGGTTTTGGTGACTTTGTCAACAATGAAGAAAGGTAACCACGTCCATTTTCAAACTCCTGCTTATTGTTGCAAATAGCTGGAAGCCTATTTTGGACGACATCGAGTCTCGCTTTGATGCTTATCTGGAACAAGAAAACCGGGTCAACCGCAGAAAAATGGTGGACAACCGCATACACGCCTGTATTTATTTCATTATGGCCACTGGTCACGCGTAAGTCAGCTCACTGCAAAGAAAGAAAGAAAAAAGACTTTCACGCAAATAGCTCACTCTCTTTTTGGCACTAGCTTGAAGCCTTTAGATATCGAATTCATGCGTCGCTTGCACACTCGCGTCAACTTGATCCCAGTCATTGCCAAGGCTGACACCTTGACCGAAGAAGAAGTTGTCGCCTTTAAACAGCGCATCTTGGCCGACATCCAACACCACAAGATCCAGATCTATCAAGCTCCTACTTATGAATACGATGATGAAGAAACCATGGCCGAAAACAAGGAAATCATGTCCAAGATCCCCTTTGCTGTCGTCGGCTCCGACAAAGAGGTAGAAATCAATGGACGCCGTGTCCGTGGTCGTAGCTACCCTTGGGGTCTAATCGAAGTCGACAATGAAGATCACTGTGATTTCGTCAAACTCCGTCAAATGCTCATTCGGTAAAAAAAAAAATGGAACCTTCACGTCAAGTAAAAAAAAAATCTGACCTCCTTTTTTCTCATACCACCAGCACGCATATGGAAGAGCTGAAGGAATTCACAAACAACATTCTGTATGAAAACTACCGCACCGAGAAATTGCAAGCCATGGGCATCCAACAGGATCCTAGCGTGTTCAAGGAAGTCAACCCTGTGCAAAAGATGGAAGAAGAACGAATGGCCCACGAACAAAAACTTTCCAAGATGGAGGCCGAAATGAAGACCGTCTTCCAAGCCAAGGTGCAAGAAAAAGAAGCGAAATTGAAGCAATCAGAAGAAGAGGTAAGAAAAAAAATTAGGCAGCTTGCAAAAGAGGTTTGACTTTTTCCTTTTTTTTGTAGCTGTATGCTCGACACAAGGAAATGAAGGAAGCTTTGGATCGACAGCGTCTCGAATTGGAAGAAAAGCGTCGACGCTTGGAATCCGGCCGGCCCATGACGCCTGAAAAGTCAAAGAAGAAAGGCTTCTCTTTCAACAAGTAGAGCGTCGACGCCTTGACTTTTCTTTTTTTTTTTTTTATTATCATCCACCCAACCCTGATTCCTGGATTTTTTTTTCTGCCTACTCTTTAATCACCCTCCCCCCTCGCTCTCTTTTTTCAATGACCGCCTAAAAATAAAATAATTTCAAAAAATCCTCACCACTTTTTTCTTTCATTAAAATGTCTAGATATAAATAAACCCATAAAATAAATAAATTAATGTTTTTTCTTGCCGGCGAGAGAAGACGAGGCTGGTGAGTGTAAATGTTGATCAGAAGCAAGCACCAGCAAAGTGAGGATGTGGCCGATGAAATAGACACTCTTGTAGGCCACCCAGGATCGATGCAGTGTGAGGAGATCAAAGCCAACCACCGCATAATAAAGCGTGGCCGAGCATACCAAGTAGGAGCCGATGTTCCAGATCAAGCTGTGCAGCTCATTGCCTCGAACATAGGTTGCATAGAATTGCTTGGTACGGCGTTGCAAGGTTTGTTCGCTCAGCACACAGATGAATTCCCAGAAGAAGACCACATAATACATGGAGCAAAACCCGTGCCAGGTAGCCAAAAACAGCAAGGCGGCAGCTCGTGACATGTCCTTGCTTCCAGCCCACTTCATGCGCTTGAACACGTAGTACTTGCACCACAGGTTCGTGTTCACATTGAAACTATCAATCACCTGGCCAATCGATGTCGCTGTTTCAAACGTCCAGGGCAAAATGTTGGACAGGCCATCAAACTTGGCAATGCCTTGCTCGTCTTCACCGTCATAAGCAATGCCAAAAGAGATACATGCGCCTAACCAGAAAACAGTGAGCCTCTGGCTATTATCTCCGTTGTCACGAGTTACCTTCGTTCAAGAGCCAAACGCTGATGTACTTGACAAACACAAATTTGCCACAGACAAGAAACATGAAGCAACGCTTAAGGAAGGATTGTTGCATGTAGGCATCGGTCAATAAATACGAGGTGGGGTATTGGTTGCCGATGGTCAGTTGCAAAAACATGTACATAAACGCCAAAAGCAAACACTTGACCATGGCAGCCGACTGGGCTTTGCGGGTTTCTTCCCAGTTCGTCATGGGTTTGTCTTGCAGCTGAGGGTCGGCCAGCCAGCGGCTGTAGAGCGAGAAGGAGAATTGAGGACCCACCAAAAAGGCAGAGGGGAAGTAGCAGTAGGCTGCGACCTGATCCCAGCTGGGCAGCGCTGGCAAAGGCGTGTCGACACCAAAGGACAAGGGATAGGTTTGGTTACTATTGTACGTGGTGATCGTGCCACCATCAGATACATCAAAGGCCAGGCCCATTAAGCGCAGGCATAGAATACATTGTGGCATCGTCCAGGAAATATCGTAGCTGTCAGCAGGAGCAAAGAAGTAGCCAGAGAGCAAGTACAATGCGTTGAAGATCCACACCGCCATACATGCATTCGATCGTTGACCCGTTTGCACACCAAACCATAGAATCGTATAGCTGACTGCCACCGTTGCCAATGAATGCACCATGCTGTAGCCATTGTAGAACCAGGACAGGAGCAGGCCCGAGACGAGAATAAACTTGTTGCGATCGTAGGCCGTGCTGTGGTTCGCATCCACATCTTTTGGATGGAACACGTATTTTTTATTGTATAGGTGAGCCGACCCATAGGACAAGCCAACAGTAACCAGCAGTCTAATCGAAGGTTCAGGCATCCCTGATAACCATGCCAGTGGTTGAGTCACGAGGAAGCTCATGTTCAACAGCGTTTCAAGCGAAGGAAAAAAAAAAAAAAAAGGATGAAAAAGCCGCCCGCTGCTATTTAATTGAGGTGCCTCAACCCTGCGAAAAAAAAGCCCATGATGACAGCCGTTGGAGAGAAACAGAGGTTGGCATAGACCACCAAAGTTTACTTATGCCTCCTTGTGATTTTTTTTTTTGCACGTTTTTTTTTCAGGTAGCGTTGTTGTCACTCCATTGCAAGTCTCATTTTGTCGCCCTCACCACTCGCCAATTTGACGGTTGCAAAGCGAGAAACCATAATTTATACTCCGATATCGGTTGGGCGGGTTGTCCAAATCAACAGAAAAACGAACGATCCTTCCAGCTCCCCTTCTTCGTTTCGACATCCCTCTCTTTTTTTTTTTTTTTGACTTTTTCATATTCATTCAACATGGACGTTGCTGCCGAATACTGTCCTATATATGGGACCTTCTTTGGTTTTGCTGGTGTGTTTTCAGCTGTAAGGTCTACTTTTATAAGCACTGCTGTAGAATTCACATTTATTTTTGTTTACGTTTTCAACAGATGGCGTTCAGCAGTAAGACATATATTTTTTAACTCAACACCTTGCGCATCATCCTGATGAGATTCTTTGACTTGATGATTAGCTTTAGGTGCAGCATACGGTACGTATAAGGCTGGCATTGGTATTGCTGGTATTGGCCCTTTTCGCCCTGAACTGGTCATGAAGGTAAAGCGTCTCGCCCCTTGTTTGTCGCAAGTCGTCGTCGTGCTCAACCATTTTGTTTTTAGTCCTTGATTCCTGTTGTGATGAGTGGTATTATTGCCGTGTACGGTCTTGTGGTGGCTGTTTTATTGTCTGGTCAATGTAAGACACTGGTTTAATTGACTCGCTGCCAAGGCCAACGTTTTTTTTTTTTTTTTGCTATCTAGTGTCTCCTACAGCAGGCTACTCGCTCTTCTCGTAAGCACTGTTAACACACCTTGGGTCGATGACACAAGGGCCTGCTTCTCATACTCGTCTTTTTATATCCTAGTGGGTTTGTCGCCTTGGCCGCAGGTTTGTCCGTTGGCATGGGTGGTCTGGCCGCTGGTTATGCAATTGGGATTGTAGGCGACTATGTAAGATTCATTTTCTAATTTTATTATTGTCTCGGCAGAATGCTCACCTTTTTTTTTTTTTTTTTTTTAATTAGTGTGTCCGAGGTTATGCACGCGAAAGTCGTTTGTTTGTTACCATGGTTTTGATTCTTATCTTTGCTGAAGTTCTTGGGCTCTATGGGCTGATTGTGGCCTTGATTCTTAATGCAAAGTCGGACAACTCTCTTTGCGGTTAGATCTTCTGTTCTCCAACTCTCGAATACCCACGTGTGTACACAAAGAAAAAAAAAATAGCAAGAATAAACACTGCTTTTTTTTAAAAAAAAAAGTTCTTTACATGAGATCGAGGAGAATGAAATGGGGGATATCATAGGCAGGAAGAGTATAGAAAATTAAACGTCAACGACGGTCTTGAAGTGGTTCAGAGCTGTGCCAACCCGATTTCGCACATCCAGGTTTGTGTCTTTTTCCATGGCGCGTAATTTCTGTTCTACGCCAAGCTCGCGCAACCGTTGCAGCCGCGTCATGGCCGCTAAAGAGAAATACATTAGCTCAAAGCGGTCCACAACGTGTTTTTTTTTTGTTACATGGATCGTTATCTTCGACTTCGCCATAGGTCAAGTTGATAATGCACCAAGTGGACGCCAAACGAATGTCTTCCTTATCATTGGACTAAAGAAAGGGAGTCAGGCCACGGCTGGGCTACTTTCGATGACTTACCAAGTGGTGAATGACGCTGTTGAGGATATTAGGGCGAGACATGATGAGGTCCTTGGGCTCAGCCGAGGGCACACTGCACATATTCACCACCACATACAAGGCGGCCTCCACCAACTAGGACATGAGAAACATAACACTAAATCCCTGCGGCTTATTTTGTGATATCTTTCTTACTTTGGGCTTGGGTTCCTCTTCGTTTGTGATGCCCATACCAGAGGTGACATGCAATTTCGACTCGAGGATATCCAGCAGTTCATCCTTGCCGACACCTTCGATCACGTATTTGACGTCGTCCAACTGACCACAGACCAAGTTGCGCGTCGTCTCCAGTGCTTGCTCTTGCACGTCCGTTTGTGATTCCTGCAGCAGCCCCAGCAAGCCCTCAAAGGTTAAGCTGTCCATCACGGATTTTTTCAGCGCCAGATCGGCCTTGTACACCATACTCTTGATCGCCCACATGCCATTCAGCTGTAGTCGAGCATCTTGCGATCGAGCGTATTCAATAAACTTGTTCATCGCCCCGGCTTCGATCACCGTCTAACGAAAGATAAAAATGAGGAAAGCGCAAGCTTGGGTGTTGTGCATGCATCCCAAGAGGCTTACCTTTTTCATGGGTGAGAAATCCAGAACCAGGTTGCAAAGCGCAGCACATGCTGCCGACTGTACAAGGACAGATTCATCTTGAAGCAACTAACAGGGTAAAAAAGTCAGGATTTTGCTGTCATTGTCGATTTGTTGGCGCTCACCTTGATCAGAGGCGTTGCTACACCATGGTCGACCAGGCTTGTGCGAAGATTGGCCACGCTTCGGGATAAGGATTTGATACATTGGCAGGCAGCTAGTCGGACGCGGGGTTGTTCGTCCTGTAAAGCGGCGACGACATGCGGCAGGATTTTATGCTCAATAGCCTGTGATCGGCATTCTTCTTTCAACAATGTAGCCGCGGCCAAAGCAATCAAGCAATTCTACAAAGGGCATGCAACATCTGATGAGCATTTTCATCTCTGTCTTTTCTCTTTCTATTACCTCTTTGACAGATTCCTTGTGCTTGGCCAGGCTGCCAGTGCCAGGGATCCCCATTGGATCATCCTTTTCAGTTGGCTTGGTGGAGACGCTAATCAGTAGTTCGGCCAGCTGCGGAATGGTGTCGGCGTCGTAGGCAGCTTTTTGCATGTCATCACTGTCCTTGATCAGGTCGGCCAGCACCAAAGGCGCCTGTTCCTGTACATTGTCGACATCTTCCTTCATCAGTTTTACCAAAGCCGGCAGGACAGTCAATACAATTTCGTTGAATGGTTCGGAAAACACGCCTGAACGATACAGATTGGTCAAACTAAAAGTGCGAGTGTGAGCAAACTCAGACTTTTTTTTTTTTTTTTTTTGATTACCAGGTGGCAGCCACGAGCCTCATGCTTGCAGATTTGTTCTTAACAAATTCGATCATGGTGACGGTGGTGAATTGGTTTGTGTCGATGGCTGGAGAAACAAGACATTCAGCCATTTCGTTATGATTATGATTATTCTTTTTTTTTTTTTGAGTTACATTTTGAATGAATGATGATTTCTGCAAGTTCACTATTTTCGCGACCCAGTGTGGACAAAGCATCCAGAGCAGCTTGCTGAGCCTAATACAAGAACATGTCAGTCTCCGTCGCTATCCCATTGGGGCAGCCTGACCTTGATATAGCCTGAATGCAGCAGGTTGATCAGAGGTTGGATGACGCCAGCGGAGGCAAGCTGCATTTGCTGCTCTTGAGTGTCGCAGCACTTTGCAATCATGGTAGCCAGGAATTCAGAGATCATGCCCAGGGATAGGCCGTCGGTGGAAACGTTGTCTGTGGCTTCATGCGTCAAATAGCTGGCGGCTGCGTCCATCAATACCACAATATCCTTGATGTGCTTGCCCTAACTCCGGAATAAACGCGTGAGAACGATGTCAGTTGGTACGCACAATTTTGGCTTTTGCCTTACCTGGAATATGTCCTCCTTGCATGTGCTGGAGCTGGAAAAGATGGCTTTGAGAGCGCGGGCGGCAGCTTCAAGAAGTTTCCGTTTTTCTTGAATGGCCTCCAGCACAGGTTGATCGGGAGGCAACGCTAGCACATTGAGCAATGGACGAACCACACCTGCTTGTATAACAGTGGCCACATTGTTGTCTTTGCCTATATGCGTGGAAAAAAAAAGAAAGATGTTTAATTCTCGGTTCTTTTTTTCTTCTTCTTGGTCTCCTACCATAAGCAATGCTTCCCAAGATCGTGACAGTTTGGATTTTCATAGCATAGTTTTCGGTAGTATCAGGAGCTTGTAAAAAGTCGACTAATCTGTAGCATAACAATAGCAAAGACACGCGTTGAAAACCACAATCGTCGCTTTCTCATCGTCAATCACTTATTTTACCTTTGCACTACACCCAAATGAATATAGAGATCCTTTTTGGTTTTGTTGCCAATAACTGAATTTTTGATAAATCGTAAAGCATTGAGCCTTTTTTCAATATCCAGAGAGCCTAGATCTTTGACTGATTCTTCATATCTGGAAGTGGTCATGGTGTTGGAAAAAAAAAGTTGAAGAAGAAAAAGAGAAAAATTCCCCACGCCAGGTTTTTTTTTTTTTTTTTTTTGAACCACGCCAATAGCCAGGCATGATGGAAACTGCCTTTTTGAGGCTCCGTGTAGCTCCTCCTTTCTGGTACGCAACCATTTGAGCCTAACAAAGTGAGAAGCAGCATTATTTTTATTTGATTTGATGTCGTTGGCAGTTGATGGTGCAGATGGGTCATCTTCGTTTTACCATTTATTTGCCGCTCCCACTCTGACACCCACTTACACCGTGAACAGGCCTCTTGAAGCTGTCAGAGCAGTACGGAAGGAGTATGTGGTTGACACCCAGTGAACCACATACCCTCCAATGCCTAAGAGACAACCAGCCAACCCCAATATCAGCGTGTCGTTCTACTTTTTCATGACAAAGTATTGCATGAGGGCTCAATTTCAGTACTGAATCTCAGGATGCATGCGGGGATTGAATTGATACTGTTTTTTTAACGTTAGCACGAACGTTTTTTTCTTTTCCCATTATCCCCATTTTTGATTGTTTATACCCTCCATCCTATTTCCACTGTGTTTAATTAGCATAAAGAAGACAAGGAAATAACCTCTCTTTTTTTTTATTTTATTTTATTCCTATTCTATTATTTTTTTTTTTACCGCTCATGACGCAAACTCAAATACCCTTTTTACACGTCCCTTTTAAACGAACAGATGACATTGATTGGACTCGGCCTCTGAAACGCTATATCGGCCAGGTGTATCAGCAAGATCCCGAGAACTACCAAGAAGAAACGTATGCCATCCATCGCCTGCGCCAAGACATTCGTGGAGCAGGAAAGGACTTGACTGGCCGCGACCTTATCTATCGGTATTTTGGTCAGCTCGAGCTATTGGATTTACGCTTTCCCGTGGATGAAAAACATATCAAGGTCCTTTTTACATGGTAACGTTGCAAAAAAAAAAAAAGGCATCCGGGTGCATTCTGTGAAGACTCACTTTGTTCAATCTGTTTCAGGTACGATGCTTTCAGCGGTCGCCCAACATCTCAGTACTCGTTGGCCTTTGAAAAAGCCAGCGTGATCTTCAACTTGGCTGCTGCCTTGTCAGCCATTGCTGCCAGCCAGAATCGGACGGACGCCGATGGCCGAAAACGAGCATTTAACTTCTTTCAAGCATCTGCCGGCATGTTCCAGTACATCAACGACAACTTTCTACATGCCCCCTCGCAAGACTTGCACAAGGACACCGTCAGACTCCTCGCCGATCTCATGCTGGCTCAAGCACAAGAGTGCTTTTTGGAAAATAGCCTGCGCGAAAAGAAAAAAGATGGCTTGGTTGCCAAACTCGCAAGCCATGCCATGTGGACGTATGGCAACATTGTCGATGGTATCAACGACGCCATTGGCCGGGGCGTGCCGCTGAGCAAGCTCTGGCTTGTGTTCTGTCAATGCAAGCAAAAATACTACCAGGCCTTGGCCCATTACCATCGTGCTGCTGCCTGCCTGGCCGACAACCAATACGGGGAACAAATCACTCGCCTTCAATGTGCCGAGCGCCTTGCCAAGGAAGCCCAGAAATTCACCCAGCAGCTTCCCTTGACACAGAATGCTCCTTCTTCCACCCCTTCCTCTGCCACCAGCGCAGAGTCATCTACAGCCTCAACCGTCTGGAGCTCAGCCTTGATGAATTTTTCCTTGACTTCCAGCGGCGCGAGCACCAATGCCGTCTCCAACGCATCCTTGGATCCAGGCGCCACTTTCCCTCTGGACGGCGGCGTCAACATGCTCGATCGTTGTACCACCTTGGCTGCCCTTTGCTCGGAAAAACTGGTGGTGGCCGAACGCGACAACGACATGATTTACCACGACCAGGTGCCACAAGAGTCCATCCTGGTTCCCATCGACCGACTGAAAGCTGTCCAGCCCATACCTATCGGCAATGTTTATGGCCCGGCCGACACTGCCAAAGTTGTTGGCCCCGATATCTTTGCTCGTTTGATCCCTCTGTCTGTCCACGAAAGCAGCTCCCTTTATTCGGAAGAAAAAGCCGCCCTGGTGCGTCGTGAAGCCGAGCGATGTGATTTTGCCAAGGCTGAGCTGTCCACGTCCCTGGAATACATGCGTCTGCCTGCTGTACTCAACAAATTCAGGACCCTCGCCGAATCCCAACAGTCCCGCTCTGCCGCCATCCAAGCTCTTCTCATCGATCACTTTGCCAACCCGCCCTCCTCTGTCAACCAGCTTGCTCGTGACATCCAATCGCAGGAATCGTCTCAGCAACCCGACTGTGTGCCAATGCTCTTGGATCGCCTCCACTCTTTTTGGCACCAAATCAACGCCTCGCTGGATCATGTCTCGCTCAGCCTAGACAAGGAAATGAGCGCATGTGAAAGCCTACGGGTAAGTTCTTGTCCACATATGCTTGGTTTTTGAAGTCGGCATGCTCATTTTTTTTCTTTTCTTTGCATTAGGTAAAACATGGGGATGCTTGGACACAGCAGCCCTCTGGCACTGTGACGCATCAGTACGTCGTCGATCTTAAAAACCATCAAACGTCTCTTGCCTCGGCGCAGCTGTCGGACAACAAGCTAAAGGACCGGTGGGCCGCCATTGCCTCGGATGTCGACCTACTCAAACTTGGTCCTGACAGCCTTGCCCTTGAAAAACTGTTCACCGATGAATTAGCACCTTTCTGGACCAATACTGCAGTTGATCAGCCAGTTTCGCCCATGGATGATTTACAAATCAGCGTTGGCCTGAAGAACAAGAGCCTCGAACAGAAGCTCCTCCGAGTCGACACCTTGCTTGACAAACTCGACAAGTTGCAAAAGGATCGAACCTTGGCTCTGGAAGATCTTAAAGACAGGGTAAGTCCGGTGAAAAAAAAAATAGAGATGAAAAGTCCTGAGCCTTTTTTTCTTTTTCCATCTGACATAGACTCTCCATGACGACATTTCGCAAATCCTGCTGATCAACAAGAAAAATGCCAATGTAGAAAAGCAAATTTTTGCCACAGAATTGGAAAAGTTCCAGCCGCATCAACAGCGGATCGGCGCCTCGCTCCATGAGCAACAGCAGTGTATCCAGGAACTCACCTCAGCCTTCAAAACACTGATGGATGCCGACGATGCCAAGCAAGTCCAAACACAGTGGGATACTGTCGAGCGTCACCAAGGGCAGCTTACTAAGCGTTTGGACGCCACCGTCTCCACCTATCAGCAAGTCAAAGAGAGTCTCAAGTAAGCATGACGATGCAAAAAAAAAAAAAAAAAAATGCGGAGCCTCATTTTTTTTTCCTAGAACTGGGATCAAGTACTACACAGACCTGACCGACGCAGTGAATGCTCTCAATGCAAATGTGGAGAACTTCGTACAGGAACGAACCAAGGAACGCGACACATTGATCAAAACCATCCAAGATACGGAAACTACCAAGGAGCAGCAGCTACTCAAGAACTGCCTCGAACAGTATACGTTGCCTGCAGTGCCTCCAGCCAACAACACAAGCTACAACAACCTAACTTCCAGTTTATCTGCCAACCCACTGTCGTCGGAGCCTTCCGTCATTGATCCTGCACGTTTCACGCACGTTGATCGCTCTTTGGCAAGCAACGACTTCTTGGACACCAGTCATTCATTGCGTCATCAGCTGGAACAAAAGATGAAGGAGCTCTCCATCGCCATTCCGGCCACGACCCCACTTGCCTCGAACCCTCAGCCTCCGTTGTCCTCGACAATCTTGCCATTGGGTGCGATGAGCCCTTCACCCATGTCAGCCACCACGCCCATGCACCTGCCTCCACCTCTGCAGCAGCAACCTCCAACCATGCATTCTCAGCAATCGGTGCCTGCGACGTATTCTCAACCAGCTGCTCCTTCGCAGCCGCAGCTGTACTCTTCCTCGGTATATTCTCAGCCACCAAATGGTACACCTTATTATTACCAACCCCAGCAGCAGCAACTTCCGATGCCATTGCAGCCTCAGCAACAAGCCGTGCAGCCACAGCCAGTGCAGCTGCCTCAACATGCCTATCCGACTGTGCCTTCCATACCTCCTCCACAGCAACAGCCGCAGCAACCACCTCCAATGGCAACCTCTCCCATTCAATATGTACACCCACCTCCCCCACTGCAAGTAGCACCCTCGCCCAGCGTGTATTCCATCCCTGCTACGCCTGCACCCTATTTCCAACCGCAACAGCCGCAGCCACAGCAGCAAACCCAAGCGTACATGTCCCCCACCACGCCAACGATGTTGCAACAGCCTGGCTATCCACCTAACCACCCTTATCCACCAATGTCACCTTCGCCCTACCCATCCGCGATGGCTGCCCAGATCCCGCCCGCCGAACAAAAGCCCATGTTGCCGCCCAAACCATTGGAGGTCCAACGCAGCAGCATGGCATCCATGGCGTCGCCAACGGTGACTTATGGCTACTCATCTCAGCCTACACTGTCGCAGAAGCTCCAGCCGGTTCAGCCCCCTTCCAATTTCGCGTATACAACCCACCCGCCCTCCATGACATCTCACACCAACCCTCCTCCTCTGCAGCAGTTCCCCTCGGATGATTTTCAGTGGCAGCAGCAACAGCAGCAGCAACATCAGCAACAGCCCGTGCCATCCTGGCCATCTCTAGTACCTCAGCCCTATCAGCCCAATCAGCCTTCATTATTGGATTAACAATATGAGAAGGGTGATAAAATGGCAGACAGTACCCTACTAGTTTTTTTTTTTTTTTTTTTTTTTTTTGATTCGGAGTTGACACGTTGCTGTTTCCAACCTAAATTAAAAAAAAACATCGAAAGGTTTGTGGCCTATCTTCCAGGGCACCAACGATCAATCTCGACGGCATTTTGAGATGTAGGGGGAAAGGGAAGCGCGTTGATGAGCTTCTTTTTTGTTTGAGACTATGCATCCATATTCGGGAAGGATCTCATTTTGACTGTGTCCAAAAACGGAAGACAGGTCAAGGCCTCCCTTTTTCATGCTGCCAAGTTGCTCAATTGATCATCATACGACTCTCCTCCCTTTTTTTTCATTCTCCTTTATCGCCCTCCATATTTTTTAAAAAAAAAGTCACCACTTTCATTGTTTCCTTCCTTTTTCCTTATTGTTTTCGCCGAAAAAGTCTCCATTGTCAAGCAATTCGCCATTTTTCAGCACTTTTTTTATTAAAAAAAAAGTTAAAAAGAAAAAGGAAAAAACACAAGAACTAAAACGATGGGCTGCTGTCAATCCAATGAAATCCACGATGGCAGGGTGCGAAATGAGGAGATTGAAAATCAAATTAAACGTGACAAAATCAATATGAAAAATGAAGTCAAAATGCTTCTCCTAGGTAAAAGGAAGGGCGATGAAAAAGACAAATGGCCTTTGTTGACAGTATTTTTTTACAAGGTGCGGGTGAAAGTGGAAAGTCGACGATTTTGAAACAGATGAAATTGATCCACGACGGCGGGTACTCCCGAGACGAGCGCGAAGCTTTCAAAGAAATCATCTTTTCCAACACCATCCAATCGATGCGGGTAATTCTGGAAGCCATGGAGAACATGGGCATCGGGTTTGCTGTAGCAACGGCCGAGCAGGACGACTACATGGCACAGCAAGCTGCCATCATCCTGGACCTGCCTTCACAGATTGAGCGTGAATTCTTGCCTCCAGAGGCCACCATTGCTATCCGCACGCTGTGGGCCGACCACAATCTGCTCACTGTCTTTGACCGAAGTCGTGAATATCAACTGAATGACTCTGCCAAATAGTAAGGAGATCCTAAAAAAAAAATCAGGGTTGTGAAAACACGGAGAGCACATGACGAGGAGATAAGCCCACGAGGTGACCAACCCAAAAAAACTAGCAGCTACCAGCTCTCGTGGGTCCTCAGGATCCACAACTCCTTTTTCTGAAATGTGAAGACTCATTTTTTTTTATCGCCAGCTATTTTGATTCCATTGACCGCATTGGCGATCCCAACTATGTGCCGACTGATCAGGATGTGCTGCGCTCCCGCGTCAAAACCACCGGCATTACAGAAACAACATTTGTAATTGATGAGCTGACATACCGCATGTTTGATGTCGGTGGTCAGCGCTCAGAACGCAAGAAATGGATTCATTGTTTTGAAAATGTAACTGCCATTATCTTTTTGGTCGCCATTTCGGAGTATGATCAAGTCTTGATCGAGGATGAATCGGTGGTAAGGTCCAAAGAAAATAGTTGCCATGCTGCATCACCATGCCATCGATGGAAGAAACAAACTCACGCCCTTTCTCTTAGAACCGCATGCAAGAGGCACTGACATTATTTGACTCGATTTGTAATTCACGGTGGTTTGTGAAGACGTCGATTATTCTGTTTTTGAACAAAATAGACATCTTCAAGGAAAAGCTGGAGAAGCACGCCCTTGGCGAAAGCTTCCCCGATTATGTTGGGACAAACACCTACGACGATGCTAGTGATTACGTCTTGAACCGTTTTGTATCCTTGAACCAATCTGACTCCAAACAAATCTATACCCATTTTACTTGCGCAACAGACACTCTCCAAATCACCTTTGTCATGGCTGCTGTCAATGACATTATTATACAAAACAATCTCCGTGATGTTGGCCTCTTATAAAATAAACTTCTCCTTTTGCCTGTTCATTCTTGCAGTATTGTCATTTTCACCTTCAGGGCCCTCCCCCTTAAAAAAAATGCAATTTTTTGAGCTCTGCCCTCGCCACCCTGTAAAAGTAGTCTATCTGCTTCTGATTTCTAAAAAAAAAAGAGGCAAGCGATCCAGATAGATCACCTTTCAAACCCCCCCCCGCCTTGCATGCGTCACTTCTGTTCTGTCTCTGCTTGGCAGGAAGCTGGCTGAATAAGCAAGTGTTGGGTACACCAAGCCTCCAGATCTCTTACGGTTAATATACACGGCATCCAATGTTTGGTAATGTCAGTGCGGCGGTCATGGTCTCTTTGGAGCTTCGCTTCAATGATTGGTCGGAGTGGCTTGCCTGTCAAAAACAAAAAAAAAAAAAACACTGAAAAAAAAACAGGAGCCAGCCTTTTTCCTTTCGTTTTTCTTTCTTACACTTTCTTGCTTTATAATGAATTATTTGAAATCGGTACGATCATTAGTGTCTAGCAGATACTTCAGCACAACTACCCGAGTCCTGAACAACGAAGCCGCCACCACAACCAGCAAGACATCCTCAGGATTATACCAATTCTTTGAAAACGGCGAAGCTCTGCCAAAGCCAACCTTCACCGGTAAGCCATGGCTTTTCTCACCTCCATCGATCCTAATAGACTTTACGATACTTACCATTGGCGCTCGGTTTCTGTTTCTCGGTTGTTATAGGTCGCTCCTGGAAGGCAAACGAACTTCGATTGAAATCGTTCGATGATCTACACAAGCTCTGGTATGTTTTGCTGAAGGAACGCAACCTGTTGGCAACGCAACGGGAAGAGGCTCGCCGCCTTAAGGTGCACAAGGAAGTCTGGACAAACTCTGGTCGTATGAAGAAGGTAACCATTTCGAAATCAAATGAAATCGCAACGGCTCACCTGTAGCTTTATGTTTCCAGTGCCAAAAGTCTATGGCCCGCATCAAGTTTGTCTTGAACGAACGGCAACGTGCTTACGAAACTGCGATCAAGGACCAACAACTCCAACCAAAGAAATCCGCCCCTGAAGCCACCATCAAAGAATCACCTCAATAGACACCATTTTTCATCTGTACACAGCTTTTTTTTTTTTTTTTACAAGCGCATCTCTGTGAATAAACCTATCTCCTGATTTCCATACTTGGAATCAATGAAACAAGAGTTATCACCATTTGCACACTGCCATTGCACGATCCATCTTTTGCAGGCTAGACGTGCGTGTCTGGCTCATGGCACAGTGTCTTGGAGACCATGGCAAGCAGAAAACAAGTGGTGGTTTGACTGCCTCTCGCTCCAGGACGACTCAGGTTGCCATTTTATTTAAGACATTGTCAGAGGTTTGAGATTTAGAAAGCTCTCTTAAATAAATATAAATAGGCGCGCGTTGTTCCTGGCCTGCCAGATGCCAGGCCAGCTCGTGCCGTTCCTTTTGCACAGATGCATGTTGACCCTGGTTGTTTTCGTTGTGTGATCCAGGTGGGGAAATAACGACCCTCATCAAATGAACCTTGGTTAGTGCTTTATTCAGGAGTCTAAGCATTACTGGCGGCTATGTCTTGGACTTGAGTTAGAACCAGTCGAAACCGGCTTTTCCTGGGGTTTTTGAGCCTGCACCGGTACAGTAACTAAATATTCGAAGAAGTCTTCGATCACAAATGCTACATCCTAGAGGCATGTTTTTGCAGGCCTGTTTGTACCTAATCTCGTACAAGTAGAATGCAAAATTTGAATCGAATCGATGGAGATCAAATTTTAAAGGGTGCTCATAGCTTTTGCAAAATCCCAAGGAGGCCCCCTGGCTTTTGAAAAAACATGGGCTGACATAGGTAAATGGATCAACGTAAAATTTTGCATATGGACTCAAGTCTCACAAACACATTGTTTGTGAAAAAATAAGATCAATCGATCAAGGTCACCCAGCCAACTTGGTGCATGTATAACTTGCACACTTTCTCGTTCCCCAGCCAAACAAAAAAAAAAAGGCCAGCCAAATCGGTTTCAATTCCCGACAATCACCAATTTTGGGCTAATTTTTTTCTTGCCTTCGTTGTCGGCTTTTCTTGTTTTGTTTTTCATTTCGAAAAAAATGAGGCTATTGTGGTTTTGCATTGTAGTCTTATTCAGTAGTTTGCTCGGGACATGGGGCCTGACGCCATCAGATCAATTACTGAAAGAACGTGTCGAAGAAAACACCAACAGCTCGCTCTTGTGGGGCACGTATCGTCCCAATCTCTACTTTGGCACGCGGCCACGGACGCCGGACTCTTTGATGACGGGTCTCATGTGGTTTGATGCTTCACACTTTCAAGGCTTCCAACGTAAGAAGCGATGGAGGCAGCCGTTTTATTCCTATCGGTATGCTGTACGATCCTCAACATGCGTCTTTTTCTTCTCTTTCAAACTTAGGCATGCGTCATGCTTGCGAGCAAGGCGATGGTCTTGCAGGCTACGGCTATCAAAAGCATGATGGACGCGCATTCGCCAAACAACATCTGAATGATGAGCCCAGCAATGTCGAAATCACCACGGAATTTATCAAGGTGCCTGGCGGCAAAGAAGGTATTGGCTGTGTGGAGCAACGTGGCCGATTTTTTTCGTCCCCGCTTAACCCCTCTCTCTCTCTTTTTTTTTTTTGCTACTGATTTTGCGATAGGCGGTGACTGGGGCGTACGTATTCATGGCAAACCAATCCATTCTCATTGTAAGTATTGGAGGTCGTGGCGCAGAGGGACAAGGTCAGCTCATGTCCTTGTTAGTACCAGCCATGACCAGTGTGCTTTTTTATTTTGGCTTGGAAGGAGAAGGTAGTATGGACATCACCAGCCGTATGTCCTCCAAGGTAAAAAGCAAGAGAAGGAGATAGAAATTGTATTGAACTCCTTGTTTTTCAAATCAAACATAGGGACTTGCTTCGCCTGTGAAGTTGGAAGGTGACACGCCTGATTTGGGTGATTTCGAAGTCGAGGTGATCGACGGTCTGCTCAACGACCATCCACGACAAGGTTTGGATCAAGACTTGACAAAGACACAGTGGGTCGGCTTACAAGTTCCCGAAGGCAATGTGTGGCGAGCCAAAGGTAGGTCAAGACGACATTTTTCATAAAAAAGAAAAAAAAACACCCACTCTTTTTTTTCATTTTGTAGAGGTGCTTCACGAACACATGATGCAGTCAGCTCGCAAAAAAGTCCAGCCTGGCCAGGAAGACGACCTGTTTAGTCACCCTCACATGTACTTTACGTTGGAAAACCGCCTCGTCGAAGAGAATGACGAAATCGCCAACCTGTACGCCTTCCAGAAAGTGTTCAACGGTGAATTCCAGGTAAGCTTTTGCTCTCTACGAAAGCATGCACCCGTTCTCACCTGGTTTTGTATTCTTCTTGTTTAGTTTGATGTCATTTACCGCTCGACCGCTTCAAACGATGCCAAATTGACCAGTAGGTGCATCCGTAGACTCGATGAGAGACCCAGGCTCACTTTTTATATCTGTCTTTCGCCAGGCGAAACGTTAGGTGAATGGCTGTCTGTCAAGGAAAAGGATTTTGATGCTCGGTTTGACGCCACATTTGGTTTGAAGGAAAAAGGGTTTTCGCAAGAGCAAGTCCAGTTTGGGCAATCGTTGTTGAGCAACCTTGTCGGTGGCCTGGGGTATTTCCATGGCGCTTCTGTTGTCGACCGATCGCACCCACCCATGCAAGACGAAGAAAGCTTTGCGGGAGAACCCATCCGAGCTCAGCTGACGTCGCCTCAGTCGCTGTTTACCGCCACTCCTAGTCGCTCGTTTTTCCCTCGCGGGTTCTACTGGGATGAAGGGTTCCATCAAATGCTCCTTGGCAACTGGGACAATGACCTCAGGTAAAGAAGAAGAAGAAGAAAAAAACAGCCATTCACCGCCTTTTAACGCCCCTTCCTTTTCCAAGCTTGAATGTGATCAAATCCTGGGTGAATGCGATTGATGAAAATGGATGGGTGGCGCGTGAACAGATTCTTGGGGATGAAGCACGCAGCAAGGTGCCAGCCGAATTCCAGACACAGTTCCCTCATTACGCCAACCCGCCCACGCTGTACCTGGCCATCAAGCAATATGTCGACCGCCTGACCAGCAAGCACCAGACGGGTAAAAAGCAGATGGCTGGCTTGCCAATCAACGGCCAGCAGGTGGCGATGGACTTGACTTTGGATGACCCACACATGACCTCCATGTACTTGGACCACCTTGCTCTTGGCCAGGACTGGCTCAACTCTGTATACCCTCACCTTCGCCGCAACTGGCAATGGTTCCGCCAGACCCAGCGCGGCCATCAGGACAGCTTCGGACGCTCGCCTGCGAACAACGAAGCCTACCGCTGGCGCGGTCGCACGCCCGATCACTGTCTGACCTCGGGCCTGGACGACTACCCTCGCGGCGAACCCCCCAACGTTGGTGAGCTTCATGCGGACTTGATGTCCTGGATGGCTTTTGCTACGCAGCTGCTGAAGGACATTGCCACAGCCATTGATGTTGACGGCTCACTGCAACAGGACATTGACGAATATACGCACATCAAGAAAGACATGCTTGCCAATCTCGATGCCCTTCACTGGAGTGACGTGCACCAGGCCTACTGTGACCAAACGCTCAATGATGAAGGTAAACGCTAGCCTTGAAAACCGGTTTTTTCATTTTCTATTGCTCCTAGGTTATGGTGTGCATGTCTGCCACAAGGGTTATCTGTCGCTGCTGCCCATGGCTCTAGGCTTATTGCCTGCTGAGTCGCCTAAGCTAGGGGCGATTTTGGATATGATTGAAAATGACGAGGAACTCTGGTCGCCTTATGGTCTACGATCGCTGTCCAAGTCGGATCCTTTTTACAACACTGGCGAAGTTTATTGGCGCGGCCCAATCTGGATCAACATCAATTACCTAACCTTGCAAGGTCTCTACAACGTAAGGCAAAAGAGGAATGAGGTAGGTGATCATGCTCGGGAGCTAACGTAGCCCTTGTTTTTTTCTGCGGGATTTTCAGAACTATCTTCGCACGCCTGGTCCTTATCAAGAACAAGCACAAACTATTTATACCCAGCTTCGAGAAAATCTGATCAACAACGTTTACTCGGTATTTTTTTTTTTTTTTCACTCCTGCATCGCGTCATTGCGTCATAGCTGACTTTTTTTTTTTTTTTTTATGGAACTAGGGTTACAAGAATACGGGCTATGTATTTGAGCAATACAACGACAACACGGGCAAGGGCCAGCGTATCCATCCTTTTACTGGCTGGACGACCTTGATTTTGCTGATCATGGCTGAAAAGTACTAGATTGTTTTTTTTTTTTTTGAATGAAAAAGTGGGCAACCATTTTTTTTTTATTTTGTGAGGGTGGTGGGAAGAAATTTACAGAAAAAAAAAATGCCAGCATGCAAATGAAAGGGAGAGATAGAAGAAGAGGTGGTATCGATCCAAAAAGTAGGAGGAAGTGAGGGTTTTTTTTTAGACAGCCAATTGATCGGGATTGACGTATTGCTGCAGGACGTTCAAGTGATTGGAGGTCTGCTTGGCCGAATGGTACTGACGCAGCAAGACGTCGACATTTTCCAAAGAGAGCGGCCGAATGTCGGCGAGTTCCTTGATCTTGGCAGTGATGGTCTTTGCATCGTCCTCGGTGAGGTCGACCAGTTGGAGTTGCTCGATCCGGTTCTTGACCGCATTCCAGCCGGTGAGGCGGTGGCCGATGGACACGTAGCGGGACATGCCAAAGTCTTCAGGCTTAAGGATTTCATAGGTGGAGGGGTTGTTGAGAATGGCCTTGGCGTGGATACCGGCCTTGTGGGTGAAAGCACAGTAGCCGGTGATGTAGTTATTGAAGGGCACAGTGACGTCGACGGCACTGGCCACGATGTTTTCCACGTCGCGGATCTGCTTCAGGTCATACTTGTCCAGCACATACTGCTTGTCAGCCGCATACATGCGTGCCAGTAAACCGCCCAAGGGAGTGATGCCATTGCGTTCGCCAATACCCAACACGGACGTATCGATATGTGTGGCACCGGCTTCCAAAGCTAATCAAAAAAAGGTCAGCGTCCAAGCAGAGGATGGTGGGCCATTTTTTTTTTTTTTTACCAGCGTAGGCGTTGGCAATGGCACAGCCAGTGTCATTGTGGAAATGGCATTCAATGTCGCAATTGACAACGGAGCGCAAGGTGCGGACCAGTTCATAGACTTGACGTGGGTTGGCACAGCCGACGGTGTCGGCAATGCCGACACGGTGGACGCCGATCTTGTCGACGGCCTTGTAGATGCTGAGGAGATCCACAAGGTCGGAGCGGAAGGAGTCTTCGGTGGAGAAGCGCACTTCCTTGCCTTGGTCCTTGATGTAGGTGATGACTTCAATGGCCTTGGTAGTGATGTAGTCCATGTCCTTGCCGTGTGAGAATTCACGCAAGTAGCTGGACGTGCCGATCACGACATCGACGCCGTCCACACCGGTTTCAATGGCCAGACGGGCGTCGTCCATGTGGCAGCGCGTGTGGGTCAGGATCTTGGCCTTCAAGCCCAAATTGGAGATGGTCTTGCAGTCATTGAAGGATTGCTCCGACGCGGCTGGCGACGTCAATTCCAAATAATCCACGCCAATGGCATCCAGGGCCTTTGCAATTTCCACCTTTTTTTCGGTGGAGAAGAACGCATTGGCAAACTGTTCGCCCTCTATAAAAGAGTTAGCTCGTATTTCTCTCTATTTCTTGTAGAACTTACCTCTTAGAGTAGATTCGATGATCTTGAAATTGGAGATATTTGACATTGGGTCAGGATACTTGGGCATGTAGGGGGAGACAATAGGCTCCCGCACACGGTCGGCGTCATTGGTATCGGTTGAGTCTCTGGGAGGGGCCATGGTGAATTAGAAAGAAAAGGATGAAAAGATAAAGATATTGAAGAGGTAGAAAAAAAATAGCAAGGCGTTATCTTTTTTATAGACGAGAGAGCATTGGGCATTTTTTTTGATGCAGCTGGCGGAGATTATCTTTCAGCGATGCCCAAATCTAGTAATTGAGTGCTGATGTCTGGTCACAGAAAAGATGAGCAATGATGCAGGATGACCAAAGGCTTTTTTTGGATCTCCCTGAATAATAAACCTTTTCAAGTGGGGGTCTGACTGAAAAAGGAAAATCATCTTTGATTTCCTCGATTTTTTCATGCAAGAAAAAGATTATCGTTCAAGAGAGCCCTGACTTCCATAAAAAAAAAAAAAAAACCCCCTGTCCGCACCGTCTTTCTCTATTTGAATTTTTTCTTTTCATTAGAAATTACAAAGAGGGCAAGGTATCGTAAAGAAGGAGAAATAAGGACGAGAATATCAAGACACCCGGGTTTTGAAGCGAGGATGGAGAGAAGCAATGGATTTTGGCCGTCGTAATAACAAGGAGGGTTTTTTGGGCGGCTTGATATCTTGATCGTGGAATTCAGGAATGGGCAACGGAGGAGGGGATGGGGTATTTAAATAGATGTGTTCATCATCCTTGGCCACGCCGAGGAGATGAGGACGGCGACGGAAGCTGTTGTGTTGCGGTGGATGGTGATGAGGATGGATGGAAGGGAGTGGGTCAACGGGAGGAAACAAGGGTGAGCTGGGGGACGAGTCATGCTGAGGCTGGTCATCAAACAAGCAAGGTGGCAAGCGATAGCCAAAGTTGGTTGGGTTTGCAGGCATGTGGTCTGGTATAAGGAGGGTGGATGTTGACCAAAAGGGATGAGGCATGGAGTGTCGCTGGTGGTAAGCAAACAAGGGATCGGAGCCGTCTTGCAAGGAAAACGGGTAGGTGGGGGTGGTTTGACGCCAATGGTCCAGCAGCACATCATTATGCTCGATCATCAAACGCCAAAGGGTAGTCCATTGGCCGGTCTTGTGCAGGAGGAGCTCCACTTGCTCTTGTGATGGCGGGGAAGGGGACGACAAGCCGGCATGCAGATGGTGGAGGAGGGTGCGCCCGGGTAACCAAAAAGCATTGTTGGAGGAGATGGACGATGAGGTGGGTGACGACATGGATCCGTGGGCAGGAAGGGACGGACAAGCAGGTGAAGTCGGCAAAGGTGCAGAGGAGGCTGGTGAGGGAGGGGAGGCCAGTGGTGCCAAGCCGGTGGCCATGGCGACCTGATCAAATGATTTCTCCAGGCCGGCACAGATGGGGGCCAAGATAACAGCCATGGCTTCCGGATTCATGCGGTTGTATTGAGCAGAGTGCTGGACCCAGGAGGTGACGAGGACGATGTAATGCATGACATGATAATGGGTGGTGGGCAGCTCGTCTTTGATCAACTTGGCCAAGGAAAAAACAAGCTGACGGTCGTCTTGATTGGGCTGTCGAGATTCTATTGGATAAAAAAAAAGGATGAGGTTGAATGCAATAAAAAAAGAAAAAAACGCGCGCTGATGCCTGTGTCCTTACCTAGCAGATGAATGAAGCGAGGCTGATAGGCGAAGGGGATGACGGGGTCAGGCAAGGCACGCAAATACTTTTTGACTAGGCTGGTGATGGCATGGATGTCATACTGGGCCAGGTCGAGATATTTGCCATAGGTGGGAGGCTGATCAAATTCGTATTGAAGCTGGTCCACTTCTTGGACAGAGCCGGACAACCGAAAGAGGCCCTCGACACGTAGCCCACGGGCGAGGATTTCCATGAAACAGCGATTGACGGGATCAGGCACGGCCAGACCAGAGGGAGTGGTGGTGCCACATTGAGCAGCATATTCTAGAGGAGCACCAAAGATACCAGTGATGATAAAAGGAGCTATGAAAAAGAAATCCAGGGTCAATGACCAGACAAAAAGGAAACACGGCATGCCTTTTTACAATGTTTATTCTGGTTGCTAAAAGGTTTGGTCTTGAACAGATTTAACCAAGAGTGCTTTGACTTTTTCTTAATGTCCTGGTCAGCGGGTAGATCGGTCATCGCCAAGCAATGTCTAATGAACTGCAAGAGATTAAAAAAAGGGACAAAGAAGAATACGAAAAGCACGACATTTCCAAAAGAGAGGTGGAGTTGGAAAAAAGGGCAGTGGAAAAAAAGGCACTTTGTTTTTTTGCGAGCCTTTTTAGGAAGTCAAAGAAGAGGCACTTTTTTTTTTCATCCAATCGTCTTTTCTATTTGATTCGTTAGACCGTGACGCTCCTTTTCCAACCGATTTTACAGTGCAGGAGAGAAGGATAAGGTGGGTAGAACAAGGAAGTGAGCGAGGGGAGCCAGTGGAGTGTGAGAAGGGAAGTGAAACTTTCTGATCCATTTCTTTTTTTGCATGTGATAGCGGGTGGCCATGTTTACATTGTGATTGGCCAATGAATGCGCGAGAAAAAAAACAAGGGCAAACGGGCTGTTTCATGAAAAAGTGTCAATTCTTTTTCGTTGCATCTTTTTGATCATGACTTTGTATGGGGAGAAGGTTGAAACTGCTACGAAAGAAGGCGTGTGTTGTGTAACATGAAAGCTAAAAAAAAAAAAAAAAAAAAAAAGGCAATGAGCGAATTGAAACAAGCAAATTTTTCCATCGGGCACTGTTGCCGTGTTCAGGGCCAAAAAAAAAAAAAAAATCAAGAACCGCTCTTTTTTCTTTTATTTGCTTTTTTGTCTCGACAAGTTTTTTTCTTTTCTTTTGTTTCTTCATCATCCTTTTTATTTCATCCCTTTTAATACAATTCCAATGGACGTCTTGAAGAGCTTGAGCTTTACACCGGAAACTCCTTTTGGTGTGCCACTATATCCTTATTTTGAACAAGCTTACAAGGCTTTGACAGGTCAAGAAGCTGCCTCGTTCCATTTTCAAAATGGAGTCACTCCTCTGTCCACCAACAATGAAGGTAAGCCAGTGGTGAAATTAGGATGCAGCGTGGTGATGATAGAGACGAAGCCAAAGCTGCAAGATCATTGACAGTTTCCCTTTTTATGCGAATGCATAGTTGTCATGAGCTGCATCACCTACTTTGTGGTCATCTTTGGTGGTCGTTTCTTGATGCAAGGTCTGCCTGCTCAGCGTTTGCAATTCTTTTTCCAAATCCATAACTTGTTGTTGACCCTGGTGTCTGGCGCCCTGTTGGTCTTGATGGTCGAACAAATCTTCCCTATCCTCTACAACCACGGTCTCTTGTATGCTATCTGTTCCACCAAGGGTTGGACTCAACCTCTCGAATTGCTCTACTACCTCAACTACCTTGTCAAGTACTGGGAATTGATTGATACTGTCTTCCTTGTCTTGAAGAAGAAGAAACTCGGTAAGGTCATTAGGAAAGGCGGGAACGTGACTGACCCTTCTTTTTTAGAATTCCTCCACTACTACCACCACAGCTTGACAATGGTGCTTTGCTACACTCAATTGAATGGTCAAACGACTGTGGTAAGTGGAACAATCAAGAGGGACAAGTGATCCGGACCGTCACTGATTTTTTTTTCTTTTAGTCTTGGGTGCCCATTACCTTGAACTTGACTGTGCACGTGTTGATGTATTACTACTACTTCCGTACTGCCTCGGGTGCTAAGATCTGGTGGAAGCGTTACTTGACTACCATGCAAATCGTCCAATTCATCATTGATTTGTTCGTCATCTACTTCTGTACCTATACCTACTTCTCCTACACCTACTATCCCTTCCTCCCTAACAAGGGCTCTTGTGCCGGCACAGAAACCTCGGCTCTCTTTGGCTGTGCCTTGTTGTCCTCCTACTTGTTGCTCTTCATCAACTTCTACCGCATCACCTACAACAAGAAGAAGGCTGCCGCCCTCTCCAAGAAGAACGGTGTCGCCCCCTCCTCCAAGACCAAGTCCAAGAAGATCTAAACCCTCTTCTTCCCTCTTCTTCCCGACTTAGAGCTTTCACTTTCCTCCGAACCTCTCCTTCCCACTTTTTTTCGTTACGTGTTTACACTTTTTAATTCAAACCAACAATAAAATTTTGTGACTTTTTTTTTTACATTTCATCCAAAGCACATATGTCAGCATCACGTGTACAATGTCACCTTGTGGGTAAAATAAAGGAAGTCTCGGGAAAACCAGTTTTTACCTTTTTTTCAGGCTGAAGTTGGTTGGGTATGGAGAGGAAACTTCCTTTTTTTTTTTTTTAGTTTGGCGCCAGTGCTAAAAATACATTGTACAGCAAGATGGCCCAGTCGTCCAATGGGCCAGGCATGCAAAACCGCAGACAATCCGAATGACCGAGGTGAGCGTCGGGACGTTGATCAAGACTGCTGGCCATATCAATGTACACACCTCCGGCCGCCTCGACAATGATTTGGGCCAGCTGATTACGTCGGGTATGGGCTGACCAGCCATAGGGTAAATGTCGGCGCTGGTGTTCCTGCAAAGGCTTGCCAACCGGCCGATCTGACTCGGTGGAAAAGAACTTCTTCCAGAGCGGAGTGTGAACGGCCGCGGGTTTTTCCACAAAAGCCAGTGGTGCTTGGGCGTCGTCGCAATACGGATGGCCAATCAGCGACGAGCGGTAGAAAATCAGAGCCTCGGGTTGAATGTCGCGGATCTGGGCCAAAGAGTGGAGCAGCTCCTGCGCAAAGGTTTCGTCGCTTTCTAGCACGGGCGATCGATTTAGAACCACGATCTTGAACGAGTCCAGCGGCCGATGCGCCAGAAAGGGCCACTCGACCGTCGCCACCGTTGGTGCGCCTCCGTGCTTGTCCACGCTTGTGCGATTCGACAGCACATCGTTCCTAATATAACGCAGCCGTGCCTGTTTTGGAGAAGAACAAAGCGTATGATCTACAACCATTCAAAACAAACGGCGTCAGCATGACTGTGTGTCTTCCTCCTTTTCCGCCGGGGCCGCCTTTGCTTTCTTGTGTGTTTTTTTTTTTTTACCTTTACAGCCAAGCTCACCATAACACACAGTGGGGCCGTCTCGCAGAGCATCCAAGAACAAGTCGTGAAGCTGATACTGGACAAGGTCACCAACAAGGAGCATGTGACGGCCGTTCAAAAGACGGCACCAGCTGGCGTGATCAATCGCTGGTTCAAGCAAGGGACAGGTCGTGGGCACCTCCCAGCGATAGAGCGTGTCGGGACGCGGCGACGTCGGCTGTTTTCTTTTTTTTGCCCAGCGGCGGTCGCAAGTACTGAAGATGGGGTCTTGGAAATGAGCCAAGGACCGAGGCGGGGCACGTGGATCATGCACCCACGCGCCTTTTTGCGTCCAGCACTGGAGAAGGTGGCGAAAGGCATCGATTTCAGCGGGCTGGGTGAGCTGGCTGCCAGGGATGCCTACCAGGGAGTCGGCAAATGTGAGTTTGGCCAGAGCCTCGGTGGACGCGAGCAGAGCGTCAAACGTCTCATTCGTCTCCTCAGGCTGGGCTCGAGTGTCCCAGTAAAAGGGGGAGTGATCTGTTTGGTACCAAGGGAATAAAAAAACAGTGGCTGAGGCGGCCTTTTCGGTCCAGACCACCGATTGGGTTAAGCTCCAGGTCATCAAGACAAGAAGCAACACGATCCACTGGATCTGCCTCCTCCTTAGCCAGCGCAGTTCCATGACGAGCAGATACGGGAGAAGGGTAAAAGAGCAGAAGCAGAAAAATGAAATCCAAGAAAGAAAGAAAAAGGTAAAAATAATAAAAAAAAGAAATCTTGGAAGTCCTCGAAAAAAAAAGGCACAAACTTGGTGAATTTAATAAGGTTGTTCCTTCTTAGGCTCGCTTGTGCAACCCCAGCTATCCCTGGTACACGATTTTTTTTTATAAGTCAAATGGAACAATGGTAGACGTCTCTGGTTTCAGTCCATCCATCCTGCCACACATCGATCGCACCCTCTTTTCTATCCTCTGTACCCTTGTTTGGCTATCCTCCACGAAAAATCGAACAATCGACCGTTTCTGGCCATTTTCTCCGACGAACCGGAACTTGCCAGGCAAAGTCGACGATAACCACTTTATCGTTTTTTTTTTTTTTTTTTGGCAAAGACGATGCCTTTCATGAGAACGTGTGCCTAGGAAATCACTTTCCTGTACAGTCAAAAGTGTTGTGTATCGGACGGTTTCGTAAAAGGAAGCTGGCCATTGCATTCTCTGGCCAGAAACGAGCTAGTATTTTTTGGCTTTTAGCTGCAGTCGTGAAGAAGAAAGGGATCAACAAGCAGCAGGTGCAAAATAAAAGTGCCATTGTCCGTTGCATTGGAGGCGGGCTGGCGGACGGACTATTTCGAAGTTTGAGCAATCAAGTCGAGCCATTGTTCAAGCGAGCCGATTCAAATCGAGAAGGCACGAGTTTCGAGACTTGATCCACCAACTTGACATTGCTTCGGTGGCTCACCAGATCGCAGGCCAAATCCGCCCACGCCACGATGGGCAAAGCCCACCCTTCCATTGGATTGGTAGCATGCTGTCACGTCCATGATTTGTTTTTGAAGATCCAAAAAAAAAAAAGGCATTCACGCTACCAAGACGTGGTGGCATGATTCAAAAATGGCAACTGACAACCTTTTTTCCAGAAGCGGTAAAGGCGCTGGAGAACACACGCTTTTTTTTACATATAAAAAAAGAATGACCAGTCATTTTTCTGAACACAACAGGTCACGGGTAGGCAACTCCAAAGGTTGCTTGGCAACATAAATGCAGACGTGGAAACAGTTTGCTTTTAATTACTATTATTTCATAGGATGGAAAGTGGTTTCTAAGTGGTGAGGAGAATGGTAAGAGCAGGCGCTTTACACATCCATTTCAAAGATATCTTGGTCACCATTGGAGGTGATAAAGGTTGGCTTGGGAGGCGTTTTTGGCCCCCAAGAGGAGGCTAACGAGGATGGATGAGTCAAAGAGGCTGGCCACGCAGAAGCTGTCTTTTGTTGCGGGATGCTACCGACAAGAAAGGTGCTCTTGGCTGGTAGTGAGTAGGCGTTGTACGCAGGGGCTTTGGCAGGAATGCGTATTGGAAGGCTGGAAGGAGAGGCAACGTCTTTCTTCTTGTCCATACACAACTAGCAGCAGGCAGTTGAAAAAAAAAAAAAAAAGGAAAAAGGAAAAAAAGGAAAAGAGAACTGAGAAAAATGCGATCAGCCTCTTTTTGCGAATAAAAAGGGGAGGGCAAAGTTGCGCAGCGCATGGGCCAAAAAGATGAGAGAACCAGGCTGGGTCATGAAAGAAGCCCATCAATCAGCCAATGGCGACCGGGCTTCTTCCGTGAAGCTGTCATTCAATTTTTTTTTTTTTTGTTTTCTCTTTCACTTTTTACTAGCTCTTCCTTCCTTGCAAGTACCAATCATGTCGAACTGGAAAAACGTCAACAACTGGTAAGTTATCGCATTTGTATTTTTTAATCAACCAAGCATTGGCTTCTTACGACTTGCATATCACCTACTCCTTCTTTGCCCGTTTAGGCATTGGTAAGTGGTCATCACCCTCCCCATGACCAATGGCTCGACTCTTTTTCTTTCCGTTCATAGGGTTGACAAGAACTGTTTGCCTTGGGCCAAGAATTATTTCCAAGACAAGTTTATTGGCATGCAAGTGGAAAGTGCCGGCCACACCGTCAGCATCAGCGGCATGGATGAATGCACAGGCGATGTAGAAATCTGTCAACGCAAAGGCAAAATCATCACCATCTATGATGTCGCTGTCAAGTACTCTTGGAAAGGTAAATGGACAGAAAGAAGAAACAATACATACGCATGTGGCAACTCAAAACTTTGACAGGCGTGGCTGCCGACGGCACCGAGGCTGCTGGCACGTTGCAATACTTTGAAGTGGCTCATGACGTGGAGGCTGATGAAATGGAGGTAAGCTGCGTGAAAAAGAGAGCTAGTCCTGGGCTTACTGTCTGTCACTAGTTCAAAGTCACTGTGAAAGAGGAAGATACCCTGAAGCGAACTCTTCGTGACATTGTCAAGAAGGAGCTGGTGCCTTTGGTGACTGGTCAACTTGTACAATTTAGAACGGACTTGGTCCAAGGTAAGAGAGTAGGACCATGGGCATGCAGTAGGAGACCACTCACTTTTTTTTTTTTTCCTCAAACAGCTCACGGCACGGATGTGCATATTCCTGCGGATCAATTGGGCCAAGCTGCACCTGCGAGGGAATCCACACCTGTCGCCAAATAAATCAAGTACACATTTTCTGCATCCTCGTTTTACGACTCTTTTCAGGGTCGAGTTTATTACCATTGTCAAAATGAGTGTGGGTTAATATGTACAGCGGGGGGGGGGAATGAATAAAAAGGAGTGAGAGGCAATTAAGGTACTTTTCATGAATAGATGGCAGGTGGTGTCGGAGGTGGGGTGACTTGGGGTTTAAGCAGATGAGCCTTGTCATAAATCACATACACCTTGACGCTTTCCCGGAGAATATGAGTGGCGTGATGAAGCAGTGGCTAAAAAAATAAAATCAGGTGATCAGCAACGCTTCAGGAGTAACCATCGATTATTTACCAGGGATTGATGTTGCGTCCAGTAGTACAGCGCATCGGTGACAATATGATCCGAGACGACCAAGCATCGAGGATCATCTTGGGGTGGACGTTTGACATGTGGAGACCGTTTGAGTGAGACGTAAAAGGTAAAACCAAACATTTGCAGCATGGTACGGTCGAGGTTGGCGACCGGGCTCTTTGTGTTTTTCAGTTGCGATGTCATGACCACCCGCAGCACAGCCTTGGCTTTGCCAGTTGTGGAGTCCACAGCATTGAACAGGCCAAGATCGGAGATGGTTGTTCTGGAGGAGATGATCTCATTTAGTTGATAGGTGCGCGTTATTAAACCACGTAGACCGTTGATTTTCTATGCATACAAAGTGAGTCGATGGCGTGTTATCTTCACAGATTTACCTTTTGAACATGGATGACGGGTGCCAATGGCAGAGGGTTTTCAAGCAGAGGATAAGAAGAGGTGGTGGAAGGAGAGGAAGGATGGGTAGGGGGGTCAGAGGGATGGTGTGGAGATTCAGGCGGGGTCATGAGCAAAAAGGAGCTGTCCTGGACATGGCTGTCGATGAGGGAGGAGATGGACGAGGAGGAGGAGAGGTCAGAATCGGCAGAATCGGTCGACCGGCGCAAGGTTGCAGTGACGAGCTCTTTGGCAAAAGTCACCTTGCGTTTTAGCTTGATGCCGTCTTGACTTGGTTTCTTTCCGGCGAGGGCAGAGACGAGAGGGAGGGGAGGCATGCCCGTTGGGTTGTAGTAATAGGCGGCGGTTTCATAAATGGTATCGTGGTGGGGACGGGCTGTAAAAGGGGTATCTTCAGGCAAGTCATCATCGGGAGTGTCAGGGAACACAAAGGAGATTTCTGAGCCAATAGAGGATGAGAAGGAGCAAAGACGGTGATTGCTCATTTGCTGCTCGTCTGCCACAGATATGCTTGTGGCAGGTTGCGTATCAATAGGAGGAATGGATGCCAAATGACTGGAAAGGGAGGAAGAACAGGAAGAGACGTTGGACAACAAATGAGATCCAGGAGGAGATCTGTCATTGTTCGACGCCCCTGACGTTTTACTCACTATTTCTCTTGCTAAAGAAATAAAGTTAGCTTTGATTGTTTATTTACTGTGAGACATACCTGTGTCGATGATGTCAAGTTTTTCTTCTAGCTGACGCATGGTTCGCTGAAGTTTGGAGGACATCTCAATGATGTTGACGTATCGCTGACGATCGTTCGCTTTGGGGAGTTTTGCTGCTAAATCTTTAAGCTCGGTCACAGTTAGTTGAGTCATTTTGTCATAGTTGGAGAACCAAAAGAGAGGTTGGGGATGTTAAACAAATCAAAGGAATGGAAAGGAATGGAAAAAAAAAGGAGCAAAGTGGAGAAAGAGAAATGGTTTTTTTTTTTTGCGCCGACCTCTTTTATGCAATCGATTTAAACTCCGAAGTGTTGACACAAACAAAAGGAGCAAAGCCAAAACGTCCAACCTCCTTAAGGACGTCCATTGTATTATTGACATTTTCAATTAAAAAAAAAAGCAAGTTCAATAAGCTCAATAGATGAATTTTTTTTTAGAACATAACCATTTTAGTAGCATAATGAATAAATAAAATCATAAAATAGAGAGGGGAAGGGGAAAGATCATCGATGAAGGAGGCGAAAAAAGGTTTAGAATAAGCTTAGATACAACGTCATATGAGTGAGGGAATGGCAAGGTCCAAAGCTAAAAATAAGCTAGACAGGAATACTAAAGTCATTTTGATCGATGGTGTCGGGGAAAGGCCGCCATTGGAGAAACGTCGGTGGTTTGGAGACCGAACCATGGGCCAGTTTCTGATGATGGAGCAAGATTTTTTTACGTGCAAATCGTTTTTTGCAGCCTTGGAACCAGCACAAATAAGGCCGTTTACCCATGTGGACGCGTCTATGGAAAGAGTAATAAGCCTCTGCCCTGAACTCCTTTTTCATGCCAACCTGTGCCTTGCAAGGGAGCTGCTGTCGCTAAAGCATTTACCACAGCCTTCGATTTCGCATTGCAGCGGACGTTCACCCGAATGTGTTCGAAGATGCACTTTTAATGCGGATTTCTGTTGTGCCACCATAATAATGAACAGCTGCTACCTTTTTTTTTTTTTCGACAGAGTGTTACCTGGATGAAGCTTTTGCCACAGCCTTCTTCTTGACATTGAAATGGGCGTTCATTTGTGTGAATTCGAGTGTGCCGCACAAGATCCGAGCGTCGTCCTAAAATGAAAAAAAGTTTAATGAAATCACCCTTTTTTGATCTCGAGGCCCGTTTAAAATCCTTTTTTTTTTTTTCTTACCAAAGGGCTTGGTGCAATAAGAGCATTGATGGGATTTACAATCGAGAGTAGAGTTTTCAGTATGAATCAATTCAAGGATATCCATAATGGCATAAAATACAACGACAATAAAAAAAAGCGTAAAAAAGGAAACAAGGAGAGAAAGGTAGAGAAATTGAGGTTTAGAAAAATGAAAAGAGAAAAAGAAGGGAAGGAGCCAACGCATGCTTATTTTTATTAAAAGTCATGGAAAACAAAAGGAGCGTGTCAGGGATCGTTGATCCCATGGGGTAACAATCACCCAAGATCAAGCTCGCCCTGCTGCATCTCCTTTCTCTTGCACTTGTCTAAATCTACTTGACAACCCCGAGGAACCACCCAAATCCTGCGCATTCAACGGTGGCATAGAACCCTAAAAAAAACGGGCTTGATAAACAAAAAGACAATGCTTCAAATTCCCTCCTTTTGAGAAACCTTTTTCGTAGGAGAGAAAGATCATGCATGTGGCATCAAGATTCAATGCAGAACATTACAGTGTTCAAGGGCTTTTGCCCTCTCTCCTTTTTTCTGTTTCATAAAAACACACCACACAGACACTCCCTTTCTCTAGCCATCAACGAACATAAAGGTGTTCCTGGATTTCCACGTTTATCGGGATGATTAAAAGGGGAGCCTCTGGATCAGATGCTGCTACGGTATATTTTTTCCAATTCTTGGTCTGAGCTAACTTCAAAGCCGAGTTTACGAGCCATCCTAATCGAGAAGTATCATGAGGATCCAACTACCTCTCTGCTTTTTTTCTACTTCTTACCCATCGGCAATGTCGTGCACCCACGCATGGATGGTGAGATGTTGACCTCGTCGCCAGGCATCTTGAACGATGGTTGTGTGACAAACATTTTGCGCTGAGTAAATGGCATTGAATTCCACCAATCGACGAAGCCGTTCATCATCATCTTTCGTTGCATTCACCTCAGCTTCGTTTACTGGGGTACCAAAACAAAAAAAAAAAACCCAGAAACGTCAGTGACTCATCTCTTGGGTTTGTTCCCCCACTTCTTTTTTTTTTTACATCTATAAACGTCCTTGATGTTACGCAACCAATTGTCAATCAGTCCGACTTGCTTTCGGCTGTAAGCTGTGGCCACGCCACCACAATGGTAATGTCCTATTTTGACCAAAATGGAAAAAAATGTTGAGTGATCGTTCCAAAATGGGTAAGAATGTAGATAGCAAACAAAAAAGGTGGAGATCAAAATAAACCTTACCGCACACAATGACGTGTTCGATCTTGAGGACTTCAATGGAATACTGCAAAACAGACAAGCAACTCATATCGGTATGCGTGACCACATTCGCAATGTTTCGATGCACAAACACCTCACCAGGTCCCAATTGTAACACTTGATTAGCAGGCACACGTGAGTCCGAGCAACCTAAAATCAGAACGGGTCAGTAACAGCTCTAAACAAAGGCATCCTATGTTTTACCAATCCAAAGGATTTTAGGTTGTTGGCCAGTGGCCATGTCTTTGAAAAAGGTGGGGTTGGCTTCCGTCACAGACTTGGCCCAGGCATGGTTCTTTTCCAAAACCTTGTCAAGGTTCTTGTCACTGGCATCGAACTTTCCATGCATATAGTTGGTATGGCAGGCTGACATGAGACAGTTGGGATCGCGTTTGCACATTGTTGGGGGAATGATCAAGTTAGAATAAAGAGAAGAGAGAGGAAAAAGAGTGGGAAAAAAAATTGGGGATAAATGGGTATTTGGAACTGCGCAAAACAGAAAAAAAAATCTTGCTTTGAGCACGGCCAATCAAATGCACATCCCCCATCTACAAGCGAACCAGCATCAACAACACGTTTTTTTTTTCTTTACCTTCAAGCATGCATTATTCTAACTCAGTTTGGAACAATGGAGATGGACGGTGGGAAAAACCGCAGACCACTCACAATTCATCAAAAAAGGCCACCTCGTTCGTGTCCTTCTTTTCACTGTCGTCCGAGTCGTCAAACAGGTCGTTGAGATCCCAAAAGCGGAGCGTCATGTCATGGCCACAGCTACCGAGCCAATGAGATCCAGGCGATAGTCGTAAACGTTCCACGGGGAAATCTTCACCATGGTCACCAAGCACGCCTTCAAATCGATGTTGGGGATAGACAGAGACCACGCGGACCAGGCCATCACTACTGCCAGTGCAGATGGTGTCATCATCCAGGCTACACAAGGTATCGACAGATGCTGGATGGCCCACCCACTTGTCTTTGAGTGCACTGTTGTCTTTGTTGAAAAAGTACAACGCCCCGCTTTGCGACCCGGCCACTACCTGCGTTTGATCTTGAATGGTACCCAAACATAGTAATTCATCATCCAGGGCGTCGGTTTTCTTGACAGCCTTGTCCAGTTTGCGTAAGTCATGCACGGAGAGTACCCCATCACCTCTACAAAAAGGATGAGATATGACTTTCATTTTCTGCCAAGCTTACCCTGTAGCAAACAACGTGTGATTCTCCATGAGTAAAAAGTCGGATACAAAATCGTCATGCGCTTTGCATTGTTGCATGATGTTTGGTCGCCCACGCATATCCCAGATCTTTCATGAAAAAAAAGTGCATGAGCTGGTGGGCTTGAAGGTTGGTTTTTTTTTTTTTTTTTTTGCTTCTTACCTTGATGACGCCTTCATCATCGCCTGTGGCTATACGTTGCTCGGGAAGGGTATGGATGCGATTGATGGGGTATCTATTCATGGCAAGGGTAAGCATCCATTGTTGCGTCGTTGCCAACTTACTTGTGAGCCTTTGGTATATTTAGTAACACCTTTCCTGTGGCTGCATCCAAACTGCGAATGGTTTTGTCACGCGATATGGTTAAAAGCACTGTAGTAAAATGTCAGCTTTCTCCATGTCAATACGGCATGTCGTGTTGAAACTTACCTGAGCCATCTGAATTGAATTCAACACCACGACAGGACTTTTTGGAGATACGGGTGGACCATTGAAGTGTGTTGTCTCGGTAACTAACATTTTTTCAATCAATATTTGGGAACTAAAAAAAACCATAGGACATTACCAATGAATATCTCCCGTAATGAGGCCGGCAATAACTATAGGATGAGATGGATGAAAGCAAAAGTCAAATATCGGATCTGTAAAGGAGATGGTGTCCGGCAGGGTGGCCATGTAAAAAAATATAAAAAGAACAGAGGTGAAAATCCGCATCATGCGAAACCGGCTCCTTGACAAAAAGAGGCAGGTTGAAAATCCGCCAATGAAAAGCGGTGGCTTATGGCAGCGCCAGCAAAAAAAAAAAAAAAAGGCGAGGTTTTTTTTTTCTTGTCTTTTCACCCCCTCTCCTTGCACACCTTTATCCACCATGTCGGCTATGGAACTTACAACATCTTACCCACCCACAAAGTTCGAAACTGACAACGATTTCAAGGTGGAAGCTGTCTTGGTTAAATATAAAAACTCGGCTTTGATTGTCAACTGTAAGCTTCAAAGAGCCGACGGCATGGCAGATCACTGACCGGTTTTCCTTTTTGCTACCATAGCTGTACTTCCCCAAGTTCTTGCCCGTATTGCTGCCGGTGTGTCTATTTGCGATCTCTGTCAATATGGTGACGATCTTTTGGAAGCTTTGGTAAGAAAAGTGACAAACTGTGCTGTCCATGGCTCACTCTTTTTCCTCAGTCCTTGTCTCAATTCAAAACGGCCGAACGAGGGATCTCCATGCCAACCTGTGTCACTGTCAATCAATATGTCCAATACATGTCACCCTTGAACGACGAAAACGACTATCACTTGAAGGTGGGCGACGTGGTCAAGGTGGAGCTGGGCGTGCACATTGACGGCTACATCGCCTCTGCTGCGCACACCGTCGTGGTGCCTTTGAACCCTCAACAGCCCATGTCCGGCCCTGCTGCCGACGTGATCTGTGCCACCTACTATGCTCATGAAGCCGTGCTGCGCATGCTGCAACCTGGT
Organism: Hesseltinella vesiculosa; assembly: GCA_002104935.1. Classification (NCBI taxonomy): domain Eukaryota; kingdom Fungi; phylum Mucoromycota; class Mucoromycetes; order Mucorales; family Cunninghamellaceae; genus Hesseltinella; species Hesseltinella vesiculosa. Next base: position 4,899 of record MCGT01000014.1, on the reverse strand, counting down.
GTCAAGGCCTCGCAAATCACTTCTCTGATCACCGAAATCGCCGCTTACTACCGTTGCACACCTGTGGAAAACACCTACTCCTCCGTCATCAAGCGCTTTGTGCTCCGTGCCGGCCAAGACATCGAAAACGGCTTCCCCGAAGACATGCTCGTCGAAGATCTGGAAAAGCACGACTTTGAAATCCAAGCCAACCAAGCCTATCAGATCAACATCCTCCTCACCTCCGGCAACGGCAAGACCAAGACCTCTGAATTCAAGCCTTTTGTCTACCAACGCGACGTCAACAAGAGCCACCAGCTCAAGATCAAGGCTGCCCGCGCCGCCTACAACGTCATCAACCAAAAGCACACCGTCTTCCCCTTCTCCACTCGCGCCCTTCCCAACAGCCAAATCCGCCTCGGCCTGGCCTCGCTGCTGCAACACGAACTCATCACCTCCCACCCCGTGTTCCGTTCCGCATCGAACAAGGATCTTGTAGCTCAGTTCAAATCCACCATCCTGATGTCTGCTACCGGCATCTTGCGCTTGACCTTGCCCCAGCCCTTGTCCTTTGTCCACTCTGAATACTGCATACCCCAAAACACTGTTGCCCACCAAGCTTTGTCTGCTCCCAATGCCATCCAAACTGTCAAGGAACCTGCCAACATTGCTCAATCTGATATTGTCTTTGGTGCTCGACGTGTTGAGGTAAATGCCAACGCCTTTTCTTCATCAGCCCATCCACTCACCTCTTTTTTTTTTTTTTTTTTTTTTTTTTTTGCTTAGACTGAAGACGCTGATATGGAATTGGAATAAGTTTGTATTAGATTGCACGCCGTCGCTTTAATTAGAAATCATCATCCATCTCCCCCCTCCCTCTCGCATTCTCCATGTAGTTGTTTTATTTTTTTTTTTATTCGTCCATGTAAATTCATCTACCCTTTCTCAAAATAAAACTATCAATAACTTTTTTTACTGAGGATGACTGAAGAACTCCAATAACGCAGATCAAAAGGATGCCAGCCAGAAACGGACGGACCTTTATTGAGCTGGCTATAGACACTTCTTCTTTTATTTACAGTCAAACCACTTTCAACCGTCGTTCTGATAAAAAATATTTGTCACACACTTCTTTTTGAAATGACATGTTTTCCATTTTGAATTGACCAAAAATGCAAGCCGAAAAGTCGCAAAATGTCGCCCTGGCTATTCAAATTGTCAGATTCTAGCTCTTTTGATGCTGGTCTTTTCTTTTCGCTTTGTCTCGACTAGTTTTCTTTTTTTGTGATGCCATTTCAGTTTATATATGAGGATGGTAAGGGACATGTGCTTAATGAGCATGGTGACGATGCCGTGGCTGTTGAGGATGTCAGGATGGAAGTCGAGGGGATCACGTCGTTTGACGATCACCGGCAACTCATGCAGCAGCAAATTGCCCCTGTTCCTGAGACTGGCATGAAGCCAGAGCAGCCTTCCAAACAGCAAACGGGACCCCCCAAAAAAAGGAGAGCACTTCTCATATGGATTCAAGAAGATCATCGTTGACGAGTGCCTGGAAAAACCCCAAATACCAACTACAGTCATTGCTGCTAAGTATGGGCTCAAGGTGCCTCGCACAGCCCAACGGTGGGTGGAAGCTTTTAGAAAACATGGTGACGAGGGTCTCATGAGGAAGCAACATGGAGGAAGAAAACCAGTATTGAATGAGAGCCATAAGGCATATTTGACAGCCCTATTCGATGATAACCCAGCAGCAACAATTGATGAAGCGATAGACGGGTTGACAAAGGATTTCGTCGGTCTGGAAATTAAGCGGTCAGCTGTAAACAATTTCCTCAAGCACGAAATGAAGATGACGTTTAAGAAGGTGGAGTTGCACGCTGAAGCTCGGGATTCTCCTGTCATTCTGAATAAAATCTTAGAAAAAAAAAGGGTGGACACGAAAGGGAATGGCTGCCATCCAATTAGGAACAACTGCCATCTTTTTTTTACTTGTCTCTCTCACTTGCTACTGGCAGTCGTGTGAGGCCATAAAAAAAAATAAGTCGCAAAAAGATGGCGTGCACATGGAAGCAGGTTTGTGCCTACTGAAAGTCAATGACGTGCACTGGAATCAGGTTGGCGTGCAATAATTGTTTGGTTTGCGTGTAAAAAGGGTTTCTTCCAGTGTGCTGGTCACTGAAAAGCCTGTGGCATCACCAACATGGTCTGACCCTCTCATCTCGTTCATGCATGTTTCACTCCGCGCGTGCCATTTATTCCCTCCCCCCTCTTTTTTTTTTTTCATCTGAACACCATGGGTCGCAAAAGATCTACACAAATGGAGGATACACGATCCACGACAAAACCCGCCCTTACCATTACATCCACTGAGGAAGCTATTGAAGCTTTGAATACCCAAATCAAGCATTTCCTCACCGACCAGCTCAGGAAGCACAAGGACCGTGACAAGCTGAAAGCTGATCTTCTTGGTAAACAACGCTTGCCAAAAGGCCTCCTCCTCAATATCGATCAACTTTGCGGAAAAACAGCGCCATGGTTTGCTCCCAATTATCACAAGCGCTTCCATTTTTTAGACACTTGGAGGGGCTACATTAATCACCACTATGATGAACTGGCGGCGATGATCCCAGCGCCAACGGCCTCCTCATCCAAGACCACCTCGCCCTCCCAGCCCACAAAACCAACGCAGAAAGAGGAGATCAGAGTCGCCCACAAGTCTCTTCGCCAAATCTTGCTTCCAGCGATCAACGAATCACCAGAGGCTTTGAGCAATGTACTGTCTACCATCAAGGACGCACGCATCGCAGTCACAAAGTATTCCCGTGACATGTTCACACTGTTACACACAAGTGTTCTAAAGTACGCCACCAATCCAAACGCGGACTGGTACACCAGCGGTAAGCATAGCTTAATAGACAGCAAGCCTGGCGCTCATTTTTTTTTTTTGTAGCAAGCGTTCCTGGGCGTGTCACTGTTAACAACGTCTTACCCTCCTTTGCTCGGCGCAACCTGGATCAAGTCAAGGACGGGCAGTTTTCCACTCTCCCACCGCCCACAAGCAGCTCTTGTAACGACGTGTTTGGAATACAGCATATCCAATACCTCTATTCCTCCCACTTTGGCCATACGCGCGAGAGCACAAAAACCAGCCATCCCAATTGGAGTCACCTAGCAGTGGACTGGTCCTTTGACCCCCCAAGCAAGTTGATGACTTCAAACGTCCGGTCCGTATACCACAACAAACTGGATACATCATTTAAGAATATCCTCGCTGGAAAGTCCTTTGTGAAAATGACAAGATACCTTGTGCGCCTGCTATTGCGCCTTTGGCTCTCCCCTACTCGAGAACAGCGCCACACCAACATGAAAAAGTCTTTTGCGAAAAAGAAGCGTGACAATGCTTGTGCGGTATGGCTAATAACGGGGAGAGAGATATAAAAAAAAAAGGTGCCTGACTTTTTTTTTTTTTTGTGATAATAGCTGCACGACGACCCCGCCAAGAAGATGAAGGCCCTGTATTGCAACACGAGAAATGCACTGAGAAGGAAAGCTAAAGAAATGAGCAAGAAACGGAGCCGTGGAGCACTGAACGAACGTCAACAAGCTGGACTTGATCGCCGTATGAGCAATCTACAAGAAAAAATGGTAAGTTTGGACTTCTTTGGGATGCATTCTTTTATATCTCTTCTATAGGATTTTTACAAGAAAGAACGAAAGCAAATCATCTCGAGCAAACATTCCAGTTCTGTTGAAGCCCAGGTTTGCAAAAAAAAAAAAAAAAAAAATGCACGAAAACTCTTATGCTTTTTTTTTTCTAGAGCTCCACTGATGTTTCTATTGCCACAGATGCCGATGCGGCTGCGCTCAGTGATGATCTCGATTCCGATGGGCGTAATGTTGAAGACCATGAGGAGCCTTCTGAAGCAGATGTGTCAGCAAGGCGAATGCGATCATTGCAAGGGATCACCATGAAGCTGCTCTTCAGCGAATCAGATGTCACTCTTCAAGATACGTCCCTGAAAAAGCATACCCAGAAGCTCCAGCTCATCGACAAAGAAGTTCGCGCCATGAAGTTAGTGTTCAACACGCTGAAGCCATACATCCCTTGCGAAAACGCACCCAAATGCCACCGCTTGAACATTATACTCTTTGGCAATGAAGTCCTTCGGGTGGCTGGTTATGACAAGTTCACCATGGAAGCATGTCCATCTGTTTCTGCAGGGACCACCTACAGCCTCTCACTTGATGCACCAAGTGTCCACGAGCTTCTCGGGAAGCACATCAATGTCAAGGAGAAAGGGATCGGCTCGGCTGCCCAGGCACGGCATCAAAAGAACGACGTCTTTGCTTGCCTCTTCAATATGGACAAGGTCGAACAAATCTGCAGTAAAAATGGTATCCAATTCATCCACCATATCGACATTCACGGGTCTTGGGATGTATCATTGCGCGGTACGACAGTGAAGCCTCGCCAAAAGTCTGTGTATGAAGAACGAAAACTGCGTGGTATGGGCAAGACTGCTCCTGGATCGGTGCCTGTTCAAGAATCCATTGACGAACTTGACCTCTGTATCAAGAACCTGGAAAAAGAACGCGATGTCCAAAGTAAATCTGCAAGAATCGCCACAGCATCCTTGTCTGATCTTGGCAAAAATATGAAGGACAAGCTGACACAAGGATACGGGGACGAAAGGTTCAAACAAGAACGTCATGACGACGTCAAGGCCGAGCGCATTCTCAAGGAGCAAAAACGGGAAGCCATTAAGGCGAAACACGACATCCTCGACAAGTTGGCAGAAAAGCGAAAGATGAAATACTTGCATCAAAAGGTAAGAGTAATGGAATTATGTCAGTGCATTTGCAAAAAAAAAAAGAGGCATTCACACTTTTGCTTTAGGAACAAAGCGACAAATCTGC